>CM053038.1:157517823-157722805 GCA_028564925.1 Lithobates sylvaticus
CCTCATGTATCTGATATTTTGGGAATATTTGTGAATGTCCCTGCATCATCCACCGTATATACGGTACTAGACCTATCCAATGCTTTCTTTAGCATAGATGTGCACGAGGATTTTCAACCTATATTTGCTTTTTCATGGGAAAAGGGTCAACTAACATGGACCCGTCTTCCACAGGGATATGTAGACAGTCCAACTGCCTTCTCTATGGTTCTGAAAGCCACTCTAGATGATTGGGTTCCACCAGAAGGTTCAGTCCTACTGCAGTATGTGGATGACCTGCTGTTGTGCAGTGTGGATGGGGCGCAGTGTGCGGTAGACTCTGAGAGCCTGATGACCCACTTAGCTCTTAAGGGCCACTTGGCATCTCGCAAAAAGATCCAGTGGTGTCAGAGAAAGGTGGAATACCTAGGATGTATTATCTCAGACGGGACCAGCATGGTATCCCCAAAGAGTCAAGATCCTCACTTGCCTAGGCCCCCCAAAGGACAAAGCAGCCCTCTTGTCCTTCCTCAGATCAATAGTGTACTGCAGACAGTGGATTCCTGACTGTTCCTACTATGACTCAATCCTACGCCCGGCCACCGGCCTCCAGGCACCAAAGACTGTCACATATACCAGTGAAATGACAATGGCTTTCCAATCCCTTTTGCAAGCTTTGGCCAATGCCCCTGCATTAGGGTTACCAAATTATGACAAACCTTTTGCACTCTACTGTGTGGTCAGAGGTCCTGCATTTGCTGCAATCCTTGCGCAAATGCATGGCACTCACTACCGCCCCGTTGCCTATATTTCCAAAAAATTACCAGAGCCAATTCAAGGCATGCCTGCCTGTTTTGCAGGCACTGGCAGCGTGCGCAATGACAGTAAAAGAAGCCTCTAAAATCACTCTAGGTTCACCCACTACACTGTATATGTCACACAGTGTCCTGCATCTGCTGCAAAATATGTCTACCCAACATATAACTGTCCAAAGATCCAGTGGATATGAAATTATTCTAATGAATACTCACAACTTGACTGTAAAATCATGTGCAGAAGCCACACCAGCGATAAGACTGTTACATGCTCTATTGAAACTCCCAGTCATTGTACAAGACATACACGATTGCACACAGGTACTTCTCACTGTCACAGCACCCAGAAGAGATCTTAGTGACATTCCCAACCCAGACTATTTAGACATCTATGTCGATGGCAGCTGCACACACCAACCGACAATACTTACAAAACGGGTTATGCTGTGGTTGCTCTTCCCGATAACATCAATGAAGCAAAACCTCTATCTGCTACTTCTGCACAACAAGCAGAACTCTATGCGCTCATGAGAGCATGTCAGCTTTTTAGAGGCCAAAAGATCAATGTGTACAATGATAGCCGCTACGTATTCAGGGTGGTCCACGATTTTGGCATTATCTGGCTTAATCAGGGATTTAAAACAGCTGACAATAAACAAATCAACAACCAACATTATGTGACAGCTTTACTCCAAGCTCTTCACTTACTGGCCAAAATTAATGTCATAAAGGTCCAAGGACATGCTCATGGCAAAACTCACACAGCAAAGGGGAACAATTTAGCAGACATCGCAGCAAAACAGGCGGCCGCCAATTTACCCGAATAGCAACCCATCGATAAACTTTTATTTGCCACAGATTTTTCTTCACCAGACTTCCCCCCAGTGGCATCTCTCTTACAATCTAAAGCACAACCTACAGACCTTGATTTCTGGGTACAGTCAGGTTTGACCCGCAGCCCTTCGGGCTTATGGTCAAACAAGGAGGGAGTACTGGGCATGACGGAAAGCGTTGCGCCCCTCATACTGTCTTACCTACATGGCCCAGGACATATAGGAAAAAGGCCTTTGCTACAGAACTACCAGACAGCTTTCTGTACACGTAACACCCATGTCATGGTGAATCAACTCATAGATTCATGTTTAACGTGTGCCCAAAACAACACTCAGGGACCACACCATGGCAAGCATGGACATCTGCCACCACCATTAGGTCCCCTACAAGATCTGCAAATTGATTTCACCCATATGCCCAAACAAAAAGGAAATATTAAATATTTGTGTGTAATCGTGGACAAATTTTCGTCCTGGCCAGAGGCGATTGGTGTGACCGGCAAAACCGCAGGTATTGCGGCAAGGTGCCTTATTAACCATTGGATCTGTAGATTCTGGTTACCCACCACCATAAACTCAGATCAGGGTCCAGCCTTCACAGCCAAGCTCACCAAGGAGCTTACTAGGGTTTTAGGAATACAGTGGAAGTTACATATCCCCTATCACCCCCAGAGTGCAGGAGTAGTAGAGAGAATGAACAGGAATATTAAAGACAAATTAAAAAAGGCTACCCAGGGCACCATGAAAAACTGGCTCCATTTCCTACCAGGAGTACTTTTTCAAATAAGAACAACTCCCCACAGTAGGACAGGGATCTCCCCTTATGAGATATTAATGGGAAAACCAGCTCAGAAAAGGCCACAGGAAGGAGAAGAATCTAATTTATATTCTTTACAGGAAGAGCACGTGAAACACCTGGTAAGTAACTTGACTGAAACCTATGACAAGGTTGCTGTCACTTTTCCTCCTCTTTCCACAGAACCAACACGTCCCTTCATCCTTGGAGATAAGGTCCTGGTGAAACAACTCGCTGCAAGGAAACAACCGGGACCCATCTACCAAGGCCCATTTGAAGTGTTGAAAGCCTTCAGGACAGCGATCCTCACCAAACAAGGATCACAATGGATACACGCCTCAAGGATAAAAAAAGCGCCCGGCCAGAAGGAAGTCCCGATCCACCCATCGAAAGAATCAAATTCAAACCCCTCAAACCCCTCAGAAAAAACCAACCACCTTACTCAACCCCCCTCCACACCCTGCCCAGAGGACATAGAGGCATTAGAAACCTCGGACCTGATGACTTTCAAATAGTCCCTGAACCCCCCCCCCCTTTCCGCCCAAGAGACCTACCAAGCAGAAATGTACCCCCCAGATTATTGTTGTTTTCTCTTTTCTCATAACATGTAAGGTATTACTTTTAACCACCTTTGGCTGCTGGATGACCTCAAACTGCGGTTTCCAGACTGCTTTGAGAAACCACACAGGTAACGAAAGTACTCATGTGCAGAAAAGAGCAACATTTATGGACACAGGCCACATCTACCCATGTTGTACACAGGTGATAGGGCAAATGTCTAAAACACAGGCACAGTCAGTAACAGGGTACCACATTCAGAGAAAAGATGATAATTGCCCTATTGCAGCAATCATACTGATTGCAACCCACAAAGGGGAAAATAAGACATGGTGTAAGAGCTGGAACCTTATACCCAGTCAAAATCTAGTAAGTAAGTTCAAAAAGGCCAAACTAACTGAGCGAGGGATAAATCAGGTAATACAAAATACGAGATCAAAAAGGCTACCCTTCCGACCCCTAACTGAGAAGAACTTAAAACGCCTACCAAAATATAAACTAGGGAGGGAACTGCTCAGACCAGACTTAAGAAATGACAATAATGGGGCCCAACAGGATGCAGATACTTATTCCGTCCCTGACACTATACCAAACCATTTTATAATGATGCATGCATTCGCTAGAAAACAAAATTACTCCGAATGTTGGCTTTGTTCTCATATGGGAACTGGCCGACACTCAGTTCCAATGGTTGGAAGATCAGTGACCCTAGAACAGCTGCTAAACATTACCCAACCCATTCCCCCAGAAAACATGTCCACAATGAACAAACCTCTTCTATTTACAGGATACACACGTAGGCCAGAGTTCTGCTTCCTAAATGGAGCAGGCAAAAACATGTATAATGGAAGATTCTGCAGAGACACTGAGGTCAACTTCACATTAGTTGATTTAGACCATGCTCTCAATTGTACCTTAGAAATAAAAGGGTCACTGACCCACAACATATCTGACCCAAATGATAGAATAGGTAAAATGTCTTCCTACAAAATTGCAGATTGCGTACATGGCAACAACACCCTAGCACAGTCATGGCTCACTGACACTCACATGAACAGTTCATGGATGGAAGAGAGAGAAGATGAGGCCCCATCTATAGGTGACTGGCTTTGCCTTGTAGGCCTGAGGTTTAATTCGGACTCCCCTAGAGAGGTACCTGCCCCACATCTCCCTCATGGATGGATGGTATGTTGTGGATTGTGGTGTCACACCACCATACCGTATCCTATCGATAGGAAAACCTCGGGATGGTGTACGTTGGTTGAAATGATACCATTTATGGGTAAAAACCAATGGTGATTCCCCTGTACAAATGGTACCTGCACATGGCCACTTAGAATTTGGGAGGCACAAAAGGGAAATAACTACCTGGTGGGATAAAGTGTTTGCATCCTTGGGGGGAACAGGAATGTTCAATGCCCTCACTAAAGTTGACATATTTGGCCAACTAGTGGACTCTTTGATGAATAAAACTGCTTTAGATATAGGGTTCATGAATGAAGAACTCTTCGAGCAAGAGATAATTAAACAGCGCCAGGAAAGGATGATGATGGTCTTCATGGGGCTCTGTGATGTCACAGGGGACAAGAGCCTCTGTTGCACATACATTAACAACCTAACAAAACCATCTGAAGACTTAGAGGTTCCGGATTATTATGAAATAATCAAGGGACATCAAGAGGAGCGGTCCAGACTACAAAACCAGATGAGGAGGTTAGGGGATTCCTGGAATCTCTTCTCAGGTATAGGAGGCTGGTTTGGCTCATTCTGGGAAAGTATCATGAACTTCTTTAAGAAAGCCGGAATGGTATTAATCATGATATTGATCCTAGGAATTGCCATGTATGCCACAATCAAACTAGTATTCTACCTAACCAGTAAGCTACCCTCTCTTGCCAAGACCAGACAGTCAGGAAGAGGAAAGGACATATCTATGATGACCATGTTCTATACGGAACAAAGGTGGCAGCTCACAGGAAATTACTTGTGGTTAAGAAGGCATATCTCAAAATGTTTTTTTGCAAACAAGACACCTGACAAGCAGCCTGGGCTTTGAGCCAATGTTCCAATATGTCAGAGAATATGTTAGTTAAAAGGTTAGGACATATATATTACGTTTTATATATATATGTAGTTAAAAGGTCAAGTTAATATTAAGTTATATAAAAGGTCATATATAAATAGACTATATCAGACTATTTCCAGACTATTTCCAGACTATTTCCCTATTCTATTATGCAAATATATGTATTACGTATGCAACATTGTATAATATGTAAACGCCTGTATGTGTAATATGATTGGTTGGGACTTAGCCCCCCACATCCTGTGTAATTATGTAACCCTATATAACCTCTGAGATGCTTATAATTAGGGTTGAGCGAACCCGAACTGTAAAGTTCGGGTCCGTACCGGACTTTTGGGTGTCCGGGACCCGGACCCGAACCCGAACTATTGGCTGTAAGTTCGGGTTCGGGTCCGGTGTTCGGCGCTGTATTGGCGCCTTTTTAACAGCTTTAGGGCAGCCAATGGATGATCGTTTCACTAGTGTGCCCTTAGAAGCCATCACAGCCATGCCTACTAATGGCATGGCTGTGATTGGCCAGTGCAGCATGTGACCCAGTCTCTATAAATAGTACACACACAGCACACAGCGTCATTCTGTTATAGACAGACACTGTAAGACAGGTTCCTGTGCTGCAGATAGATAGAGGATTTTAGGAGTTAGTGTGCTAAAGTCAGTCCACATTCCTTGAATTTTATTCTAATTAGTTAGATCAGTGAGCGATCTAGATAGCTACAGTAGGGAGTTTCTTTATTTAGCAAAAGAAAGAGGCAGAGATAATTATTGAAGAGATTCCTAAATCAATTGTACCCTGGCTGGGGTGCAGTGCACAGTAACAGTGCCATGAGGCCAGTGCCAGACAAAATATAAACGTTTTACCTGCAAGCTCAATGCAACATTAGGACCAACACTGCATATACTAAGAGATACACCAAAGTCTGTGTGTATTCTGCTATTGGAAAAATATTGCATAAAAATTAAATTTTTCTTTTTTTTTTTTTCCCAATAGCATGTTCTGCGTGTTCATAAACGCTTTAGACACTATCCGTTTATTCTGATATTGTAAAAACATTGCAAAAAAATTAAATTTTGCAGTGTTTTTTTTCTTCCCAATAGCATTTTCTGCGTTTTCATAAACGCTTTAGACACTGTACGTGTATTCTGCTATATTCAAAAACACCCATTTAGGGCGAGATCATAAATTTTGAAAATATGAGGAGATCATCAAAAAGGGGACGTGGCCCGGGTCGTGGTGCTGCTGGTGGCGCTCCTGTTGCAGGGAGACGACGTGGTCGATCTGTGCTAGCTACACGCACTAGTGAAACACATTCCTCAGGTGTGAGTAGGCGACAGAGCCTGCAGCGGTATTTTGGCGCGCCTAATGAGGCTGTACGAATGTTGAGGCCAGGACAAGTACAGGCAATAGTAGATTGGGTTGCTGACAGTGCCTCCGGTTCCTTCACATTGTCTCCCACCCAGTCTCCTGAAGAAAGTTAATAATTTTTTCCAGAAAGTGCGTATTCTGGGGTATTCCCACCATATGTGCGGCATCGTGCCGTTGAGTTTCTGAGGTTCTTAATGACTTCCTGTACCTCTTCTGCTGAGAAGGGGGCCTCCAGCATTTTTTTTTATTTTTTATTTTTTTTTATGTTATTTTAAGTTATTTCCCTATCCACATTTGTTTGCAGATCACTTGCCATGCTCTTAACAACATTTTGTTGCCATTTGCAGCCCTCTAGCCCTTTCCATTACCTTTTTACAGCCATTTTAGTGTTCAAAAGTCCGGGTCCCCATTGACTTCAATGGGGTTCGGAGTTCGGGGTCAAGTTCGGGTCAAGTTCGGTCCCGAACCCGGACTTTTTTCCAAAGTTCGGCCGAACCCGCCGAACCCGAACATCCAGGTGTCCGCTCAACTCTACTTATAATACATTGGTATTTCATGATAATCCATATGCTTTATGGTGTCTGTTTTACCCGATCGATCAAGGAAATCTCTTGGTGTCTAGTAAGGTCCAGCTCGAGCAAAGAGGGGCGCACTGGACCACTGACCTTTCAATTGTCACCTGCAGAGGATGCATATATACGTAAGTAAACTATATCATAGTTGGTACCATTTACACACATGCCATTCTAAACATTAACTTATTGTGCCGCTTGGGATCCCTCCACGTTCTCTTCCTCCCTTCCCTCTGTAGCTTCCAAGGATGCAGTAAGGAGCCTATCCAGGGCCTATTTCTCTATATACACGTTTCAGGGTTCTTGAGCCACCTGTCCCAAACTTTTTCGTACTTGGAGGGGCAACCTCTATGGGTATATATAAGCTTCTTGTATGGCAGTACATTGTTAACCTCCGTGACCCATTGTGGGAAATTTGGGGGGTCTGGTCTCATCCATCCTCTAGCAATTACCTTTCTCGCGGCAGAACAGTGTTTCATGTAGGAATAGTTTAGTAGGTTTGTCGGAGTCTGGATCGGGGAAGATTCCCAGAAGGCACGGTTTTGGCTGGAGTGTTATAGGGGAGCCCATCGTGTCATGCAGGAATCTCACCACTTGTGACCAGTACGTCTGTATTTTGGGACATTTCCGTAGGAGGTGGAAAAAGGTGTTTCTTGGGTGCACATAGGACATACATTTGAGAAGTTGTTTTTATATTTTGAGATTCTAAGTGGTGTCAGACATGCCCTATGTGTTATGAAAATTTGCGTCAATCGATCAGACAGTTTAGGGGATACCATTTTACATGTGTCTAAGGCATCACTCCATTCATCATCTTCTATAGGGCCTATCTTTCCTTCCCACCTGGTCTTTAATGCATATGCCGCCACAGTCATTGGAGGGAGTGTGAGCATGACATAGAATTGCAAGATACGTTTTTTGGGATCGGGGTTTTTGATGGCTTCCATCAAGGAGTTGTTACCTAAGGAGAGGTCATCTAGAGGGAATTGTGCGCGAAATGCGTGCCTGAGTTGCAAGTATCGAAAGTACTGACTATTAGGCAGTGTAAACTCAGATTGCAGGCTGTGGAAGGACTTTAGTTTACCATTAGTAGTAATATGAGTTACCGTATTTATCGGCGTATAACACGCACCGGCGTATAACACGCACCCCAAGTTTAGGAGGGCATTTTAAGGAAAAAAAGTTTTAGGAGGGAAGTTTAGGGAAAAAAAAACACTTACATTTAAGCGTCATTTGCAGCTTGCCCAGCGTCATTTGCAGCTTTGCCCAGTGTGATTTGCAGCTTGCCCAGTGTGATTTGCAGCTTGTCAGCGTCATTTGCAGCTTGTCAGCGTCATTTGCAGCTTGCCCAGTGTCATTTGCAGCTTTGCCCAGTGTGATTTGCAGCCTGCCCAGTGTGATCTGCAGCTTGCCCAGTGTGATCTGCAGCTTGCCCAGTGTGATCTGCAGCTTGTCAGTGTCAATTGCAGCTTGCCAGCGTCATTTGCATCTTTCCCACATTTAAAATTGCTGCCTAGAAAGACCGTGCGGCCAAAAAAGACCGAGCGCCTGTGGAAAAGCCCGAGCCGTCTGTTCGGCTCCGCTCGCAGTCCTGCCTCCCTGCTGTTTCGGAAGCGAGCGCAGTGAGGCGGGACTGCGAGCGGAGCTGGAAAAGCCCGAGCCGTCTGTTCGGCTCCGCTCGCAGTCCCGCCTCCTGCTGTTTCGGAAGCGAGCGCATGGAGGTCGGACTGCGAGTGGAGCCGAACAGACAGATCTGTCTTTTTCGGCGGCGCTCGCTGTCTTTCGGCGCTGTTTGATTTTTTTGGGAACTTTTTTTTGGGGTATCGGCGTATAACACGCACCCACGACTTTCCCCCAATTTTAAGGGGGAAAAAGTGCGTGTTATACGCCGATAAATACGGTAAGTAGAAAATACCCCATTTGCTCCACATCTCACCACCTGGAATCTGTTGGAATTCAGGAAGGGTCCTGTTATACCATAATGCCGCGTACACACAATCGGAATTCACGTCGGAAAAAACTCTGACGGTTTTTCCGACGGAAATCCGCTCAAGCTGTGTTGCCTACACACGATCACACTAAATTCCGATGGTCAATAACACAGCGGCATAAAACACGTTCGACAGCACTATAAAAGGGAAGTTTAATGCTTCCGAGCATGCGTCGAATTGTTTCCGAGCATGCGTCGGAATTTTGCGTGTCGGAATTGCATACACACGATCGGAAAATCCGATAGAAAGGTTTTCCGTCGGAAAAATTGAGAACAGGTTCTCAATTCAAAGTCCGTCGGAAATTCCGACAGAAAAAGACCGTTGGGCATACACACGGTCGGAAAATCCGATGAAAAGCTCCCATCGGACTGTTTCCATCGGAAATTCCGACCGTGTGTACGCCGCATTAGAGTGTGTAGTCATTGAGAATAGCAATTTTTAAAACAATATTAACCTCTAATTCTAACCAAGTTTTTTACTTAGTAGGACAACATGTTAAGGATCACCACGACTGTATTTCTTTGATGGAACTTGAATCAGCAACCCTCAGTCTGGAGAAGGAGGCTCCCATCCCAGAACCTTTTCTTCAATGGTTCCAGGTATTACAGATGGTAAGCCACACACAGGTTATGCAGTGATCACAGTTGGGGAAATGGTGCAAAAGGGTTCATTGAGTTCCCACATGTCTGGGTTATCTCCATATGAGGTTTGTTCAGAAATCAACCAAAAACAGGGTTGTACTTTCCTCAGCAGCTGTACATTCCCAGCTGATGGGGTAGGTGCAGGCCCTGCAACGTGAACTTCAAAAGGTCCACCACAGGGTTCATGAGTCCCTCATGGACCATGAAACGATGGCCGGTATACATCATATCCAACCAGGTGACTGGGTCATTGTAAAGAAACGTCAGAGGACAGGACTAGAACCAAGATACCTTGGGCCATACCAGGTTCAGCTGACGACACCAACCTCCCTAAAGCTTGAGGGCCAAGACAACTGGATCCACGTCAGCCGCCACTGTAAGAAGCTGCTCAACTACACCAAAGAATAAGGAGTATCTTTTTTATTTATGTCTTTAGCTTAGTGTATTTTAGCAAGGGTAATGATGAACCTACCTATTGTTTAAAGTGCACCTCCAACTAGCTAAGAAAGCGAATAAGTGACCAATTGCTGGGCCTGCTCTAAAACTCCACTGAACCTTAGTACCCCAGCGATGGCAGCAGTACATGCTTTATATGATGTTTGTATTGGCATGAGGACATTTGAAAAACTTGCATAGACTCCAAACAGACACTTGTGAATAGAACATAAGGATACATTTCTAGAGGGTAAAGTTAAAGTTTTAACCACAGCTCTGGTTCTTGCCCGTCTCTCACAAAATAGTATGGGTATCGGGACAACTAGGTAGCCCACAAGTGTGCTTCTACTTTCATTTTGGTAAAGGGAATAACTCTGTGGGAACCACCATCTGTTGGAAGGAAGGGTGCGACGTTCAGACTGAGGGAGCGATCCCACAGTCTATCCTGTTACTACTTAATGCACGTGACCGTCAGAGTGATTTCCCCTGTGCGACTCTGACTGGCCCCTACAACTTCTTATGCAGTTCTACAGCTTATAAGGTAATCCCCCCTAATGCAAGAGGTTCATGCGTCTTGCTGAAACTCATCCCAGCATCTTATGTCTCGGATGATCGTGAGAATCTGATGGTGCGAGAGAAGGTAAGAATGGCAGGAAGAGCTAGAAGGGAATTGTTCACTAACCCCGACCAGGTCTGGGCATGTTTTCCTGCTTGGACAGGGTGGGGGATTGAACTTATGAAATGATTGAACAATTTCTCATTCATTGTGGATGTGATGTTCAATGAAACCGTTGAAGCTGTAAGAGAGATCTCACAGGAACAACAACAGATCAACCCCTGTCTATTAAAAGATGACCCTGGATTATCTGTTGGCATCCAAGGGTGGTTTCTATGAATTCATAGGAAAAGACGGTTATACCTGGATCAAGGATACTAGTGACAAAGTTCAGGCCCATATGGATAAGGGTAGATCCCTGCAAGGCAAAGCCAGAGCTATAACTAGTGAAGGTTGAAATCCATTTAAGGGTCTGGGAAACATTGGGTTTTTTTTTTTTTTTCATCGGATCATGGTTGAAGGACATAGGGGTATATATACTCATGTTGTTTCTGTTTCTATTCCTTCTATATGCCGTAATGAGGTGCTCCTGTTGCCTGATGGGACGAGTCAACAGAGACCGAGCAGATAACCACATCTTCCTTGCCGAGATGAGAAGCCCCAAAGCCCAACCCACGTACAAGACGCAGACGATCCCAGACCGACCAGTCTTCATGTCCTCCTTTAAGTCATCCCTCCTGAAGAAAAGAGTCTACAAGCCAAGCCATGTTTTTCTTTTTATGGACTCATATGGACTGTAAAGACAGATTCATTTCCAGGTGTAAGAAGAAGATCACAATTCATCAAGGTATACATAGGAGAATATGACAAAGAGGAGGGGCTGTTGTGGACATTTTTATTAAAGTATATTGTCAGATGTCCCCCAGTGTCAGTTTTGCTGCAATGCACTCATGCGAGTGTGTCCGCACATACAGACACCGGTGGAGGACCGTTGGTTGCAGAAACCTTCCTGTGGATGCAGAAAATCTGTTCGCCCTTTAAGGGATGTTCGCTTATGCCTCACCAGCAGACTGGCCACCTCATGGCGACTGCATCTACGCTTCCTGCAAACAGACCCGTGTACATGGGAACAATAGTATAACCGTACAAAGCTCGCTAATCCTCATAATCCTGATACCAGTGTCCCTAGCAATGCGCCTTCACCAGTGTCCCCAGCAATGCTGCCTCACCAGTGTTCCCAGCAATGCAGCCTCACCAGTGTCCCCAGCAATGCAGCCTTACCAGTGTCCCAAGCAATGCGGCCTCACCAGTGCCAACGGGTGCCACACGTTGGGGGAGGTGTCATCCTGGCATGCCCATCCTCCCCTTCCTCGGTCCTCCTCCTTCAGCGGGCACTGTAACAAGGTCCTGCCTCCTATAATACATGCAGGCATTGTTCTGCCTATCACTGGACTTTAGGAGGCGGGACCTTGTTACAGCAGCCACTGGATGAGGAGGACTGAGGGAGGGGAGGATGGCCATTGAAGGCAAATCTAAAGGAAATTTAATAAGAAAATTGTATAATGTATGGTCAGCTTTAGACCCCATACACACTATACTTTTGTTGTCTGATTTTGTTTAGATTTACCAAAACCATGTAGTGCAAGGACCTGCCTGATTGCATACAATTTGAAACTCTTAAGGTTTGACCTCATATTATATGGTTTGGGTAAATCTGAAGGAAAAGATCTACAGAAAATTGTATAGTGTGTATCCAGCCTGCGATTATTGCTGTTAAACTCATGAGAAAGAGTGACTGTGTAATTGTTTACACTGGAGAGGAAGTGACCCCAACTGGGAAATCAACTGTCTGTGCAGAAAAGGACTTGCCTCACTGCAGAGCCCTGTCCAGTGGGGAAGCAAGTGTTAACATTTAATCTGATAATGTGATGCTTATTAATGAGTATGAATGTTATTTCAGTTATTTGAAGAAGTTTCTGAGTTGAATGAGGTAGGGGTGTCCTCTAAGCAGGGTATCTTTCCTAGCAACAGTATATAAGACTGCAGAGGTGTTCCTAGAAACCTCCTGGGAGCTCTGTGCATTGGAGCCAGAGGTTGCCCGGGACAACTATGGTGCCACTCTGATAGACAAGAGGGTACTTGAACTTGGTGATGAGGATATGTTAAATGCTAAAATTGACATGTCTGAAAATTCTTATAGTGATAATGGGTTAATGCAATTTGTCACAAGTTTTCATGAGTTTAATGAAGCACCACCAGAGCAAGGTGGTGAAGTTATGGTATTGCAGCCTGCTATGTTTAAAAATGTATTGTCACAGTGTAGTTTAAACAAAAGTGATATGTGCAGTATGTCTGCTGCTGAGCTTCTCTGCCCTGTGTATCCTTGGGTAGTTGGACTGGTACAGCATAGCACAGAGAAAGTAGACTGGAACAGATGGGCAACAAGCCTGTAGGATTTAATGAAAGAGGCCTCTGTGTGTAACAATGGGGTGGACATGATTTCTGCTATGCTGAATGGAGGGACTGTGCAGCAGCTATTAGTCCAGGGCACACCTGCTGCTGCAAAAATAAACTCCCTCTGGATAGAAGGCACAAATGAGGATGAACATGCAGCAGGAGTTTTGCCCACAACCGTTAAAGAAGTTAATAGTTAGGTATGCCAAACTGATGTTATCCATAGAGAAGACTTGGAACAGATCATTGACACTGAGACTGAGAGTTTTGTGGTGAATGCCGCACCTGGCTGTGCATTGGGAGATCACCAGATTATTGTATTGGATACCTCCAGCAGGGAGGAAGCCCTTATAAGAAGCACCACCTCAAAGGCATCAGTAAATTTGTCTCTCCGTGTCCCCAGGAACATGTGTAGAATCACTATGCCTTTTTTTGACAGACAGGCTGAGAGAAATATTAGAATTCTGGAAGGTACAGCCAATGTATACCTTGCTGTCTCTTCCACGTTCGGGAGAGCTGGTACTGCTGTACTCCCCAATTGGAGCTGGGTATTACAGGCTGTATTGGACAAGGGTGGCCAATATGGGAATTCTGTGATGCCATCCTGGTTGGTAATGTTGACTCACAGTGCATTGGGAGGTTCCCTCCTAGTATTGTTCTGTATTAGAGTCATTCTGGAGTACTGTTGGAAAGGACAGAGGTCTGGGCGCAAGTATATGTGATGTGGTAGGGGTCATCAACCCAAATGTGGAGTTATGTAATGATGGTTTGGTGTCGGGACAGTGGCTGGCAGAGTGTCTTGTGACAGTGGAGTTGGTGAATAGTGAAGTTGCCACGGTAGACAACCACTCCTCCTTGTGCAAATCCTTTCCAGACACTACCTTGCAGAACACTGGTGAAATGAGTTCTGAAAAATGTGTTGATATTTCTGACAATGAGGGAAAAGTGCAAGGCACTGGTAAATGTCGATTTGTTACCTTGGGTGACAACAAAAATAATGGTAGACCAGATGGTCCAGTTGAAATGGTTGCTGCTAACCCTGAAAAATGCGGAGATGAGATAATGTAATGGTATAACAGACACCAGCAAGGTAAATAGTGCAGTAGACAGACGCCTCCTACAGGCTCAGGAGGGTAATTCTGGGAAAGATTTCCAAGGGTCCAGGAAACTCCCAAGTTCTAAGATTGAATGGTGGGAGGGAAATGGCCCAACACCTAACAAGGTGGCATTAAAAGAGTTTGATTCCCAAATAAAAGAACCCACGCCTATTACTAAAGTGAAGTGTGACCCCTTCAAAATTAAATAAAGGGAAAAGGGTAGGTCCAGAGGAAATCGCAAAAAGATGGTACAAAAAGCGTTTGTCATATGCCAAAAAAAGTACAATACAGGTAGTTTACACATAAGGAAGATCAAAATATATTGTGTGATTGTTGATAGATATATTTTGTTTTAGTAAGTTAAAACGTTAACAATAATCTCAATGATTGTTATACATATCTTAAAATGTTCTTCGGACTCGGATTCCTGGCAATGTCATTCAGGGTTGAACAAGAGATTGGAAAGGTTAAGCATTGTAAAATGATGCCGGCAGGAGCCTCTCCTCCCTCCGGGCGGACATCATATGACATCTGCCCGTTCTCGCTGCTCATGTGCGCCACTGGGGGCGCACAGAACGGCGATCAAGGATGAGGCATGTCCCTCAGACACAGCCCACCCTCGGTCAGGGTAAAGAGCCAATGAAATTGCCCCAGATTGTCCCCAAAATAAAGAGAACCTGTCTCCATCCTATCTGCAGCCTATCAGAGTACCCAAGTACCTATCTCCAGCCCAGAGTACCCAAGTACCTGTCTCCAGCCCATCAGAGTACCCGAGTACCTGTCTCCAGGCCATCAGAGTACCCAAGTACCTGTCTCCAGCCCACCAGAGTAACCGAGTACCTGTCTCAGCCCATCAGAGTACCCGAGTACCTGTCTCCAGGCCATCAGAGTACCCAAGTACCTGTCTCCAGCCCACCAGAGTAACCGAGTACCTGTCTCCAGCCCATCAGAGTAACCAAAAAAAAAAAAGACAAAAAGCAGCGCCTTCTAAGTGTAGCAATTAAAACTATTTAATTTAGAAAATAAATAGGTGAAAACACACTCACAAACAAGTGATGGATTTGGGCATGTCTTATAATAACATCATCCGCACTGTAATAACTGAGGGGAGAGCTGTCTTGTGCCTGATGTAGGTGGCTGGGATGTCTGTGTGTCCTCCCTCGGGCCGATCACAGCAGTGGAACTCATGTTCAGGGTCGTCGGGGATGAAATTCAGCACACATAGGAACACAGCTACAGCAGTGTCATCACTTCCAGGTACAAGGTCAGCACTGGTAAACAAACTGCTCTATAAAGAAAGCTGTATAACTCCGCGCCACGGGAAAAACAAAAAACGAAAATCAATAACTGTGATACTAAAATTATGTATACCAAGCTGCTCCCTTAAGAATCGTGAGATTAATTGTTGATAAAGTGTTGTGCCAGGGGCGCTAGTTAAATTTGCTAGTAAACACCTATATAATAGTGATTATTGTGCATTTACTTCTAAATATATACTATATTGGACAATATTTTTAAATATATACCCAGCGCTTAGATATAAACTGTATAGATATCCCGCTGTGGAAATATAAAACACAAATAGAAATGTTCCATATATTCATAGATTAGTTCTAGGACATGTAACCATATATAGCATGTGCAAAGTCCTTTAGTGTGAACAAAGTCCTGGATGGAAAATGACACAAAATAAACGACAAAAAAAACAAAAATTCTGTGCTGTGTGAAATGGTCAAAGAGTCAACTGTAGATCACCAATCTTTAACTCTATATCTGTGAAAAACCCTTCACCAGAATTTTCTTATCTTCTTATTGGTCACCCAATTGTGCAATAAAAAAACAGCTGGCTGCTTACCAGATGTTATTGACTTCTTTAACCAAAAAGAAAGTCAATAAGGGCCTTTACAGGTTAGTGCATGTACACATGTGGTTAATCAGGAGACAATAGTAGGTATCTTCCTCTCAGGAGCTCAGATGGAATGCATATGAAAAGGCAGAGAAACAACTACATAGCGTGATATTGTTTCATTTATTTAAAATAGCATATTAAAAACATAGCCAATTGCCTACTCACGAGTTGTAGTGCCCACCCGGCACTGGGACTGTTCGCGTTGGCAAATTTTGGATGGTACTTGTGTACCCAAAATGAATCATTCTAGATCTACCATGGTAATAATAAAATAGAGGGCGACATCTTGTGGCCTTTTTTAGATATAGCACAGGCAGTAGCATATCTATCCACAATATAGTCAGTAGTTTATTAACATTATATTATACAATCCAGTATCCTGACAGATATTTGAAGCTCATAGAGAATTGTTAAACATCATATTTTTTAGTTTTATAATAGGCACCAACTTTTTTAAATGTTTTATATTTTGTAAATGTCAACAGCAATTGTTAATAGCTTGTTTCCGGTTTGGAGCCCAGGCGGACTGAGGCTGCGCTGTATAACTTTTTCAATTGGCTGACAGATTATGACCAACACCTTAAATATACATGACGTTAGTGACCAGGCACGCCCCCCTGAAGACGATTTCCAATCGAAACGTGCGTCGGCGGCGCTTTCCTGGTCACGCTATCTACATACTTACACTTCCGGTCTCTGGTGGTTGTCAGCGGTGCCTAGCTGGAACGCACGCCGTTTCTCCACACACACAGGACGGGAGATTCATTTTGGGTACACAAGTACCATCCAAAATTTGCCAACGCGAACAGTCCCAGTGCCGGGTGGGCACTACAACTCGTGAGTAGGCAATTGGCTATGTTTTTAATATGCTATTTTAAATAAATGAAACAATATCACGCTATGTAGTTGTTTCTCTGCCTTTTCATATGCATTCCATCTGAGCTCCTGAGAGGAAGATGCCTACTATTGTCTCCTGATTAACCACATGTGTACAGGCACTAACATGTAAAGGCCCTTATTGACTTTCTTTTTGGTTAAAGAAGTCAATAACATCTGGTAAGCAGCCAGCTGTTTTTTATTGCACAATTGGGTGACCAATAAGAAGATAAGAAAATTCTGGTGAAGGGTTTTTCACAGATATAGAGTTAAAGATTGGTGATCTACAGTTGACTCTTTGACCATTCCACACAGCACAGAATTTTTGTTTTTTTTGTCGTTTATTTTGTGTCATTTTCCATCCAGGACTTTGTTCACACTAAAGGACTTTGCACATGCTATATATGGTTTCTAGCATGGTGTTGAAACAATCCAGAGGAGTGTAACGGATACATATCCTAGAACTAATCTATGAATATATGGAACATTTCTATTTGTGTTTTATATTTCCACAGCGGGATATCTATACAGTTTATATCTAAGCACTGGGTATATATTTAAAAATATTGTCCAATATAGTATATATTTAGAAGTAAATGCACAATAATCACTATTATATAGGTGTTTACTAGCACATTTAACTAGCGCCCCTGGCACAATACTTTATCAACAAGGTCAGCACTGCCCATTCCAGATCACCTTCTATCTGTCAGCTGGCAGCCTTCTTTGACATGAGCATTTGTTTTTAGTTGTTTTATGGACTAATGGTCATGGACTTATGCATTATGCCCTTGTTTAGATTAGCCCTGATTCACAGTCACCTCTTTAATTTTGTACCCTTAACCTGAGTGTGCTGAATTTACCCATCTTTTTGTACATCAGAGTAACCAAGTACTTGTCTTGTGGGGTAATTTTGGGGGCATTTTTCATTGTCCTGGTGCTCCAGGGCCTTTACAGATGTGATAGGTAGTCAGGAAATTATATGTGTAATTTATGCTCCTAGAACACCTGAAGGTGCTACTTGGATGTTGGGCCTCTGTTTGTGGCTAAGCTGTGTAAAATCTCACATGTGGCATCGCCATACTCAGGACGAGTAGCAAAATGTATTTTAGGGGGTAATTTTTGCTATGTGCATGCTTTGTGTTAGAAATATCTTATAAATTTACAACTTTGTGTAAAAAAAAATAAAGGGTTTTCATTGTCTTTCCACATTTTCCTAAAACTTGTGGAAAAAAATGACATGTTAAAAAGACTCATTATGCCTCATAGAATATACGTTGGGGTGTTTTCTTTCCAAAATGGGGTAATTTTGTGTGAGTTTCCATTGTCCTGCACAAAATAAAAATTTTGTGTAAAAAAAATAATAATATTTTCCTAAGAATTGTGGATAAAAAAATACAACTTCAAAAAACTCACCATGCCTCTTACTAAATGCCTCGAACGGTCTACTTTACAAAAAGGGGTAATTTGGGAGGTATTTGTATGGTCTTCCTGAGTCTCCTCGAGTTGTCAGCTCCCGCTGACACACGGCACTCCCTGCTGTCATGAAAGGCTTCCTTGGCTTCTTACATTGCTTTACCTGACATGCCTTCACCCATTGAGTGCATTTTATTTGTTTTAAAACTTTGCTACATGTTATTAAAATGATACTGCACTAGACTTGGCGCTTCTCTCTCTTTTCCCTGCCCTTTAAAGCAGCCTCGCCACCAGTAGCAGTTAAACACCAGAGACTTTTTAACTGACCTGACCCTCAAAGACTCTTATCAGGATTGTTTTATATTTACCACTTGGACTGATTTTTCACAATTAATCAGCAATAAATATGTGCTATATACACTACTCTGAAGTCCTTAGGTTTTAGCGCTGAGCTTTAGGTTTGGTTCACACTATTGCAAACACAGACATCACATGTGACAGTTGTATGGCTGAACTTGCATTGGATTCGCATAAAAAAGGTGCAGGGACTTTTTTTCCCCTGCACTGGAATTGGATTGCATGGGTGTGCACACCTATGTGATATGATTCCTGTCCAAATCCACAGTTTGCACTGCGATCTGTTAACTGATCTTTGGGTGTCATTAACATTGTATTGACACCCACACGGTTCGCAGAGGGCAGTGTGAACTGCCTGCGGGAGAAATGCGATGTGGGAACCGGCGCTGAAATTGTGCTGGTTCCCTCATCGCTATAGTGTGAACCCAGGCTTACACTGGCTGTGTACCTTTTTCTTTCTGTGTATTTGTACTGTCCTGTCATTTCAGGGCCTCAAGAAATAAGATAGGCCGTCAGTACAACAGGTGTGATCAATTTTCAATTATTGGTACTGTAGCTTGTAGACGCTATAACTTTCACACAGACTAAATAATATACACTAATTTGAGTTATTTATGCCAAAAATATGTAGCAGTAAAAATTGTAGTCCAAATTTATAAACAAAAATAGCTTATTTGCAAAATTTTATAACAGAAACTAAAAAAAGTGTTTTTTTTTTTCAAAATTTACACTCTTTTTTTCACTTATATCGCAAAAAAAAAAATAAAAAACCCAGTGGTGATTAAATACCACCAAAAGAAAGTTCTATTTGTGTGAAAAAAATTATGAAAATTTTGTTTGGGTACAGTGTTGTCATTCAAAGTGTGAGAGCACTGAAAGCTGAAAATTGGTCTGGGCAGGAACGGGGTATAAGTACCCTGTATTGAAGTGGTTAAAGGTACCTAAAGCTTAGGAGCCAGCCTCAGGTTAAAAAAAGGTACCAAGATTTGTAAACTCCCTAATGGTAAAAGGACGAGTGTGTCCTCAAAATAGGCAGATGGCACTTTCAGAAGTGTACCCGTAAAAAGACATGGGAGAGTCTTTGTAGAACCCAAGCCAGTGTAGCAGGGGGAGACAGGGAACATCTCCTGATAAGACAGGGATCAGACTTTCCCTTTAAAAAATATGTTAGTCAGAAATGGGCCCATGTGGTTGATGGTTGCAAAAGGGATGCAAAGTTGAGTTTAGGCTTGAGTGTTCCAACCCCAACTGGGTCAAAACGGGGGGGGGGGGGGGGGGGGTTATGTGGCAGAGTGTTGACCTGCCAGGGTCTAGAAAGAGATTATGACATACAGACAGGTTGAGGGTCTCAGGGGCAGGGCTGGTGCAAGGATTTTTGACACCCTAGGCAAAACCTAATTTTGCCACCCCCTGGCTCCACCCTCTTTTGCCCTGCCCCACCCAGCAAATGCAGCCCACCAGCGCCCATCAAATGCAGCCTCACCAGCACCCATCAAATGCAGCCTACCAGTGCCCATCAATGCAGCCTACCAGTGCCCATCAATGTAGCCTACCAGTGCCCATCAATAAATGTTTGCTTGCTTCCATTCATTTGGGAGTCGGGACACAGATACAGTTCTCCGCCACTGCTGCGCCTCTAACACTATGTATAAGTATAAAAATACCCCAAGCGGAGGCGCTCAGGCAAAGACTGCATCAAAAATGGCGCCAGTCTCCTCAGCACAATCACCTCAGAGTGCAGGATAAAGACAAAGCTGTCACAGCAAGTCTCCTCAGATGAATCTGACACAGAATTATTTCTGTCGCAAAAATCTTCACAATAACTCACTGCATCCCCAAGCCTTATGAAACAATTTGAGAAAATGCTGCACAAGGCTTTAAAGCATACCTCAAATAACCAGTAATCTGACTAAAGAAATCAGAGAATTGGGAAATCGCACAGCAATACATGAATGAATTAGATATCCTTAAAGAAGAGAACATAACATTACCAAACAAACTGGGAGACTTTGAGAAGGTTTAATTTGCATTTCAAAGGCATACCTGAATCAATCTCTGACTTATCTTCCACAATAACAGCATTATGCCAAGAATTGCAACCAGGAACATCAATCGAAGGACTGGAAATGGACAGGGTGCACAGAGACCTCATGCCTAAAAAAACAGATTGACCCCCATGTGACATCATAGCAAAGTTCAATTTTTATCGAACAAAAGAACAACTCTTAATTGCGGCCAGAGAGAAAAACAACTTACCCTTCCAAGGTCACAATTTTCAGATATTTGCAGATCTCTCTCAAGTAACCATTTCTAAAAGACGTGCTATGAAACCACAAATAATGGAATTGCAATGATACAACATCACATACCAATGGGGTTTCCCATTCTCCAGACGCTTTAACTACCAGGGAACCAGACACATCTGTAGATAACTGAACAAACTTCAACAAGCCCTACAAGACCTTAAATTGGTTGGTGGAACATCTGCAGCTACAACCTCGCGTAGACGAACAGCATCTACTTCCTCCCGACCAAACTCATCCCCTGCTGTGGGAAAAAACGGAAACCATCACGCACATAAGAGGGGCAGCTATGTATCCCTTCCACAGGGCCAAGAAGATCCAATGGGCTGAAAGGCTATTCTTCAAGGAACATAATTATACGTTAACAATGAAGATACGTTCCCAGAGAAACCACAGTATATTGGACTCATTAACTATGCTCATTTGACCCAATTTAAATCCTATTCTTGTATCCTAATGAATAGAATACAATATGGGTTAGGGTAGGGGCGCCCTCCGATGTGGCCCACCGCGTCTTGCTTTGAGATGACGGGTCGGCAAGCCCAGATCGCGGGTTCCCGACACGCCATCTCCAAGCACCAACGCTAAAGGAAGCAGAGCTGATGCCTCCTGTATAGCGTCAAGGTCAGTTGAGATGCAGGTAAACTGCTGTGCATCAGTGTGAAAGCAGCCTTAGGCCCCTTTCACGCGATCGGTCCGAGCGGCTCTGCCTGTCTGTTTTTCAGACGGTTCCTCCACCTCTATAGAGCGGCAGATGTAAACAGACTCGTGTCTGCTTACACCCGCCTATCTGCAATCAGAGCTGCTTAAAAAACAGAAGGGGATCTGTCCCCTTCTGTCTGGGCAGATCGGAGGGCCCTTAGAGTAGAGCGGGCTGCATCCGTGTCTGCTCTACATATGCTATGCAGAGTGGACACAGACCTGCCATCCGCCCGCTACGCTCATTGTGACCTGCGACCGGTTACCAAGACGCTAAAGTGGCCCTCGCTCCTCAAAAGGTTGGGCACCCCTGGAATAGGGTAAATCTGAGTATGCTGAGCCCAATCATATGGGAACATCATACTTATCAGTTCTGTATTCATTTCCAAAACTTGTAACCAAGTTTCTTTTTCTTCTCTCCTAAACAGAATGGTTAAAATTATCTCTCCTATCTCTTATTTATTACTTGCAACCTTGAGTTGTATAATAATATCATCAAACATATAAGGGGACATAGTCATGACTGAAGAGATACATTTTTACTTCTATGGTTGATTTGTTTATATAGATTAAAGAAACAAAGTTTTAGCCTGGGTTCAGACTAGTGCAGTGCGAATTGAAGGCCCTGCGTGACTGCGCAAGGGAAACTTCGGCTGTTCTGCGGATTGTCCGTGTTTTAGGTGCGAATCAGCTGCTAGCATGAATTCTCAACTCATTGTACTACTTCTGAGGGGGAAATCCACGCCAAATTTTTATAAAAAAAAACGGCATGGGTTCCCCCTCCAGAGGCATACCAGGCCCTTAGGTCTGGTATGGATTTTAAGGGTACCCCCTATGCTGAAAAAACGGCGTGGGGGTCCCCCCAAAATCCATACCAGACCCTTATCCGAGCACGCAGCCTGGCAGGTCAGGAAAGGGGGTGGGGACGAGCGAGCGCCTGTGACTGGGACTGTGACATCATATGTGGGCGGGGTCACCATGTGACATGAGCATGTGACCCTGCCCCCTTGTCCCTATATAAGTCACAACACAGCGCGTCTATGCCATTCCAGCCAGAGAGAGCGACAAGTCAACATCTTAAGAAGAAGAAGAAGGCGGGGGCGCAGAAGGCGACGACAGCGGCAAGAACAGAAGAGACCCCGGAAGACCCCCGAAGGCAGAACGAGACCCCCAGACGACGGCGGCGACGAAGAAGAAAGCCGGGCTCCTCCGCTCGGTAAAAGAGCTAGGTAAGAGAGCAAAGGAGTCTGGCGAGGAGACCCCCCAAGATGGAAGAAGACCCCTGGAGCAGTGCAATAAAATATTTTTCTAAATTGTGTGTTTTTTTTTATTTACACTTTACACCTTAGGTGAATGGGTAGGGGTACATCGTACCCCATACTCATTCACATAGGGTGGGGGGGCCAGGATCTGGGGGCCCCCTTATTAAAGGGGGCTCCCGGATTCCGATAAGCCCCCCACCTGCAGACCCCGACAACCAACGGCCAGGGTTGTTGGGAAGAGGCCCTTGTCCTCATCAACATGGGGATAAGGTGCTTTGGGGTGGGGGGGGGGCCGCAGGGCGCCCCCCTTCACCAAAGCACCCACCCCCCATGTTGAGGGCTTGCGGCCTGGTACGGTTCAGGAGGGGGGGCGCTCGCTCGTCCCCACCCCCTTTCCTGACCTGCCAGGCTGCGTGCTCGGATAAGGGTCTGGTATGGATTTTGGGGGGACCCCCACGCCGTTTTTTTCGGTGTAGGGGGTACCCTTAAAATCCATACCAGACCTAAGGGCCTGGTATGCTCCTGGAGGGGGAATCCATGACGTTTTTTTTTTTTAAAAAAGTGGGCGTGGACTTCCCCCTCAGAAGTAGTAAAATGAATTGCGAATTTCTGTTCAGGACGCAAGCCAGATGCGAATCAGATGCGTGCCCATAGAAGATAATGGGCCTGAATTCGCACCTGATCCGCCCCGCACCGCACCAAAGTCGGTTGCGGTTTTTCTGCAATGCGCAGTGCGCATGCACCGGACATGTGTGAACGTGCCTCATTGAAAACAATGGGTTTTGAAATGTCCTGCGAATTCGCAATGTTTTCCACGGCTGCGAATTCGCAATAGTGTGAACCCAGGCTCAGAGTAGTCTAAGTTTTTGTTATAAGACATATCCCCTTTATCTTTTCAGACTGGATAGACTACACTTCCTAAGTATCACAGGAATTTAACAACCTTTCATTTTCAAGCTTTAATTTTTCTCGGAAAACCTATTAACCACTTCAGCCCTGGACCAATTGGCAGCCAAAGGACCAGGCCCCTTTTTGCAATTCGGCACTGCGTCGCTTTAACTAACAATTGCGCGGTCATGCGACGTGGCTCCAAAACAAAATTGGCGTCCTTTTTTTCCCACAAATAGAGCTTTCTTTTGGTGGTATTTGATCGCCCCTGCGGTTTTTATTTTTTGCGCTATAAACAAAAATAGAGCGACAATTTTGAAAAAAATGCAATATTTTTTACTTTTTGCTATAATAAATATCCCCAAAAAATATATAAAAAAAACATTTTTTTTCCTCAGTTTAGGCCGATACGTATTCTTCTACATATTTTTGGTAAAAAAAATCGCAATTAGCGATTATTGATTAGTTTGCGCAAAAGTTATAGCGTTTACAAAATAGGGGATAGTTTTATAGCATTTTTATTAATATTTTTTTTTTTATTAGTAATGGCGGCGATCAGCGATTTTTATTGTGACTGCGACATTTTGGCGGACACATCGGACATTTTTGACACATTTTTGGGACATTTGTCATTTATACAGAAATCAGTGCTATTTAAATAGCACTGATTCCTATGTAAATGACAGTTGTAGTTAGGGGGTTAACCACAAGGGGGCGGGGAGGAGTCAGTGTGACGTGATGTGTTGTGTTTACTGTAGGGGGGCGTGGCTGTACGTCTGACGTCATTGATCGGCGTTCCCGATGACAGGGAACCGCCGATCACTGACAGTCAGTGTAGGAAGCGCGGGGAGAGGTTTGTTTACATAGACCTCTCCCCGTTCTTCCGCTCCGTAACCCGATCGCGGGATACCAGCGGCGATCGGGTCCGCTGGTCCCGCGGCCGGGGTCACGGAGCTCCCGACCGGGTCGCGAGCGCGCCGCTAGCGGCGCGCGCGCGACCCACGGGCAGGCACATGCACGATCACGTACAGGTACGTGATTCTGCCTGCCCGTGCCATTCTGCTGACGTATATATGCAGTGGCCGGTCGGGAAGCGGTTAAAGAAAATAGATATTATTTTCATTAAGCCGTAAGGGCTATAAACACGCATCCTAGTGATGTTCTTTTTTTCATTTTTTACAAAGCGGTTCTCCTGTACACAGAAGTCCCGTGTGCCTCACCTAGTCTTCCTCGGATTCCCTCACTTAATATGTGGGAGGCTCGATGAGGGCCTTTTATCCCCTGTTGGGGGGTTTTACCCCTCACCACAGGTACATTTTGAATACCTCCATATCCTAATATCAAGCTTAAGTATAGAAAACTCACCTGTTTTTTTCTTCTTTCCTAAACTAGATTACACTGGACCTTTCTTTCTCTTTTCCCTTTTCAAGTCCGCATGGGTTGAGTCGAGAGACCGTCAAGTCGGAACAACTGGTAAGTGCTGCCTATTGACTCGGCTGCCATGGTCCCTTTAAACATTTTATCCCTGAATGTACAGGGACTCAATGTACCACAGAAACGTACAAAAGCATTTAGGTCATTCCAGGCAAAGAATGTGCACATTGTGTGCCTTCAAGAGACTCATTTTACAGTAAATTCAACGCCTACATTTTTTAGTTCATCCTATCCACAAGTATTCACTGCCTTGGCCAATACCAAACAATGCGGAACTCTTGTAGCATTCCACCGTTCCACTCCATTCACAATTCATTCTGAAATTAAAGATCTGGAAGGACAATATCTAATCCCCACGGGACACATTTTGGACACAGAAGTAACTGTGGACTCTTATTATGCTCCTAATAAACAGCTAATTCCATTCTTAATACATCTCTTGCAAGTAGTTAACGCACATAGACTGGGAACAATTATTGTGTGTGGTGATTCCAATCAGGTGCTCCTCCCATTTCTGGACAAAAAACTGTATACTCCACTCCAAAACCACTCTAAAATATCTCTCTCTCGACTCCTTTCCAAACACAATCTAGTCGATTCATGGAGAGAGAATAACCCAACAAAAAGAAATTACACCTACTTTTCACACCCCCACCAAACATTCAGTCGTATCGACCACATTTTCCTAATCACATGAATGATACCTGAGATTCTCTCATCAAAGATAATTCCCATCCCATGGTCAGACCACAATACAGTCCTAACCACCATTGCATCAACCATACCTAAAGCACAAGAAAAAACATGGTATATACCAGAGATATTACTTAAACACCCTTTATATCGTCACAAAATTGAACATGCCTTGAAAGAGTATTTAACACTCAACAAAAGTCCAGAAATTTCCCCATTGACACTTTGGGAAGCACACAAACCGGTCTTGAGAGAAACATTTCAGCAGCAGTATGGGATACTCAAAAGAGAACGTAGAAATCTTGCACGAAAATTTGAAACACAATTTAACTCCCTTTTCTTAGCTTTGCAAAACAATCCTAACCCAACTACTAAAAATAATTTAGAGAAGGCAAGACTGGAATATGATCTATTTCTTACAGACTCATCTGATAAATTACTGCTTCGTTCCAGGCATGCCTTCTACATGAAATCTAATAAACCTGGCACATATCTGGCACACGCACTCAGATTAATTAATAAATAATTTAAACCAATTAGGCTAAAACTATCTAAAAACATATATACAAGTAACCCCCTTAAAATTGTTCATAAGTTTTGTTCCCACTTAATGCACTATACACGGAATCAAATACATTTAATTCAAACAAAGCAGATTCTTTTTTCTCACAAATTAACCTACCTGAACTAATTGATTTGCAAAAAGCACAACTTCAGATCCCTATCACGGCAGAGGATGTAGCAAAGGCCATCAAAGGATTGAAGATCAACAAAAGACCAGGACCAGATGGTTATTCTGCACTATACTATCGCACCTTTTCAGACTCTATTTCCCCAACATTGGCAGAGGCATTCAATGATTACTTATGCTTAATGACGATCATATATATGATTCCTAAATCCCATTCAGACGATACTTCTTGTACTAACTACCGACCTATTTCAATGCTAAATTTAGATATCAAAGTTCTTGCAAAAATGTTAGCATCCCGTCTTAGTAGGTTCATTGGCACATTTCTAAATCGCGATCAAGTTGGCTTTATGCCAACATGCCAAATAGGTGATAGCAGTCCTTTTAGCGCAAATCGCCAAAACATGTCGCATTCCCTCCTGCTTTTTCTCACTTGACATTCAAAAGGCCTTTGATTCCATATTCTGGCCCTACCTGCAATACACATTACAGAAGTGGGGTTTTGGCCCAAATTTTACAAACTGGATCATGGCATTATATAATAAGCCTAAGCATATTTTAAATATGCAGGTTAAAAATTATGTTTTTAATATTGAAAGGGGCACTAGACATGGGTTTCCGCTCTCACCCCTGTTGTTTGCCCTTCTTATAGAACCACTTGCCCAATGGATCAGATCAGACCCCACCATAACTGGAATTGAGGTAGGGGGATTTCATCACAAACTTTGTCTATTTGCAGATGACATCCTCCTATTTCTTTCATCACCACAAGTATCAGGCCCCAATCTAATGCCAATACTGGATGACTTTGCTGCCTTTTTGGGCCTTTTAATTAATCCTAAGAAATGTGTAGCACTAAATGTATATCTTTCAAATTTGGAACTAAGTTCAGCTAAGGTGGGTCTCCCCTTTACCTGGGCAGATAAATCCATTCCATATCTAGGGATACATCTCACTGCATAATTTGCGGATCTTTTTTCTGGTAATTACCCTCCAATGTTGAAAAATATAACAAATATGCTGAAATCTTGGAACCACCTTCCTTTATCAGGGTTCAGAAGAATCAACACAATAAAAATTACAATCTTATCCAAATTGTTATATTTATTCAGAGTCTTACCAATTCCAATTCCAGTCTACCATTTGAGAATCATACAGAAAAAGGCAAATACATTTATATGGGGCTCCTCTAGACCACGTACACAACAACACACATTCTACCTCCCTAAGTTGAATGGAGGTCTAGGTTGTCCTAATTTTGCATCTTACTATAGAGTAGCACATATAGCATCATTAACTAAATACCATGCACAACAAGAATTCCCACTTTGGGTATCGATCGAAACAGCTGAATGTGATCCCCTATCAATCGCAAACCTAATTTATCTTTTACAGAGGGATCGTAGAGGGTTACGTAACCCAATTACCAAACATTTTGTTTCCCTATGGGACAAATACAAACTCAGAAATCAGTAGCAATAATTGCATAATCCTCTACTATCTTTCTATAAAAACCCTGCATTTTACCCAGCATGGGTTACATCTAGATCTTTCAGAGCATGGGCTAACCGGGATATACTAATTATGCACAAATTTGTAAACTCTTTGTCCTTTATCCCTTTCCCAACCCTTTTGTGTTAATTACGGTTTACCTCAATCGGAATTATTTAGGTACCTCCAGATCAAAAACTTCTTTATGCCTCTTTTAACCACAGACTCTTCACTGACTCAATTAACTAACTTTGAAACATTTTGTAAAAATTACCATCATGCTAGGGGCATCATTTTGGTTCTATATGTTCAGTTGTTAGCCAAACCTGAAATAGAGAAACCATCTTATGTCCAGAAGTGGGAGGTGGACTTAGAACGAACATTGGAAAACACAGAATGGAATCAAATCTGGTCAACAACCAAATCAGTCTCCCCCAATATACTAGCAGTAGAGGCTAACTATAAAGTATTAATAAGATGGTACCTTGTATCGGCTAGAATAGCGAAATATGGGCGTAACTTCTCTGATTTAGGAACACACTTCCATATTTGGTGGTCATGCCCCAAAGCTCAAATTTATTGGAATTAAATCTTTGCTATAGCATCTAAAATGTTAGGAACATCCATCACTGACCCTACAATGGCTCTCATCAATCGGAAGCCAGAATTCCTAACACATACCCAATTTAAATGACTTATTCAACTATTTACTGCAGCAAAACAAACACTAGCAATAGCCTGGAGGTCCCCTTCATTGATAGTGGAAGATGGAATGAATACAATGAATAATACTATGACTCAAGCCAAAATGGCAGCTCTTGAAGCAGACAAGCTCACCCAATTTGAAAAAGTGTGGCATTTACCACCAACTTTTAACAAAGAAGTTCTACTACCATGGTAGCTGACCCAGTGGGTCAGTGGATACATTATATGGACTCCAGTGGATATGGCGGCCCTCCACTCAACCCTGCGGACTCCTTCTTCTTTTCCTAGTTTCTTCTTTTCCCATCTCTCCTTTCTTTTCTACTTATTCCTATTATGATTTGAAGCTCTAACTTACTACAGAATATAACTCCTTTTATAAACAATACCATTTGTATGTATTATTGATATCGTAGAAATTATAGTTCAATTTGAATACATACCTCTGAGCTTCATTCCCTTTGTTGTTATATACTTAATTTATTGTCAAATACTCTATTGTATGTACAATAAAATCTTTTGACAAGGAAATCTCCAATTCAGGGTCCAGGTATTCAGAACAGCCAGAACACTAATTGTATTGGTCAGGTGTGTGCTGGGCTTTTAGTAGTGATCCGACCATGGTTCTGGGCTCCACCTCGGCAGACAGGAGGTCTGGCCCTGGAGTCATGGAGCTCCACCTAGAAGGGAGGTGGGAGCCAGTGCAGCAAGAGGCTACCAACTGTGTGCCCACAGCTAGTGGGAGACAGACAAAGGCCTAAAGGGTGAGGCCAGGGCAGGAGTGCTGCAAGCCTGGATGCTGAGTGGTCATTTGTTTTGAAGCAAGAGTAAAATACTGAAAACCCCTGTGAGGGAAACCTGCTTTGTGTTTGCGGAATTTTTTTTTTTTATAAAATTGAAGAGAAGCAAGTGGCAGTGTCCTTAAAAGCACTACATTTGATGCTAGTTCTCACTATATATAAATGGTTTTCAACATTTTTTACAAATATTTTTGTGAAAAGTGTGGCGTATAGTTTTATTCAATACTTTGTAAAACCACCTTTCACTGCAATTACAGCTGCAAGTCTTTTTGAGGATGTCTGTGCCAGCTTTGCACATCAAGAGAGTGACATTTTTCCCCATTCTTCTTTGCAAAATAGCTTAAGCTTTGTCAGATTGAATGGAGAGCGTCTGTGAACAGCCACAAATTCTCAATTAGATTTAGGTCTGGACTTTGACTGGGCCATTCTAACACATGAATATGCTTTGATCTAAACCATTCCATTGTATCTCTGGATGTATGTTTAGGGTCATTGTTCTGCTGGAAGGTGAACTTCCGCCCCAGTCTCAAGTCTTTTGCAGACTCTAACAGGTTTTCTTCTAAGATTGGCCTGTATTTGGCTTCATCCATCCTCCCATTAACCCTGACCAGCTTCCCTGTCACCTCTGAAGAAAAGCATCCCCACAACATAATGCTGCCACCACCATGTTTCACGGTGGGGATGGTGTATTCAGGGTGATGTGCAGTGTTAGTTTTACGCCACAGATAACGTTTTGCTTTTAGGCCAAGAAGTTACATTTTGGTCTCATCTGACCAGAGCACCGTCTTCCACATGTTTGCCATGTCCCCCACATGGCTTCTCGCAGACTGCAAACGGGACTATTTATGGCTTTCTTTCAACAATGGCTTTATTCTGCCCACTTTTCCATAAAGGCCAGATTTGTTCAGTGCACAACTAATAGTTGTCCTGTGGACAGATTCTCCCACGTGAGCTGTGAATCTCCGCAGCTCCCTAATGCCGCGTACACACGAGCGGACTTTCCCGCGGTAATGTCCGCCGGACTGAAGTTCGCCGGACAATCCCCCCGAGTGGGGGTGCCGGCGGACTTTTTGGCGCCAAAAGTCCGGCGGACTAGGCTTTAAGTTTTGTTTTAAAATTGTCCGCTGAACTTGGCAGTCCGGCGGACAATCCCACCGTTAGTATGCTAGTCCGCCGGACTTTTGGAAATGAACAGACTTGCCGATCATCAGAAAGTCCGTTCATTTAGCACGTGACTTCAGGTAGATGGGGCTAGCGAAGGCAGTGAATGCCGCCGCGCTAGCCCCGTCACCTGGCATGGATTTAAAGGGAATCCCCACGCCGAAAAAACCCCCAAATCCATCTCAGACCCTTATCCGAGCACGCAGCCCGGCCGGCCAGGAAAGGGGTGGGGACGAGCGAGCGCCCCCCCCCTCGTGAGCCTACCAGGCCGCGTGCCCTCAACATGGGGGGTGCCCTGGGGAAAGGGGGGCCGTGCGGCCCCCCCACCCCAAAGCACCTTGTCCCCATGTTGATGAGGACAAGGGCCTCTTCCCGACAACCCTGGCCGTTGGTTGTCGGGGTCTGCGGGCGGGGGGCTTATCGGAATCCGGGACCCCTCTTTAATAAGGGGGCCCCCAGATCCCGGCCCCCCACCCTATGTGAATGAGTATGGGGTACGATGTACCCCTACCCATTCACCTAAAGTGTAAATAAAAAAAACACACAATTTTTTTAAAAATATTTTATTGCACTGCTCCGGGGGTCTTCTCGCCGGACTCCTTCGCTATTTTACCTAGCTCTTTTACCGAGCAGAGGAGCCCAGCTACCTTCTTCGTCATCGCCGCCGTCGCCTGGGGGTCTCGATCCGCCTTCGGGGGGCTTCCGAAGTCTCTTCTGTTCTTGCCGCTGTCGTCGCTTTCTGCGCCGCCGCCTTCTTCTTCCTCTTCTTCTTCTTCTTCTTCTGATGTTGACTCGTTGCTCTCTCTGGCCGGAATGGCAGAGCCGCGCTGGGTTGTGACTTATATAGGGACAAGGGGGGCAGGGTCACATGCTCATGTCACATGGTGACCCCGCCCCCTATGATGTCACAGTCCCAGCATCCTCCGGGACTGTGACATCATAGGGGGGCGGGGTCACCATGTGACATGAGCATGTGACCCTGTCCCCTTGTCCCTATATAAGTCCCAGCACAGCGCGGCTCTGCCATTCCGGCCAGAGAGAGCGACGAGTCAACATCGGAAGAAGAAGAAGAAGAGGAAGAAGAAGAAGAAGACGGTGGCGGCGATGGTGCAGAAAGCGACGACAGCGGCAAGAACAGAAGAGACCCCGGAAGACCCCGAAGGCGGATCGAGACCCCCAGACGACGGCAGCGACGACGAAGAAGGGGGCTCCCGGATTCCGATAAGCCCCCGCCCGCAGACCCCGACAACAAACGGCCAGGGTTGTCGGGAAGAGGCCCTTGTCCTCATCAACATGGGGACAAGGTGCTTTGGGGTGGGGGGCGCACGGCCCCCCTTTCCCCAGGGCACCCCCATGTTGAGGGCACGCTGCCTGGTAGGCTCACGAGGGGGGGGCGCTCGCTCGTCCCCACCCCTTTCCTGGCCGGCCGGGCTGCGTGCTTGGATAAGGGTCTGAGATGGATTTGGGGGGGACCCCCACGCCGATTTTCGGCGTGGGGATTCCCTTTAAATCCATACCAGGTGACGGGGCTAGCGCGGTGGCATTCACTGCCTTCGCTAGCCCCGTCTACCTGCAGTTACGTTCTAAATGAACGGACTGCTCCGTGTGTGGGCAAGTCCGTTCATTTTCAAAAGTCCTGCGGACTTTTTCCCACGGATTGTCCGCCGGAGAAGTCCGGGCGTGTGTGGGCAAGTGTGGGAAAGTCCGGCGAAGCTCCGCTGTAAAGTCCGGCGGTTTGTCTGCCAGACTGGGTCTGGCGGACAAAGTCCGATCGTGTGTATGCGGCATTACACACGAGTCCGATCGTGTGTATGCGGCATTAGAGTTACCATGGGCCACTTGGCTGCTTCTCTGATTAATGCTCTCCTTGCCTGGCCTGTCAGTTTCGGTCGATGGCCATGCCTTGGTAGGTTTGCAGTTGTTCCATACCCTTTCCATTTTCAGATGATGGATTGAGCAGTGCTCCATGAGATGTTCAAAGCTTGGGATATTTTTTTATAACCTAACTCTGCTTTAAACTTCCTCACAACTTTATCCCTGACCTGTCTGGTGTGTTACTTGGCCTTCGTGATGCTGTGTGTTCACTAAGGTTCTCTAACAAACCTCTGAGGGCTTCACAGAACAGCTGTATTTATATTGAGATTCAATTACACACAAGTGGACTATATTTACTAAATAGGTGACTTCTGAAGGCAATTAGTTCCACTAGATTTTAGTTAGGAGTATCAGAGTAAAGCCCCATACACACGGTCGGACTTTTTCATCAATTTGGTCCGATCGGACAAGGTTGTTGAAAAATCAGACCGTGTGTATGCACCATCGGACAGTGTTCGTCGGTTTGTCCGTCGGACAAAGTCTTATCTCCTGCTGGAAAGATTTCCCGTCAACCCGGTCCGATCACACCAAATCCGAGCGTGTGTACGCTTGTCCGACGGACAAAGTGCTACGCATGCTCAGAAGAAATTCTGTGACGGAAGCGCTCGGTCAGGTAAAACTACCTTTCCTAATCGACACAGCACATTCGTCACGCTGCAATGTTAAAATGTCTTTAATGCAGCGCATTCTCTTTTTCTTTACAATGCAACAAGAATGACATCTTTTAGCTGCTCCTATTCACCCGCACTTCTCACAAACTTACTTCTTTATTACTTTGCAGCATTTATACACTACATGTTTATTTTTACTCAGATCGTAATACAATCTTTCTTATTTTTTTACCCAGATTTTTTTTTTTTGGGGGAATACATATTTGAAGGAGATTTTTTTTTTTTTTTGGAGGGGGTTTGTATGTCTCAACTTAGCAAAACCACATTATTAACATTTGTATTTCTTGCTTACATTTACTAGGAGTTTGTTGGTTGTTGGTGCCCCTTGTTAATTCTAGGATTAGTGAAATGTACCTGCCTACTCAAAGAAAAACTGTCATTGTAGAAAAGTAAAACACAATAGTCAATGATTATTTCAAATCAAAAAAACCTTTATTTAGGTCTCAGCAACAGACCAAAGAGGAACGCAGCCATGGTGAAACTTGGGGAATTTGCAAAGCCTTGGACACCCATGGCAACCATCATTTTACAGACTTAAACAATTGGGGGCATGAAGACTACCTATCTAAATAATAAGGGAGCGCAATCTGGTCCTGAAGTCCAAAACATCCGGAACTGCAGCAGATGCCATCTAGGTCCCCAGGCTCTGGTACTACGAGAGGCTCCATCTTCTCTCAGACCAGACTGAGTCCAGGTTGTCACTCTCTTGTCTTCCTTGTACGCTTCCTTCCATGCCGTGGTGCTGGTGCTGGTGCTGGTGCTGGTGGGGTGGCAGAAGGAGGAGGAGGAGGCGGAGCAAGGTCACTCTCGCAAACATGTGTGAGGGGAGTCATCTCCCCAGCCATCCCCTCATTTAGTATTTTGAGGATGACCTCCTCACACATGCTGCGTTGCCCCGCCTCCATACCCGTAAATTTACTTGTAACCAAGGAGGCAAAGGCCTCCTCGTAGGTGGGTGTGGCATAGAGGGAGGCTGAGGCATCTTTTATCAGCTGGAGCGCTGACTCTCCCACCTCCCCCATGTTTTTCGCCCTTCTGTAGGGAAGGCGGAGGGGAGAGACTTGGGAGACAGTCAGGCTCCTACGCCTACCCCCCTGTTGGCTGCCACTACCCCCTGCCTCCTCCTGACTGCCACCTTCCACAGCCACCTCCTGGCTGAGGTCTTCCTGTGTATGAAAAAGGGACATAGTTTCAGTTATTTGTTCATCAAACACACACAATTCTCATCTAGTGACTGTTGCAAAATGTTTTCAAATACAAAACCATACAATTCTCAGCCCTGCAGTTTAGATTCTTCCCAAAAATGTCTCCCACACCACTGTCTGTTGATATGTCAATCACGTTAGGAAATAAGCAATTGGGGATCCTGAATTAACTGAACATCATTCATTATTCAACAAACTGGTTCCAAAACTACTATACCTGGAACAAGCTGGGCACCTGCACATATTCCTGACTGGAAGGCCCAGGTTGGTCCTCGGAATCCTCATCAAGGGTGGCGTGCGTGGAAGGACGCGTGCAAGGAAGAGTCGAGAGTGACTTCCTGACAGTAGCCTGGTCTTTGAGAAAGTGGAGCCTGTCATAGTACCAGAGCGTGGGGACATGGACATCAGCTGCTGCAGCTCCAGATGCTTGTGACTTCAGGACCTTATTGCGCTCCCGGAAATAGGTAGTCTTCATGTTGGTGATCTTCACTTTTAAGTTTGCGACGGTTGCCATGGGCAGGGTAGGCTTTACAAATGCCACCAGTTTCAGCAGGGCTGCGTACCTCTTTGGTCTGTTGCTATAATCCCTGTGTTTTGCCTGCCATAAGAGGGGGAATTGCCGGTATTTATCAATGAAGTGTGGGAGAAAGCTCACCTTGTAGAAGGCATCCATCACCTCTGCAAGACACAACGCCACACAAAACAATATAAATAATGTCAGCCTAAACTCTCCTAATCTTCTCCATAAACAAGCCTCAAGTTCTAATCAGTCTAGGCTAGTTATGTACCAACGTCAAATTGTACCTTCGTTTGTAGCGATCGTCTCGTGCGTGAGCTTTCTCTCCCCTCGTCTCCCAGATCGTGGCTACGACACAGACGTGTGACGTTTTATATACAGTGCGCATGCGTCAAACTCCGCCCGCCCCTGACGATCTTTCTCGTCTATTCCCCACCCCTTCTCTTTACGGCGCAGTGGGGAGAGCACATGGCGGGGACACAGCAGGTGCGCCCCAAATATCCCCCCAACGAGGAGGAGGACGAGGAAAGTCCGGAGGCACAAACGTCCCGATCCCGGAGCCTGAAATTCAAGGCCTCCAATATGTCATTTGGAGAAATGTTGGAGATGGTGGACATATTAAAGAGGAGCGACTATGATGGGAAGTATGGGCCTTACCTCAACCCCAATGTCCGCAAGGCCAAGATCATGTCTAAAGTTGTGAGAAGGCTGTACAATCATTTTGGGGTACAACGATCCAAGGAGCAACTGAGGAAACGCTGGTCAGACCTGAAACTGAGGGAGGCCGATCAGTACAGAAAGATCAAGCGAGTTCTTCAAAAAAGTAAGTAGTTGTGTTTTGTGTTTGATTTCTTGCTTGCATACTGCTCCATGTGGTTTGATTTTTACAAAGTTGTACATTCCAAAATGGCCACTTTCATGTTCGTCTGTGCATTCGATCGTACTCAGCCTCGATCTTTCTGCCACTGTCATGGTCGTGTGTGTGTCCATTCGATCGTACGCAACCTCGATCGTGCGGCCACTTATAATACGATGTTTGGTGTTTTTTTGGGGGAAAGGAAGTTTGTTCTCCCTAGAAATGTCATCCAGAATGTAAAGCCAATTTATTCAATGTAAAGGAGAGGTCACCCAGTAGCTGTTTACCCATCTGGACTCGAGAGCACTAGTGCTGGGACACCCAAACCCCCTTTTTATTAGCCTTTTCCACACATGTGCTCCAGTGGATACTAGAGGGGGGTCTCCATCACACAAACTTCTACCAAAAAGCTAGTCAGTTTAGCACCTTTACAAAGTGACTTCATTCATGTAGTTGACATTTGTAACTGGCCAAACTAAAATAGTGTCCGTCACTTTCAAGCAATGTTTGTCATTTCCTATTTCTGCCCTCAATAGCTTGTGTTGCTAAATCTTCCTTTTGGACATTCTCATAGGGGAGCGAAAACTTGGGCCGTCTGAGGAAACCCCCAAACCAACACCTACCAAAAAAGGGGAAAGAGCAGAAGCAGAGGAGGAGGAGGAGGAGGAAGGAGAGATCATCGAACTTGGAGAAATTGTCACCACAACAGGTGAGTGTGGGAGAACACAGCTACTGGTAAGCTAATCCATGTATGGCTGCCTCATTTCCAACACCCCATTTTTGTTTGTTTGTGGTTTTTAGGTGACGTGGATGTTGTGGAAGAAAAATCGCACTTTACCACAGAGAGTGCCCACGTACTCATCGGAGAGATAATGGTCTGCAATAGAGATCTAGATTACATAAAGCAAAACATCAATGATGTTCAACAAAAATTGAAGAACATCATTGATATTTTAGGAAAAATATGAAAACGCACCAAGTAATTAACACACATTTGTGCCAGCTTCAGAACACATTTGCAACTTAAAAACTGTCTGAAATTTGGAACATGCACACATTGTGTCCACATGTGCTAGCTCCCACCATGGTGGATGAATGGCAACGTTTTTTTGGGGGTGCAAACACTTTACGAACTACGAAAGTGGTTGTGGTGAAGGGGTTGCACCCCCAAAAAACGTCCATTCATCCCCATGATGGAAAATGGCACTTTTGAAGCTTCTAGGCATGTGTTTTACCATCTAATGACCATTTTCAGTCCCAAATTGTGTGCATGTTCCAAATTTCCACTTTTCGGGGGTGACCCCCCCATGTGATGAAGGCAAGATCAAACACACTTTGAACATATAGTCATGTCTGATCTTGTCTTCACTTTACAAAGTTGAACTTTCCAAGTTCCTAGGTTCTGTTTTGCTCCATGCCTGGTTTTACCAATTGCGGAATGTTTGTAAACAATGTTGTAAATAACCAAGATGTTGTCAGTTTTGGCGTGAAGATTGTAAACGCACTTGGGAATGTTTTCCTAGTAAACTTTTATTTTTCTAAATGTGTGGCTTCCTTATTTAAAAAACACAATGCATTATGTATGTAAAATGAAAAGGATATGGGGGGCAATGGGTGTTATTTACTAAAGGCAAATCCACTTTGCACTCCAATTTTCTTTCCCGGGGAACTTTTTCAATGCACTTGTAGAGCATAGCGGATTTGACTTATGTAAATGACACCCACAGTGCTTTGTACGAAAACACGGAGCACAGCATTTTGGAGAATACACACATGTCAGACCTGGTGATGAAAAGGAGTATTTTGGGTGTCAGTTATGCAGTACAAACCTTCTCTAGACCAAAGATTAGGTAGCAAACACACAACATGAGAATAATCTTTTTGGGAAGAAGAGACTGTTACCTCCTTTTGCCCAGAAAGTGCATTCCCACTGTCGAAGGCAAAGGGAAAAAATGTCAAAGTAAAATAAGCTAAAAAGAAGACTGAAATGACATGAAATCATAGGTTGGTTAAAATATCAGATTTATTAAAAAATGCCTCTCACACATCGTCAGGCAGAGCAATGGCCCCCCTACCCACAAAGTACTGCATATATTGGTCCCGGACCACACGGGCATTTAGAGGGGGCAAGCCTGGACGTGCCACTCGAAGGGCTGTGAGTTTGGCATTTGGAGGGCCCTCCACATCTGGGCCAACGGGCACCACATAGTTCCTGTTATGTCTTTTGAGGAAGTTGTGCAATATGCAACAGGCAAGAACTATGTGGTTCAGTTTGTATTCCGCCAAGTTAAATGCCGTCAGGAACAGGCGGAAGCGGCTGGCCAGGATGCCAAAAGCGTTCTCCACAACTCTTCTGGCTCTGGACAGCCTGTAGTTGAAGACCCTCTGGTCCGGGGTGAGGGTCCTCATCGGGAACGGCCTCATCACATGGGGAGTCAACGCAAACGCTTCATCTGCGACAAAGACGAAGGGGAGTCCTTCGGCATTCTCCTCTGGAGGTGGCAAGCACAGACTGCCACTTTGGAGACGCCAGTAGAACTCCGTGTGCGTAATGGCCCCACCATCCGATATCCGGCCGTTCATCCCCACGTCCACATACATAAACTCGTATGTTGCCGACACCACCGCCAACATCACTACACTATTAAACCCTTTATAATTATAATAGTAGGACCCCGAGTTGGGCGGTGGGACGATGCGGACGTGTTTCCCATCAATTGCCCCTCCGCAGTTAGGAAAGTCCCAACGGCTGGCAAAGTGGGAGGCCACAGTCTGCCATTCCTGTGGCGTGGAAGGGAACTGTGGAGTGAAACAAGAAAAAAAAATTAGTCACTTTGCACCTAAACATTGCAAGCAGATTAGACAATCAACATCTTGGAACAAGAGCATTGTCTAAAATTGGAGGCTGGAAAGTATTTGCACAGAAAAGTAGAGGCTCCCCTTCACAGATTACTCACCCCCCCCATCAATCCCCCCACTTCTGATGGGCCATTGGCAATAACTAGGGGTTTTGGGGGGGGGGTGGTGGACAGCTAACCCTCTGCACTTCATTGATTGGCAAATGGCTCAATAATGTGGGCTAGTTTGGCCAGACCCTCTGTACTTAACACTATTGGCAGGCCACAGGAAAGATCAAATAACATTTCAACCCCCGGCCCCCCCCCCCGCCCCCCCCCCCCCCCCCGCCCCCCCCCCCCCCCCCCCCCCCCCCCCCCCCCCCCCCAAAAAAGGCAGGCACAGTGTGACATTATTAAATTACCAAGCAAGCTAATAGGAGGGAAAGAAGACAAAAAAATAGGAAATGGAATGTATGGAGGCAGTCCCTTGCACTACATGCTTTGCTGAATTCATCCCTAAAGATGCGCACTATAAAGAGGTAGGTATATAGTGTGTATGGACCTTGGGAAAGCCAGCAGATAAAGGATTGGTACCATCTGACAGAGCAGTTGGGGGAGGGGGTTCCTAATGAGTTTGCCCCCCCCCCCCCACCAAAAGAACAAAAAAAGGGGGCTCTACATGAAGTAAACCACACAGCAAACATTTGTGCATATTTTAGGGGGTGTTTTGGGGCAAACAATACTATGCAGCAGACAAAAGACATTGCTTAAGTGACTAGGCCATAGGTGTCTATTGGGGCAGAAGAGCATGCTGGTGAGGTAAGTGAAGGGAAAAATGCATGAAGGAGAAAAGGGGCACAGCATATTAGAACATATTGCAATCATGGTAATTAGGGAAGGAGGTCAAAAATACAAGTCATTAGCAAACAGAGCATACATAGAAGGGAATAGTAAAGTAGAAATGTTACCTTAATATAGTCCTCCTGCAGGACCTGAATGATGGCAGAACAGGTCTCTGGAATAATGATTCCCAGGGCCTGGGGAGAGATACCTGAAGAGAACTTCAAATCCTGAAGACTTCTCCCTGTCGCCAAGTACCTCAACGTGGCAACAAGCCTCTGCTCCGGAGTAATGGCTTGTCTCATGCAGGTATCCTGCCGGCTGATAAAGGGGGTCAGCAAAGCCAAAAGACGGTGAAAATCGGGGTCCGTCATCCTGAGAAAGTTCCTGAAATCATCAGGATTATTCTCCCGGATCTCACGAAGCAAAGGCATGTGCGAGAACTGGTCACGCTGAAGCAACCAATTCTTGGTCCACATACTCCTCGTCACTCTGTTCATGGACGGGTCTTGGGTCAAAGCTAAAAGCCCGACACCAATTCCGCGTACAGCACGAACTCGGCGACGAGTACGCACGGGAAACATCGCTCAGAAGGTCACAAAAGGTCGGCTGGTCAGAACGGACAAACAGAAAGCACCGATAAACAGCAAGGCCTGAAAGAACGAAGTGAATACCAGCAACGAGCAGACAATAAGCAGTGCAAATCAAAGCGTCCTATATCAAGATATAGGCCGCAATGACCAACAAATGCGAACTGACTACACGCACTAATAAACAGATACGCACGACAAGCACAAACTGAAGAGCAGTAACGATCTGAGTCAGAAAACTGAGAAGCGCGAATCTTAAGTCACCAAACTTCCACTAACTCTCGATAAACACGGGATCAGCAGAAGGAGCCCAACGGGTGCCTGACGTGGTGCTGAACTTCCCTTTTGTAATTTCGTGGACGACGACTTACGTCACGACGTTCTTCCGGACTGGATATTCCGACAACGTAGTCCGACCGTGTGTACGCAACGCCAACATCGGACAAAGTACGTCGGACAAAGTCCGACTGACCTGGTCCGCGGATTGTCCGAGCGTGTGTATGGGGCTTAAAGGGGGCTGAATACAAATGCACGCCACACTTTTCAGATATTTGTAAAAAAAAATTGAAAAACATTTAATTATTTCACTTCACAATTATGTGCCACTTTGTGTTGGTCAATCACATAAAATCCCAATAAAATACATTTACGTTTTTGGTTGTAACATGACAAAATGTGGAAAATGTTAAGGGGGTATGAATACTTTTTCAAGGCGCTGTGTATACATATATATACTGAATGTGTGTGTGTGTAAAAAGGATGTGTAAAACTGCCTACTTCCCATAAAAATCAAGTGCTTTATGGAATAGTGAAAAAAGAACTAATTAGACTCAATTAACCAAAATAATGGTAACAGCTGCTGCATAAAATCACTCTTTTCTGAAGAAGAAGAGGATCAAAAAATCACATTAAAAACCACAAAGCCTAAAATAGGCTTTAGCAGCGCTTATATAAAATAATCCCCAAGATAGGAGCAATTATTTCTACAAATGTCCATTCTGTATAGTCCGTACATCGTATAAATAGGAATATATACAATGTATATCAAAAATGGAAATCACACTCTAATACTGTTAAGGTAGAATTGTCCTTCTTAATCCATAGAACTGGAAATGCTGCCACCAACAGAAACCACCTTCACGCGTGCACAGATAGACGAAGGGGACGTGTGGAAGAAACCCCCCTTAGTAAATCCCTTACTGGAAAGGAGATAAATTCTTGCATGTAAATGCACAGTCAATAGGACAGCTTTACAGGTATCTTCCTTCCCTATCCACCTCTGTGCTGGACACTCTTAATTACTCAATGAGTGAGAAAAAAAGATAAAAGGAACTAGCGTAATCCCATTTTTTTTTCAATAATTCAATCTTTATTAGTGGGACTGTTTCAGCAGTCCCACTATTGTTATTCGTTTTTATTTATTAATCTTTTTAATTGTATTAGTGGGAATGCTTCAGCAGTCCCACTATTGTTATTCGTTTTTTTATTTATTAATCATCATCATCATCTTTTTTTCCTGACTGACTCCATGGCAGCAACGTGTGGGTTTAGTCCCGCCTCCATTACCCTATAGGACACTACTCCGATAAATCTTTGCTCCCTGCCCTCGGCCGTGTTCTTTTTTTGTCCTCCTCCGAAGGACCTAGTGGTGGTCTTTCTACCTGAAGATGGTTCCCTGCGATCCTGATTGGCCGATCTGCGACTCTGGATGGAAAAGTCGCATGGCTCCGCTAAGCCCTAGCTATTAGCAGTATGGAGTGGGCAGTGGAAGAGGCGCAAGGAAGAAGCCCTTATCCTAGCCACTGGCAGGCAGGCTGTGCATTGGTCAGACAGCCAGCTACTAGCAGGTGACCCATTTTTTGCCCTGGAGAAGTCTGGTCTTACCTTCGGCCTGGTCGATCGTGGTGGAGTGGTGAGGGTATCGATATTTATTTTCATGGCAGCAGTTTTTGTTTTATCTCCTGTGCGGTTCCGTTTGTTGTTTGTTTGTTTGTAGCATGTGTGTTTGTTTTCTCAGGCATGGCGGCTAGTTCCTCCTGCGTTCCAGCCGCCGTATCACTTCCGCTTTCATTTTTCGGCCGATCTGCGCATGCGCGAGCGCGGTACGAGAGCGAGGCTTGGTTTTGCGCATGCGCGATAGCGGCGATTCCCGCTATTCGCGCATGCGCATTAGGACGGCGGTGACGTCACAGGGGCGCGCAGGTTATCCCAGTGACTTCCCCCGGCTCCTGTATTGCAGCTGCTGGTAAGTGGCTTTTCTGGGACAGGTTAGAGGCGTCTTTCCTGTCCCTTGCACTGATCTCTTGTCATTCTCAGTTCAGATGGATATTGCTGAGGACATGGATTCACCACTGCCTGTCTGTGGCCAGCCCTCTCAAAAAAGGTATTGGGGATATGTCTTTTTTCACCTAATGAACTGGTAATTAGGGAAGGGTGTGTGCCTGATTGTTTATCTATTGCCTGATGTTTTGTTTTGTGTGTGATCTTTGTCTTCTGTTTTTTCCTCAGCCCTTCTAGATCAGATCCACATCGCAGCTCTCATAGAGGAAGCGACTCCTCCAAGTCGCAGCACCGGCAATCCTCTTCCAAATCCAAGCATTACGGTTCCTCCTCTAAATCAGGACACCGTAGTGAGGAGCGCTCTCACTCCAGTCGCTCTACCAATTCCTGCTGGGAATGCAGGAGTCAGGCTCCGCCAGGAAAATCCTTATGCGACCTCTGTTTTTCCAAAGCTTCTAAGGAAAGAGGAGATACGGATCAACAACTTAAATCCCTGGTGGAAAGGGTTGTGAAGGAGTCGCTCAGGAACATGGATGATCATTCCTATGTGCCTCCGGCGGAGCAGTCTCGTTCTCCAGTAAGGGAGACACAGTTGCAGGATACTTGTCCTCGGTTCAGAGCCACCCTTCGGTTGCCATATCTGATAGTGACTCGGATGAAGATAGCCCTCCTGTGGGATTTGATTTTGCTCTGCTCCCACCCTTGGTTAAGGCTATTAGAGAAACACTTAATTGGGAAGACCCAGTAGAAGCTGCTCCCAAACAAAGAAAATTCTTTAAACAATTAAAGAAAGAGCGTGTTCATTTTCCTTTTATTGCAGAACTTGGCGAAATCGTCACGGACGAGTGGGGCAAGGTGGAGAAGAAAAATTCCATGCTTTCCAAAATCTCCAAACTCTATCCCTTTAAGGAGGAATAAGTGAAGCACTTGGAGTCTGCTCCCTTGATAGATGCAGAAGTCATGAGGTTGGTGAAGCATGTGACACTCCCTTTAGAGGACACAGTGTCCTTTAAAGACGTGTTAGACCGTCGGATTGATGCAGACCTGAAGAGGGTGTACCTAACAGCAGGCATGGCCTGTAAGCCAGCTCTTGCCTTGGCCGCTTTGTCTAAAGCGATGGAAGTATGGACTGACAGTGTAGATGAGACACTGAGAGGCATCTCGGATGATACGGCTAGATGCTCGCCTATTCAAGAATTGAGGCTTGCGTCGGCTTTTCTTGGGGAAGCCTCTATTGAGATCATACGCCTGATGGCTCGGGTAATGCTTTCATCTGTCACTGCCAAACGGGCGCTGTGGCTCCGCTCCTGGTTAGCCGACCCAGCCTCAAAACAAGTCTGGTGTCGTATCCCCTTTGAAGGGTCCTCCCTGTTCGGGAACAAGTTGGACGAGGCGATTACCCGAGCCACTGGTGGGAAGTCGGGGTTCCTTCCCCAAGATCGTCGACCCCAAGGTCAAAGAAGATCTTTCCCAAGAAGGCAGTACCAGGAAAGAGCTAGGGAAGCTCGCAGTTACAGACCTGGCCGGGAATTTTCCATATCCTGGAAATCAAGACAATCGTCTTTTAAGAAGACAGCGAAAAGTGATTCCAAATGAGAGAGGGAGCCGACCAAATCCTTTTGAGGTTGGGCCCGCTCAGACAGGTCAGGTGGGGGCTCGGCTTTTCCACTTTCGGTATGTCTGGGCGGCTTCGATCCAAGACTTTTGGACCATCAACACGGTCTCCTCGGGTCATGCTTGGACCTTCAGGGAAGCCCCCAGGCTCAGGTGGGTTCCTACTTCCCTTCCGACTACAGAAGAAAAAAGACAAAGCCTTCTGACTTACTGGTTTAAGGCGCTGTTATCCATGTTCCGGCCGACCAGCGAGGCAGGGGGATCTACTCTCCCCTCTTTTTGGTCCAGAAAAAAGTGGGGCCTGGAGGCCGGTCATAGACCTGACCTATCTAAACACCTTTATAAAAAAGGAAAGGTTCTAAATGGAAACACTGTCCACAATACAACATTCCGTCCAACCAGGAGATTGGATGATCTCCATAGATCTCAAAGACGCCTATTTTCACGTTCCCATTGCCGAAAACTATCAACAATTCCTTCGCTTCTCAGTAGGCAAGCTCCATTTTCAATTTACGTGCCTTCCCTTTGGGCTATCAACTTCTCTGCGTGTGTTTTCAACAACTCTGTTGACAGTGGTAGCTCTTCTGAGAACCAAGGGAATTCGTCTACATCACTTTTTAGATGACCTTCTACTATTGGCACAAGACAAAGAACAACTTCTAATTCACAGAAGGCAAGTTATCTCCACTCTACAGGAGTTCGGGTGGATACTGAATTTGGAGAAGAGCCAGCTGATCCCATCACAATCCCTACTATTCTTAGGGGCTCTGTTCGACACAGTCAGTGGCACCATCTCACTACCAGAGGTAAATATTTCAGTGGTAAGGGACAAAATCCGTCCAGCTCTTCATGCTCTCCAGTGCCTGAGAATTATAGGCACCATGGTTGCAACAATCCCGATGGTGAGATGAGCGCAGTGGAGGATGAGGCCTTTTCAGAAGGGCTTCCTTCAGCAATGGACAGGCAACAAAGCCCAGGCGATTCGGATTACTTCATCCATGAAGAACTCCCTTCTATGGTGGCTACAATGGGAGAACCTTTGCAACTGCCATTCCATCCGTCCCATCCCACTGGTAACTATAACATCAGCAACAGGGGATGGGGGGCCCCCTGCCTGGCGGAAGTCGTTCAGGGCACTTGGGATCCTCCCTCCAGAGGGACAGTGTCAAATGTCCTGGAATTGAGGGCGGCCTTCCAGGCCCTTCTGGCTTTTCGTCACCTGATCCCAGGGGCCTCGGTCCAACTCAGACTGGACAATACCACAGCAGTGGCATACATCAGAAGGCAGGGGGGCACCCGAAGTCTTTCCCTTCTCCAAGAAGTGGAACCGATCATGTCTTGGGCTCAGAAGAATTTGAAGGATCTGACAGCGACATATGTTCCAGGAATTCAGAACGTCCAGGCAGACTTCCTCTCCCGAATATCTCTAGACAACAACGAGTGGTCTCTCCACGAGGAGGTATTCGATTGGATCCTAACGCTGGGGATCTCCCCAGTGGTCGACTTGTTTGCCTCCCCCTGCAACAAAAAAATAGCAAAGTACTATTCAAGGTACAGAGATCCGCAAGCCTATGGGGTAGATGCCCTGACGGAGAAATGGTGGTTCCTCAAGGCGTATGCCTTTCCTCCAATCCCGATCATCCTACAGTTCCTGAAGAGACTCAGGTCGGAAACAGCAGAGGTAATTGCAGTAATTCCCTACTGGACCAACAGGCCTTGGTTTCCGCTTCTGACACTCCTCAGTGTCAAGGATCCGGTTCCGTTACCATCCAGACCGAACCTCCTGTCCCAGGGTTCGAGGTTGCATCCCTGTCCGGATCACCTGCACCTAAGGGCCTGGTCTTTGAGAGGGGAAGGCTGGAAGCGTTAGGCTGTCCAATAGAAGTTATTCCCACTCTCCTTAGTGCAAGAAGAGGTAGTACTAATCGAGTGTACAAAAGGATCTGGGCGAAGTTCACTAGTCACATGGCTTCCAGGTCTAGTTCCTGCAATACATTGGCAGTTCAAGACGTCTTAAGCTTCCTTCAATCAGGACTGGATATCTCTCTTTCTGTTAGTTCCCTGCGTGTTCAAGTATCGGCTATCTCAGCATTTTCTGGAGTCACGTAGGCCAATCATCCTTTGGTCCAACAGTTTTTCAAAGGAGCAGTCAGGCTTAGGCCGCAGAGGAAACCTAGGTTTCCCAAATGGGACCTCCCTCTGGTGTTGGATTTCTTGACATGGGTGCTACACTGAAAGAATATCTGGATGTTACAGCTTCATTTCGTCAGACTGACTCCCTCTTCGTTCTGTTTCATGGAAAGAATAAGGGCTCTAAAGATTCTATTAGATCCATTGCTGCGTGGGTGGTCCAAGCCATCCAGTGGGCTTACAGAGAGAAGGGCTTGGCTCCTCCTGAGGCAGTGACGGCACATTCCACCAGGATTCTTTCCACATCATGGGCAGCTTCGCGTCACGTGGCGCCGGAAGTAATCTGCAGGGCAGCTTCTTGGTCTTCAATACATACGTTTATGACCCATTACTGTGTTGAACCTGCATCTTTAACTTCTGTTCATTTTGGTTTAAAAGTTCTGTCGGTTGACAGCGTTAAATAAATCTTTTCTGTTCAGCATTTTGCCCACCCGGGTGTGTTTTTGGCGAGTTATTTCCCACACGTTGCTGCCATGGAGTCTGTCAGGAAAATGGAAAATTCCTATCAAAATAATTACCGTAATTTTCCTTTCCTGATGGAATCCATGGCAGCAGGAGTTCCCTCCCAAATGGCTGGAGTAGGCTAGTTATCGAACACGGCCGTGGGCAGGGAGCAAAGATTTATGGGAGTAGTGTCCTATAGGGTAATGGAGGCGGGACTAAACCCACACGTTGCAGCCATGGAGTCCATCAGGAAAGGAAAATTACGGTAAGTATTTTGATAGGAATTTTCCATTATTCCGTACGTTTTTTGGCTCTGCGTAACTTCTGCATACTTTCAGCTATTAAAGCCATTCAACTTTTAAATTGTTCAGCTCTTTTAGCTGATGATGGGACTTTTTCAACTTTTTTTCTACTATTTATATTTTTTAAAACATTAAGCTTTTTAACACTTTTTTAACATTAAAGTCAATGAGAGCATGCTTAAAATCCTTAAAATCTTCTTCCGCTACCAAAAGTTTCAGCTCCTTCATACTTTCACCTACAGACGCCAAACAAACGTTATTCAGCTATTTGGCTATATCTTTTCAGTTTGATATCTTTTACAGTTTTTGTGAAAAAGCTGTTTAACTTTAGTGATCATTTCAGAAAATGTCATTAAATTTAGGGCATCCAGGCTTTTGTTGTCTGTTTTGTTTCCATGGTTACCAAAGCTTCTTATACACAGTGATAGCTGAAAGTAGCTGATGGGGGAGAGCACAGACACACCAGGTACTGATTTATAATAGAGGAATATGATGGGCAGTTTTGATGGGGGCAATATGATGGGGCAGTTTTGATGGGGGCAATATGATGGGGCAGTTTTGATACTATTCAGCATTCCCACGCATTTTCTCCAGGCATTTTCTCCAGGAAATGCATTTTCTAGTTATTATTATTATTCCGTATGTTTTTTGGCTCTGCGTAACTTCTGCCCACTTTCAGCTATTAAAGCTATTCAACTTTTAAAATGTTCAGCTCTTTCAGATGATGATGGGACTTCTTTCAGGTAATTTCATTAAATTAAGGCATCCAGGCTTTTGTTGTCTGTTTTGTTTCCATGGTTACCAAAGCTTCTTATACACAGTGATGGGCAGTGGGGGGAGGCAGCTGGAGCATCTCAGATTACAGAGCTCGGAGGAGAGCACAGACACACCATGTACTGATTTATAATAGAGGAATAAGATGGGGCAGTTTTGATGGGGCAGCTTTGATCGTGGCAATATAATGGGGCAGTTTTGATGGGGGCAATATGATGGGGGCAATATGATGGGGCAGTTTTGATGCTATTCAGCATTCCCACGCATTTTCTCCAGGAAATGCATTTTCTAGTTAAACATTTTCTCTCTTCTTACAATTACCCTTTACATGCCGTTTTCACAACTTATAGTAGACATAGTAGAATCATTTCTCCTCTCCCATATGTCTAGTCTGGAGGTTGGCTTCCCCAGCGCCCCCTCCCCATCCCCCTCTCCCACCCCCCCTTTGATATACAAAAAAAAGGGGGGTGGGGAAGGACGGGGGGGAAAATCCCCTCCTATTCCACTCTCCTTTATTATATTCTATTTTAAATTTGCCATCTATCCAGAGTGCCTTCTTCTTATGTGTTTTGTGAATATATATTAATTTATATTAAAAAAAAAAGGGGGGGAGGAAGGGGGGAGAAAACCCCCTCCTTATATCCCACTCTCCTTTATTATATTCTATTTTAAATGTGCCGTCTATGGAGTGCCTTCTTCTTATGTGTTTTGCGAATGTATATTAATTTGTATGAATAAAAGAAAAAAGACAAATTTCAATTGTATGTGTTTTATTAAATGAGACCTCATTACAATATTTCTCATATATGTGTCCTTGTGTATCAAAAAAAAAAGGGGGGGGGGAGAAAATCCCCCTCATCCTATCCCACTTTCCTTTATTATAGTCTATTTTAAATGTTCCATCTGTGTGGGGTGCCTTCTTCTTATGTGTTTTGTGAATGTATATTAATTTGTAACGTAATCCCATTTAAAAACTTTTTAATGTTATAAAAAACCCTTCACAGTATACACTCACAAGAATCGCAAATGTCACAGTGTTGTTCACAATATAGCATCAGCTTTACAATAGGTACAATAGGTACAGCGTTTCCTACTGCTCTCAGCTTGTGTGGTCGACGGCTGCACTCCTGAATCTGCTGATGTGACTACACTTGTAGTATGGCTCCACCCTGACACGCTTCATCATTCACAACATCATCTGAGGGTGGGGCCACATGGCGCTCTCTCTCTTTTATGCCTCCGAGATTAGCTGTTAACTTTTTAACCCTTTGGCGGCACAGAACTCCTCGCTTGGCCACACAATTAGGCTGAAACAGCCCTCTATGGGGCCCACAGAGGACACGGCTGCGGCGGTTATAGCTTGCACTCTATCCTATCGTGCAGCATACCCACTCGCGCTGATATCGGTCGGCCGGACCCAATCTGAGGACTGCTTCTTATTATACACTTTCTATAATCATTACAATACCATTACTGGCATACATTCTACAATCTCCTACTTCCACACTTGTAAGAGATTTTATGATAATCTTATATTAAAAACAGCAAATACTAAAAAGCACAAGGTATGTATAAATTGATAAACCAAACCTTGATTGACAGCAAACCTATCATTTATTCCTTATACATTTCCTTATACAGAAATATATTTTTTCGGAAACAACGATAAGGTCATACTAAAATTGCATCCGATCCTCTGTTATAGAGAATACCATACAAAGACAACATTGTCAATTACATCAAAAAATGCAAATACCAGTAAAACCTTGGCTACAAATAATTAATAATCTAGTTTTGTTAAAAAAACATTCAATAAATCCCATAATTATACAAAATAAACTAAAACCCTAATTGTACAATATTAAATATAAATGTTAGAATAAACTAACAAAAATAAATATTTATTTATTTAAAATTAAGCCTGTACCAGAAAAAAAGAGCTTATATTTACAATAATAACCTAATATCTGCTTATACTACTTATCCCATTCTAGTCTAAAACGGAATAGAATAAACATGAAATTAGAATAGAATGGCTTTAAAGATTAGACTTAAACTATATTATTCAGTACCCACCAAAATTATTTCTTCTCAGTAATCAATAATAAAACAATTGACGTTGAGATCTACGTTCAAGCCACTAGGCGTTAATGTATTCATTAAATATATCCAACGAGATTCTCTTTTAGATATTTCTCATACAAGGTTTGAACCTCGCCAGTTCTGATGGATCCTATCAATGCCCCAAAATTTTAAACCAGAAGGGCCCTGATTATGGCACTTTTAAAAATGCAACGACACCCCATGATATTTAAACCCGATCTCTATGTTATGGATATGCTCTGAAATACGCTTTTTAAGGGTTCTTTTCATACGCCCCCCATACATTAACCACTTTCAGACCGGACCAATTTGCAGCCAAAGGACCAGGTCCCTTTTAGCGATTCGGCACTGCGTCGCTTTAACTGACAATTGCACGGTCCTGCGACGTGGCTCCCAAACAAAATTGACGTCCTTTTTTTCCCACAAATAGAGCTTTCTTTTGGTGGTATTTGATCTCCCCTGCGGTTTTTATTTTTTGTGCTATAAACAAAAAAGCGCAACAATTTTGGAAAAAAACGCATTCTTTTTTATTTTTTGCTATAATAAATATCCCCAAAAATATATAAAAAAAAATATTTTTCCCTCAGTTTAGGCCGATACGTATTCTTCTACATATTTTTGGTAAAAAAATCGCAATAAGCCATTATTGATTGGACCCGCGACCGGCCTCACGGGGGTCCCGACCGGCGCCCAATGGCACGGCGGCATCTTAAAGGGGACGTATATATACGCCCTTATGCCGGTCCGTGCCATTCTGACGACGTATATCGTCGTGCGCCGGTCGGGAAGCGGTTAAATTGCATGGGCACTGCAGAACATAAACAACGTGCATAGTGTTACAGGTTATAAACTCTTTAATTTTAAAGGTCATATTGTTACCTGTTGAGATAAACTCGGTCACACCTCGGATTGGTTGGTTAACCTTTGCGCACGTTTGGCACCTTCTGCAGGCAAAGAAATCCTCATGGTGCCCAAACATTACCGTTTTTTTGGGGGGAGCCTTCCTATATATAAAGGAAGGATTTTTTGGAAGCGATTGGTTAAGAACTTTATCCATACACAATATATGCCAGTGTTGTTTAAACATATTTTCTATTTCTTTATATTGCACATGGAAATTAGAAATAAAACCCCATTTATGTTTTGAGTTCCTCTCCTGTATTCGATCTTCCAAACATGACTCTCTTGGGATATTTCCAACTGCCATAATAACATTATTCAGTTCTCCTTCATCATATCCCTTTTGCATGAAATGTTTTTTAATTATTTCTGATTGTGATTGAAAATCATCATCTAATGTACAGTTTCTCCTAATTCTCATTACTTGGCCTCTCTATATATCTATATATATTTTAGCCAATGTGGATGATGTCCACTTATCAAGGGGAGAAAACTGTTTATATCTGGCTTAAAATAAACAGTAGTAATTAAACTCCCTCCTTGTCTAGCAATATTCACGTCCAAAAAATGAATTTGATCTTTGCTGAACTCATAATCCAACACAATATTGTTTTTATTGGAATTGAATTTGATCATAAACTCATGCAATGAGCTCTCGGTACCTTCCCATATAAACAGGAGGTCATCAATATACCTCCTGTAAAAGAGAAGGGATTCCCTCTGTTTTGCAAAAACCGACTTATCTTCCCACTCTCTCATAAAGAGGTTTGCTAAACTTGGGGCAAATTTAGCCCCCATAGCAACACCCCGCTTTTGCGATGTGAAATTGGTGATCATACCAAAAGTAGTTGTGCGACAGGCAAAAATACAAAGCCTGTCTCAAAAATATGTTTTGTTCATATGGGATGTCATCTCTTTGGCATAATGCCCAATTCAAAGCCAGTAAGGCATTGTCATGTTGGATTATGCTATACAGCGAAGAGACATCAGCTGTCACCAAATAAACTTATTGTTTATCTGTTAAATCAATCTGACTGATGATTTGTAACAGATTCTTTGTGTCATTTAAATAGGCCTTAGTTCTCAAAACACTCGCCTGTAAAACTGTGTCCAAATACTGTCCCAGTCTCACAGTCACTGATCCAATACTGTTTACTATTAGACGTGCTGGTGGGATTGTCGGGTTTTTATGTACCTTTGGCAAGGTGTAAATAGTTGGGACTCTGCAATAACTAGGTACCAAAAATGTTGCTTCTTTTTTATTCAGAACTTCTTTTGCTTAACCTAAATTTATGAGTTTTTGAAGATCCTTTTGATAGGCTAGCGTGGGGTAGGAGCTCAACTTAACATATGTATTTTTATCTGACAACATAGTATTAAGTTGAGTGTCATAAAACACTTTGTCAAGAATAACCACTCCGCCCCCTTTATCCGCCGGCCTAATAATAATACTTTTTCTCTCCTCCAATAATTTAATACCAACCTGTATATGGCGGGGGTTTGCATTTTTTCTAGGTACTACTAGTTCCAAATCTTTCAGAACTAGATTTTTAAACACTTCAACATGTTGATTAGCAGTGGGATTAAATAACAACCGTTTTTTTAAACCACTGTCAACACCCACCATATTAGTATTTATTTTTTTTCTATTCACTCCTGGTCCGGTATTTAAAAAGTATTTTTTCATATTGATTTTGCGGATATATTTATGGATGTCCATATAGATGTCAAATTTATTTAATGTCTTTTTAGGGGCACATTTAAGACTTAACTGCAAAATATAGGTCTCCTTGTATGTTAATTATATACTACTCAAATTGTATATTCCGATTGGTCCTGGTCCCTCCTTCTTTTTTTGGATTCGCCTGCCTGCCCTGCATCCCCTCCTTCCCTTATATAGTGGTCTGGTGGATGCTGGTACACTCTCTCTTCCTGAGGAGGTTTCCACCATCCCTGTTGGAAGAGAGGAGTTTGTAGCTGCGGACGTTCCGATCCCTAAGGATGGTGCCCATATGGCCTGTTCCCTCGATAACCTCGAGTTCCCCTCCTTCCTCTCCCTAAAAAAAGATGAGGGAAATTAAAATTTTTCCATCCCTCTTCACTTAAGGGGCCAAATCTATTTGATATTGGGACCTCAACATATTGGTCATTATACACATGCGGGTACTTTTTATGAGTACCACCCCTATTTCCTCCTCAAACGCTCCTTCCCCTACCTCTTTCTCCTCTAAGTTGTTGTAATACCTGTGTCCAGCCATCAGGGTGTTGGTAGGGAGTGGACTGTTGATGCGGAATAAAATTCCTTTCTATAGGTCCAACATGGAGTGTTACAGGGGGATTTCCCATAACCCCTACAGTTACAAGGGGGATGTTTTTATTCTGCGCGCATACAAATGGACTGAAACAAGCTGCACAGGTCGCCCACCAGCCCCTGCGCGGTCTGTTTCTAAATTGCCATCTTCCCACATCACTGCTGACAAGGCCAATGCTAGTTCTCAATTTTCTCATACACTCACCTTTCCCCACGGCTCTCGTAAACCCAAGAGAGGCCGTGTACCCAACACCTCAGGTGACGATGTGTCCGACATGGAGGGACCCACTGGCGCCTCGCCTAACAGGCACTCGCCGGCCGCTCCCTCACTGCCTAAGACCTTCAGATCCCACTCATTACCCTCTTCATCTCACAACACTGATTTTTTTTAAAAAATGCGGGCATCCCAGAAGATCCAACAGTAAAACACTGCGCACAACCCAAAGTCAAAGAAAACATCACGCTGAATACACCACCTTGCAATATTATTAATCTTTCCACACATGTGCTTTCCATTCACAAAATTTCTGTTTTAGAAAAGGGCTTTACCTTTTGTCCCGTTTCACAGATTGACAAATTCACTGTCATAAAAGACATACACCTATTCATTCGCAAATTATTACTGCACAGCATGTACACCCCCAATCCATTTCCTGATTCATTAGCACATACTGCATCAGAGGCCACCGCCCTCCGAGAGCTCACTGAGCTCCTGGAGGAAAGTGACTGCACAGACCTCATTGACACTCTTGATCTAGACACTATTCTCGCCAACATTGGCGATGATTCCCCTAGCTGCCCCTCCCCCACATTCCACAAGGTCAGTATGAAGAAGAAATCCAGTTTCTTCCCACCTCCTAGCACCAACCCTAGAGCAGCATTGTTCTTGCAATTAGTTACTCGTGAGATTCGCAATTTAAAAATTTACCCTAACCGTTCACAGACCAAAAATCTTTCCTACAACCAACATCTATCCTTACAAAACCTCAAAACCAACCATTTAATTATAATCAAGCCTGCTGACAAAGGCGGCAACATAGTCATCCTAAACAGAACTGACTATGTAAGCATGTGCCAGGACATCTTGCAGAATAGAGAGTGGTATAAAGTAATTCCAGTATCACACATTTCTTCTTTTCACCAAGAATTTTATACATTAATCGACGAGGCCTATAAACAAGGCATCATTGACAATCACACTACAGAATATGTCAGGACAACATTCCCTAGAGAAGCTACCTTCTACGCATTACCCAAAGTACATAAAAACCTACATAAACCACCAGGCAGGCCTATCGTCTCTGGACGTGGATGCCTCACAGACAACTTAAGTCGGTACATCGACAAGCTTTTACAGCCCCTAGTCCTTTCTTTACCATCATACATACGTGATACGACACATCTACTACAGGGCCTTTCGGGCCTCAACGTCGATGGCGACACTATTTCAGTTGCCATCGACGTTGAGGCCCTATACAGTTCCATTCCCCACGTATTAGGATTATCTGCTATTCAGCACATATTATCTACTGTCTCTGTGTACCCTCCTGAGTTGTCCACATTTATCGTCAGGGCCCTACATTTCATACTTACTCATAACTTTTTCTCTTTCAACGGGTCCCACTACCTCCAAGTACAGGGCGTCGCCATGGGCACTTGCTGCGCACCGGCGTACGTGAACCTGTACTTGGGGGAGTGGGAACGACTATTATTTTTGGACAAATCTGCTAGTATTTATTCCCAATATATAGCAACATTCCGTCGTTATATTGATGATATTCTGGTTCTGTGGCAAGGTCCAGCAGAAGCATTACATCAATTTCTACATTTTCTCAACTCTTCTAACTCGTTGAACTTGAAGTTCACTATGACATATAGTATGACTTCCATTTCATTTTTGGATCTCACACTGACCAAGGACCACGACAGACATATACAGAGTCATCTGTTTAGAAAACCTACAGCTGGAAACACCATCCTTGCTGCTTCCAGCTTCCACCCACAACCACTTTTAAACTCGATCCCCTTTGCCCAGTATCTCCGTGCTCGCTGTAATTGCTCTACTGAGATCTCCTTTGAACACGAGGCCTCCGTTCTACGCAATAAACTCCGAGCACGGGGCTACACTAACTAAGTCCTTAACCGCTTCCCGACCGCCCACTGCATATATACGTCAGCAGAATGGCACGGGCAGGCAAAACCACGTACCTGTACGTGGCCCTTTAAATGCCTACCCGTGGGTCGTGCGCGCACCGCCAGCGGCCCGCTCGCGACCCAGTCGGGAGCTCCGTGACCCCGGCCGCAGGACCAGCGGCCCCGATCGCCGCTGGTGTCCCGCGATCGGGTCACGGAGCTGAAGAACGGGGAGAGGTATGTGTAAACAAACCTCTCCCCGCGCTTCCTACTCTGCCTGTCATTAATTGGCTGTTCCCGGTCATCGGGAAAGCCGTTCAATGACGTCAGACGTCAGCCCCGCCCCCTAATGTAAAAAAACACACACATGTCAGAGCCCATAACCCCTCCCCTCTCCCTAGTGGTTAACTCTTTCACTACAACTGTCATTTATACAGGAATCAATGCATTTAAATAGCATTGATTTCTGTATAAATGACAATGGTCCCAAAAATGTGTCAAAAATGTCCGATGTGTCCGCCATAATGTTGCAGTCACAATAAAAATCGCTGATCGCCGTCATTACTAGTAAAAAAAAAAAAATTTAATAAAAATGCTATAAAACTATCCCCTATTTTGTAAACGCTATAACTTTTGCGCAAATCAATCAATAATCGCTAATTGCGATTTTTTTTACCAAAAATATGTAGAAGAATACGTATCGGCCTAAACTGAGGAAACAAAATGTTTTTTTATATATTTTTTGGGGATATTTATCATAGCAAAAAGCAAAAAATATTGCATTTTTTTCAAAATTGTCGCTCTATTTTTGTTTATAGCGCAAAAAATAAAAACCGCAGGGGCGATCAAATACCACCAAAAGAAAGCTCTATTTGTGGGAAAAAAAGGACGCCAATTTTGTTTTGGAACCATGTCGCACGACCGCGCAATTGTCAGTTAAAGCGACGCAGTGCCGAATCGCAAAAAGGGGCCTGGTCCTTTGGCTGCCAATTGGTCCGGGGCTGAAATGGTTAAAGATGCATATAAAAAAGCTAAATCTAAATCACGACTCACATTACTTTCTACCCCCACCTCTAGGGATACATGTTCCCCTCTCAGAATTATAACTACTTATTGTCAACAACATTGTCAAATTACTGACATACTCTCTCGATACTGGCACATACTGGCCACCGACAACTCTCTTTCTCCTTTTGTCCCCACACGTCCCTTACTTACTTTTAGACATGCCCCATCTCTTCGAGATAAACTCATTAGAAGTGAATATACCACTACTGCCAAATCTCACACTAAACTTATGGGTACCTTTCCCTGTGGTAACTGCAGATATCTCTGTAAATCCAATACTAACAACTTTTTGCCTAATGGTCAACAATTTGTCAATTGCCGTTCAATCGGCATAGTTTACTTATTGGAATGTGAATGCGGATGTTTCTATGTGGGAAAGACCAAACTACCCTTCTGGAAACGTATATATCGCCATCTTCTTAGTATAAACAAAAAAGACCCTGATCTCCCCATTGGACGACACTGTGAGCTTTTGCATCCAGATTCTACCCCAAAAAATCTGTTTAAAGCCCTAGACCATATCCCCCCACCCAATCGTGGAGGTGATTATAACAAAGCTCTATTACAGAGAGAACTAAGATGGATTTTCCACCTTAATGCTACCTCGCCCCCTGGCCTTAATGAGGCCCACATGCATGATCAGAGAATACCCACACTGCACATTATGCACATAGCTATGTCATTTCTAACACCCTTTGTATACTTTTCTACATGAGCCTGTTTCTGGGTTCCTCAATTTATTGCTGCCCGGCGCGGGTAAGACATTGCGCATGCGCTCGCTATTCCCGGATGCATGCCCATGCCTAGATCTCCATGCATGTCCACCCCATCGGCGCCTACTGTTTGCGCTCCACTCCGGAGCGCTGACAGCAGGAGAACTTCCGGCCGCGTCGGTGACGTCATGACGCTGGACGCGGCTCTGTCCATCGGACGTGCCCGCGCCCAGCGCCTGCACATAGGAGGTCTCACACAGTGGGACAACACGCAGCCTGATAGATAGAAATTTAGCCCCCATAGCAACACCCCGCTTTTGCGATGTGAAATTGGTGATCATACCAAAAGTAGTTGTGAGACAGGCAAAAATACAAAGCCTGTCTCAAAAATATGTTTTGTTCATATGGGATGTCATCTCTTTGGCATAATGCCCAATTCAAAGCCAGTAAGGCATTGTCATGTTGGATTATGCTATACAGCGAAGAGACATCAGCTGTCACCAAATAAACTTATTGTTTATCTGTTAAATCAATCTGACTGATGATTTGTAACAGATTCTTTGTGTCATTTAAATAGGCCTTAGTTCTCAAAACACTCGCCTGTAAAACTGTGTCCAAATACTGTCCCAGTCTCACAGTCACTGATCCAATACTGTTTACTATTAGACGTGCTGGTGGGATTGTCGGGTTTTTATGTACCTTTGGCAAGGTGTAAATAGTTGGGACTCTGCAATAACTAGGTACCAAAAATGTTGCTTCTTTTTTATTCAGAACTTCTTTTGCTTAACCTAAATTTATGAGTTTTTGAAGATCCTTTTGATAGGCTAGCGTGGGGTAGGAGCTCAACTTAACATATATATTTTTATCTGACAACATAGTATTAAGTTGAGTGTCATAAAACACTTTGTCAAGAATAACCACTCCGCCCCCTTTATCCGCCGGCCTAATAATAATACTTTTTCTCTCCTCCAATAATTTAATACCAACCTGTATATGGCGGGGGTTTGCATTTTTTCTAGGTACTACTAGTTCCAAATCTTTCAGAACTAGATTTTTAAACACTTCAACATGTTGATTAGCAGTGGGATTAAATAACAACCGTTTTTTTAAACCACTGTCAACACCCACCATATTAGTATTTATTTTTTTTCTATTCACTCCTGGTCCGGTATTTAAAAAGTATTTTTTCATATTGATTTTGCGGATATATTTATGGATGTCCATATAGATGTCAAATTTATTTAATGTCTTTTTAGGGGCACATTTAAGACTTAACTGCAAAATATAGGTCTCCTTGTATGTTAATTATATACTACTCAAATTGTATATTCCGATTGGTCCTGGTCCCTCCTTCTTTTTTTGGATTCGCCTGCCTGCCCTGCATCCCCTCCTTCCCTTATATAGTGGTCTGGTGGATGCTGGTACACTCTCTCTTCCTGAGGAGGTTTCCACCATCCCTGTTGGAAGAGAGGAGTTTGTAGCTGCGGACGTTCCGATCCCTAAGGATGGTGCCCATATGGCCTGTTCCCTCGATAACCTCGAGTTCCCCTCCTTCCTCTCCCTAAAAAAAGATGAGGGAAATTAAAATTTTTCCATCCCTCTTCACTTAAGGGGTCAAATCTATTTGATATTGGGACCTCAACATATTGGTCATTATACACATGCGGGTACTTTTTATGAGTACCACCCCTATTTCCTCCTCAAACGCTCCTTCCCCTACCTCTTTTTCCTCTAAGTTGTTGTAATACCTGTGTCCAGCCATCAGGGTGTTGGTAGGGAGTGGACTGTTGATGCAGAATAAAATTCCTTTCTATAGGTCCAACATGGAGTGTTACAGGGGGATTTCCCATAACCCCTACAGTTACAAGGGGGATGTTTTTATTCTGCGCGCATACAAATGGACTGAAACAAGCTGCACAGGTCGCCCACCAGCCCCTGCGCGGTCTGTTTCTAAATTGCCATCTTCCCACATCACTGCTGACAAGGCCAATGCTAGTTCTCAATTTTCTCATACACTCACCTTTCCCCACGGCTCTCGTAAACCCAAGAGAGGCCGTGTACCCAACACCTCAGGTGACGATGTGTCCGACATGGAGGGACCCACTGGCGCCTCGCCTAACAGGCACTCGCCGGCCGCTCCCTCACTGCCTAAGACCTTCAGATCCCACTCATTACCCTCTTCATCTCACAACACTGATTTTTTTTTAAAAAATGCGGGCATCCCAGAAGATCCAACAGTAAAACACTGCGCACAACCCAAAGTCAAAGAAAACATCACGCTGAATACACCATCTTGCAATATTATTAATCTTTCCACACATGTGCTTTCCATTCACAAAATTTCTGTTTTAGAAAAGGGCTTTACCTTTTGTCCCGTTTCACAGATTGACAAATTCACTGTCATAAAAGACATACACCTATTCATTCGCAAATTATTACTGCACAGCATGTACACCCCCAATCCATTTCCTGATTCATTAGCACATACTGCATCAGAGGCCACCGCCCTCCGAGAGCTCACTGAGCTCCTGGAGGAAAGTGACTGCACAGACCTCATTGACACTCTTGATCTAGACACTATTCTCGCCAACATTGGCGATGATTCCCCTAGCTGCCCCTCCCCCACATTCCACAAGGTCAGTATGAAGAAGAAATCCAGTTTCTTCCCACCTCCTAGCACCAACCCTAGAGCAGCATTGTTCTTGCAATTAGTTACTCGTGAGATTCGCAATTTAAAAATTTACCCTAACCGTTCACAGACCAAAAATCTTTCCTACAACCAACATCTATCCTTACAAAACCTCAAAACCAACCATTTAATTATAATCAAGCCTGCTGACAAAGGCGGCAACATAGTCATCCTAAACAGAACTGACTATGTAAGCATGTGCCAGGACATCTTGCAGAATAGAGAGTGGTATAAAGTAATTCCAGTATCACACATTTCTTCTTTTCACCAAGAATTTTATACATTAATCGACGAGGCCTATAAACAAGGCATCATTGACAATCACACTACAGAATATGTCAGGACAACATTCCCTAGAGAAGCTACCTTCTACGCATTACCCAAAGTACATAAAAACCTACATAAACCACCAGGCAGGCCTATCGTCTCTGGACGTGGATGCCTCACAGACAACTTAAGTCGGTACATCGACAAGCTTTTACAGCCCCTAGTCCTTTCTTTACCATCATACATACGTGATACGACACATCTACTACAGGGCCTTTCGGGCCTCAACGTCGATGGCGACACTATTTCAGTTGCCATCGACGTTGAGGCCCTATACAGTTCCATTCCCCACGTATTAGGATTATCTGCTATTCAGCACATATTATCTACTGTCTCTGTGTACCTTCCTGAGTTGTCCACATTTATCGTCAGGGCCCTACATTTCATACTTACTCATAACTTTTTCTCTTTCAACGGGTTTCTCTTTCTACCTCCAAGTACAGGGCGTCGCCATGGGCACTTGCTGTGCACCGGCGTACGTGAACCTGTACTTGGGGGAGTGGGAACGACTATTATTTTTGGACAAATCTGCTAGTATTTATTCCCAATATATAGCAACATTCCGTCGTTATATTGATGATATTCTGGTTCTGTGGCAAGGTCCAGCAGAAGCATTACATCAATTTCTACATTTTCTCAACTCTTCTAACTCGTTGAACTTGAAGTTCACTATGACATATAGTATGACTTCCATTTCATTTTTGGATCTCACACTGACCAAGGACCACGACAGACATATACAGAGTCATCTGTTTAGAAAACCTACAGCTGGAAACACCATCCTTGCTGCTTCCAGCTTCCACCCACAACCACTTTTAAACTCGATCCCCTTTGCCCAGTATCTCCGTGCTCGCTGTAATTGCTCTACTGAGATCTCCTTTGAACACGAGGCCTCCGTTCTACGCAATAAACTCCGAGCACGGGGCTACACTAACAAAGTCCTTAACCGCTTCCCGACCGCCCACTGCATATATACGTCAGCAGAATGGCACGGGCAGGCAAAACCACGTACCTGTACGTGGCCCTTTAAATGCCTGCCCGTGGGTCGTGCGCGCGCCGCCAGCGGCCCGCTCGCGACCCAGTCGGGAGCTCCGTGACCCCGGCCGCAGGACCAGCGGCCCCGATCGCCGCTGGTGTCCCGCGATCGGGTCACGGAGCTGAAGAACGGGGAGAGGTATGTGTAAACAAACCTCTCCCCGCGCTTCCTACTCTGCCTGTCATTAATTGGCTGTTCCCGGTCATCGGGAAAGCCGTTCAATGACGTCAGACGTCAGCCCCGCCCCCTAATGTAAAAAAAACACACACGTCAGAGCCCATAACCCCTCCCCTCTCCCTAGTGGTTAACTCTTTCACTACAACTGTCATTTATACAGGAATCAATGCATTTAAATAGCATTGATTTCTGTATAAATGACAATGGTCCCAAAAATGTGTCAAAAATGCCCGATGTGTCCGCCATAATGTCGCAGTCAGTCACAATAAAAATCGCTGATCGCCGTCATTACTAGTAAAAAAAAAAATTTTTATAAAAATGCTATAAAACTATCCCCTATTTTGTAAACGCTATAACTTTTGCGCAAATCAATCAATAATCGCTAATTGCGATTTTTTTTACCAAAAATATGTAGAAGAATACGTATCGGCCTAAACTGAGGAAACAAAATGTTTTTTTATATATTTTTTGGGGATATTTATCATAGCAAAAAGCAAAAAATATTGCATTTTTTTCAAAATTGTCGCTCTATTTTTGTTTATAGCGCAAAAAATAAAAACCGCAGGGGCGATCAAATACCACCAAAAGAAAGCTCTATTTGTGGGAAAAAAAAAGGACGCCAATTTTGTTTTGGAACCATGTCGCACGACCGCGCAATTGTCAGTTAAAGCGACGCAGTGCCGAATCGCAAAAAGGGGCCTGGTCCTTTGGCTGCCAATTGGTCCGGGGCTGAAATGGTTAAAGATGCATATAAAAAAGCTAAATCTAAATCACGACTCACATTACTTTCTACCCCCACCTCTAGGGATACATGTTCCCCTCTCAGAATTATAACTACTTATTGTCAACAACATTGTCAAATTACTGACATACTCTCTCGATACTGGCACATACTGGCCACCGACAACTCTCTTTCTCCTTTTGTCCCCACACGTCCCTTACTTACTTTTAGACATGCCCCATCTCTTCGAGATAAACTCATTAGAAGTGAATATACCACTACTGCCAAATCTCACACTAAACTTATGGGTACCTTTCCCTGTGGTAACTGCAGATATCTCTGTAAATCCAATACTAACAACTTTTTGCCTAATGGTCAACAATTTGTCAATTGCCGTTCAATCGGCATAGTTTACTTATTGGAATGTGAATGCGGATGTTTCTATGTGGGAAAGACCAAACTACCCTTCTGGAAACGTATATATCGCCATCTTCTTAGTATAAACAAAAAAGACCCTGATCTCCCCATTGGACGACACTGTGAGCTTTTGCATCCAGATTCTACCCCAAAAATTCTGTTTAAAGCCCTAGACCATATCCCCCCACCCAATCGTGGAGGTGATTATAACAAAGCTCTATTACAGAGCGAACTAAGATGGATTTTCCACCTTAATGCTACCTCGCCCCCTGGCCTTAATGAGGCCCACATGCATGATCAGAGAATACCCACACTGCACATTATGCACATAGCTATGTCATTTCTAACACCCTTTGTATAATTTTCTACATGAGCCTGTTTCTGGGTTCCTCAATTTATTGCTGCCCGGCGCGGGTAAGACATTGCGCATGCGCTCGCTATTCCCGGATGCATGCCCATGCCTAGATCTCCATGCATGTCCACCCCATCGGCGCCTTCTGTTTGCGCTCCACTCCGGAGCGCTGACAGCAGGAGAACTTCCGGCCGCGTCGGTGACGTCATGACGCTGGACGCGGCTCTGTCCATCGGACGTGCCCGCGCCCAGCGCCTGCACATAGGAGGTCTCACACAGTGGGACAACACGCAGCCTGATAGGCTGCTGTCCCCTCAGCTCCGGCCAATTTTTACTCAGCGTCACAGGAGCATCATACTTTCACGCCTCCACACAGCTGATTGCAATTACCTTACCCACTATAACTAACCAGAACTAGCAGCTATAGACATGCCGTTTAAAATCTGGAGTTCCGTGGGGATACAACACTTCATGCTGCCTTATATACAGGTAATACTACTTATACCTTTACTTAGTGATTTCTTTTTTGGGCCCTCATCCTTTGATCTATTTGACTAATACCCCACATTTTATACTTGTTACAGCTTTCATTACTTATTGACCATACGCCTTCAAGTCACAGGCTGCCTGTTTCTTGTATGAGACCTTGCAGCTCTTGGAGCCCCCAACAGCCCGCCACTTACTCGCATGGCAGTGTTATATGCTTTTAATAGTACTGGCAATACATTACTGTACACACCGGATCTATGAGGCCCACACTTGGTCCTCAATCCTATTACATTTGGAAGGGACTATTCTCTCTACATGTGAGTACCACACCCAAAATACAATACTCTGTTGATCTATATTATGGCACTTAAATATGTAAATTCTCTGACCACTCGCCTTTTACATACCTACTGTACTAATATTTATCTGCTCACATTATTTAGATGTGAAAGAACAGGATATTAAACCACCTTTGAAAAAGGACAAAAGTCCGAAACATGTCAGCGTTTTCCTAGACCTCACATATATTGCAAGTTTATAACCTCTTTATGTTAGAGATATTTTTATATTTTGTATCTATGTCTGACATGGTCAATTTGAGTATGCTTTATGTATGCCCTCTCTGACAGTCTGTCTAAACTGAGAAATATGTGCACTCAGGTGTATAGCCTGTAATAAACATACTTTTTTGAATTGCATACACTCTCTTTGTGTCTATCCAGTTCTACAAACATCCCCTAGGGGTATTGGCCATGTATATGCACACTAGGCCTACATTGTTTTTTGTGTTCAATTTATTTGGGATGTGATAGACCACATATGTTTACATACTGTCATCATCTGCCTAGCCTTTTTTATTCTGCCATGTGTAAATTCTTTCCTTCATAAAATCATTAAGATCAATATGACATTTTTACTTTCTTTTTCTGTGTGTCTTTATCAATTTTATCTAGTTTCTTATTTATGACACTATTAAAATCTAACCACTGTTGGGTGTCTTTAATGTTATCCAATTTACCAGAAAGCTCCTCAATCCGTTTTTCCAATTTTTTAATTTTCCTTTGTTTCCTCTTTAAAACTAATTGTTGCAACTTAAAACCTACTCCATTAAAAAATCTAACCATTCCCTCATGGATTCCTGATCATCTAACTCATCCTGGGGGGTCACTTCCCATCTTAAACTTTGCATTATCCAGGGTGGAGCCATACGATGAGTGTAGTCACGTCAGCAGGTTCAGGAGTTGGCCACACAAGCTGAGAGCGGTAGGAGACGCTGTTCCTATTGTAAAGCTGATGCTATATTGTGAACAACACTGTGACATTTGCGATTCTTGTGAGTGTATATTGTGAAGGGTTTTTATAACAAGTTTTTAAATGGGATTACGCTATGTTCATTCCTTTTCTCTTTTTTTCTCACTCATTGAGTAATTAAGAGTGTCCAGTACAGAGGTGGATAGGGAAGGAAGATACCTGTAAAGCTGTCCTATTAACTGTGCATTTACATGCAAGAATATATCTCCTTTCCCGTAAGGGATTTACCAAGGGGTGTTTCTTCCACACGCCCCCTTCATCTATCTGTGCACGCGTGAAGGTGGTTTCTGTTGGTGGCAGCATTTCCAATTCTATGGATTAAGAAGGACAAATCTATCTTAACAGTATTAGAGTGCGATTCCCATTTTTTATATATGTTTTATATATTCCTGTTTATACGGTGTACGGACTATACAGAATGGACATTTGTAGAAATAATTGCTCATATCTTGGGGATTATTTTTATATAAGCGCTGCTAGAGCCTATTTTAGGTTTTGTGTTTATATATATATATATATATATATATATATATATATATATATATTGCTGTGAAACCTCCTTCCTTAATCCCTTTAATCCTAATTTGAGCAGTATCTGTTTCATTAACTATTTGGAATCTCTTGTTTCAGATAACACCCTGGAGTCCACTTATCCTGCTCCTGCCTCACTGATCGCTAGGCCCCCATTGTCTTCTACTCCTGCTATCACACACTGATCACCCAGCCCTCATCAGCCTCTCCTCCTGCTTCTGCTCACTGATCACACAGCCTGCTCCAAACTACTACCAGTTACTCCAAATTGCTCCCACTACTCCAAAGTTACTCCAAACTACTCCTACTACTCCAAACTGCACTCAGTACTCCAAGTTACGCCAACTTCAAATTACTCACAACAATACTCCCAGTTACTCCAAATTACTCCCAGTATTCTAAGTTACTCAAAGTACTCCAAGTTACTCTTGGTACTCCAAATTACTCCCAATACACCAAATTACTCACAATTCCTCCCAGTACTTCATTACTCAAAATTACTCTCAGTATTCCAAGTTACTCACAGTGCTCCAATAATACTCACAATGCTCCACACTGCTCACAGTGTCTCAGTTTCTCCCCATACTCAGAACTCAGAGCCCTCACAGTAACATGCCTCACCTGCAGTCAGTCCTATCAATGTGTCCTGCTCTTTTTCTCTGAGGTAGCTATTTGTCCAATCATCACGGCATCCCCTCCCAAGAATAATCAAGTCTCTCTCCTTTACCTGGGAAAAAAAGTCCTGCCTCTCCTCCTCTTTAGATAAGGATTTTGGCTCCTGTAGTTTGGAGTACATCCCTCTGCCATTCAATGGTATTGCACTATGCTCTTTACACAGGTTTCTATTGGCCACAGCAAAAATGCCTAAATAAAAAAACACCTGACAAAATGCCCATATTATTTGCAAATCTGCTCAAAAAAAAAACGGGGTTGCCCTGACCAAACACCACTGAAACTGGTCTGGCCCACCGAAATGTGTGAGGGGGTGAGCCAACCCTCACTGTAACACTGAGGGTTGGCATTTTGGGTGGTAATTATGGTTTCTCTATGGTTTCTGAAAATCTCAACCAGAATGTCATGTCAGTCTCTTAGGTGGGCAGATGGCCCTCTTGGGTTTCTGCTCCTTAGTCTCTGATGGCCCCTCTTCAGCAGATTCTTCTTCCAACTTTGGAGTGTCACGCCTTGACTGGGAATCGATCCTGGTGTTCTTGGAACGATTCCCTACTGCCTGAGCCACTGCGGAACTTCTTTTGGAGAAGTGCCCATGTTACCGATGCTGCTTGCTTATGGATTCTGGCTCCACCCTGTGGCCAACTGTTGTCAGTCACCTAATCTTGTGACCTATAAATAGTCACTTCCCCTTCCTGTCCTTGCTCTAGTATAGGTTACATTTCCTGCTTGTTGGTATATGATATATTGTATGTCTGGTTACTGATGTCTGCTTGTTCCCAACTTCGCTCCTTGGATTAATCCTTTGGATTTTGCTGATTGTTGTTGCTGACCCTGCCTGTTTCTGACGCCCCCTACTGGTTTACCACCGTGTCCTTCTGACTTGATCCGCTGACTTGGATCGTTTTGGATTGCCCTCTCTTCTGCCTGGTTCTTGCTTTTGGCCACTACTAACCATGAGTTACTTGCTGGTTGTTTCTTGATATAGTCTGTTGCACTTTCTATTGTGGTCCCTTATTTCTGGCTGCAGGATCTCAACCGTCCTTCCACCTGATACTGGGATAAGAAGACTACCGGTCAGGAAACCGGAGTGATGGTTGTAATCTCATAGCAGACCTGAAATTGAGGTGATTGCACAGTCCCATGTTTTCAGCACTGTTTCCCTATTCTTCAAAGCTGCAAAAGATCCCACTCTTCATGGATTAGCCAGGATTCTTTGGAAGAGTCTGTAGTTAGTAGAAGCTCTGGTGGCCTTCTTTTATAGCTTTCAACTTGGCAAGCCTTCATCTCTCACTTGAGTTAAGTGACAGTAGACTAATAATTCTAGCTTGTGAGTTGGGAAGTGTGACGGGAGTCACTTTTGGGCGCAGGGTGACAAAGAAAAGAATGAACCCTGAGAATATGATTGAATTACTTCGAATGGGACAGTAATATTTATTAACAATAGCTCTCAAGAAATATGAAGATTTTATCCCCTGTACAATGTGAGGTCTAAGGCCAGGAAGTATAACTCCTAATGTGGGCATTCCAGGGGGTTCAATGTAAGAGACCGACCGTCTATTGCTTAACAATGTTGCTTTTGTCTGGATAAGTAAATTGTGTTAATCTTGTCTGAGGCAGTTTTCCCTTCACCTATTATTAAGTGTGCTAATGAACTCACCTGTTGTCCACTAGGGGAGGTATTGACACTCAGAATAATGTGTATTGGGGGCTCGTTATGTAACCATTGTGTGATGTTGTGGGTGGGTCATCCGGGTCATTGTTCATGTGGCACCTGCAGTATTCTCAAGTGTATAAAAAGAGCCTGCATTGGTTTCAATAAAGAGTCCGATTGCTGTTTGACCCTCCGTACAGAGCCTCGTCTCGTTCTTGGGGGGAAGAATTATTCGTATGGGTTTCTTGTTCAGCTGATTGGAGTGTTCAGTAGCTGCCTTTGTGTTAGAAAAGGGAATGTCCTAAACGGCCCTTTCATACTCGGGTGTCATTACAGGGAGTTTTTCTCAACTGGGGTAAGGCTTCAGCCCACATAGGCGGCAAGTCTCAGCAGTCCATGTTCTTGATACAATACACCTTCCAACACTTCTCTACTGGTATCGACATACAGTTCATAGAGCTTGGTTTGGTCAGCATGTGCAAGTACTTGGGCAGTGGCTAGGATTAACTTAAACTGAAGAAAAGCTTGCTCACATTGATCAGACCATTCTCCTTCTATGGAATCTCAAGACCTCCATGGTCCTTTTGACTTGATGGACTCTCTCTAGGGTCTCTTGCTCTTCTTCAGCCTCTAACATTCAAAGGAAAACAGGAATTGCATCATATATGAAGATAACCTTCAATGGATTACTAAATGTAAAAAAGAAAAAAGGAAAAACCCTTAATACATTGTTTCAATGACACTCAGAAATTAAACAACCTTGCAATTGTAAAAATACTTTCCTCAATGTTGAGAAAAAAAGAGAGAAAAAAAGGAGCACATCCATATGTTAGTGCACCATAACCAACCAGGCACCAGTGGAAAAGGATGAGACTGCAAAGATTTCTGGATAGCCTCCAGTCGGCAATGCCTGTGTGTGTCAAAAGAAATATCCCCCATAAGTGTCCATTGTATATAATTGTATCAACAGGTCAGATATATTACACCATCCTTAAATACCTGTCTTCCTTTGATATGAAACGTGAGGCTTCCCAGGATCCCAGCAAAATGGCTGCTACCAAGGGGATCCTTAAATACCTGTGATGACACTCCGCGGACAAAGAGAAAAGGGAGTGGCCATGCCACGCGGCATACCCGGGTGCGCCTGCATGCGCACAAAGGTGCGCACAAAAGTGCGCACGCCATGTCAGTGCAGCGTCCGGATGGACATGCCCATTGGGGGCGAAAGATGACAGATGACCAACTGGACGTGCCAGAAGTCTTGCCCCATACGGCGCAAACATACGGGACAAGAGTCACCGTGCAGAAAAGGTCCTTTGCACAGACCGGGTGCAAATAGGAGGCCCACACAAGGCACTCATACGTGCACCCTTGGGTGTCCGTACGGGGACCCAGGCACATCAGCACGAGAGGGATGCAGATGCGGAAATGTCAGAAAGGGAAAAACAAAAAAGGGGAGCAAAACAACACAACACAAAAACGAAAATAACAGTAATGGTGAAACAAAACATCAAAAACTAACACAAATCCAAAAAATAAATAAATGATAATTGATGAAAAATAATAAATAAAATGAAATAAATAAATGAATAAAGAAAAACAATAATAAAGATGTATATTATCTAAAGGAAACTTAAATCTTGCCGATCGTAAAAATGCAGCCATGTACAATCCTTTAGAATATGATATACAGTAGCTCACAAAAGTGAGTACACCCCTCACATTTATGTAAATATTTTATTATATTATTATATATTTATATATTTTATTATAAAGTAATGAATGTACAGCTTGTATAACAGTGTAAATGTGCTGTTCCCTCAAAATAACTCAACACACAGCCATTAATGTCTAAACCGCTGGCAACAAAAGTGAGTACACCGCTAAGTGAAAATGTCCAAATTGGGCCCAAAGTGTCAATATTTTGCATGGCCACCATTATTTTCCAGCACTGCCTTAACCCTCTTGGGCATGGAGTTCACCAGAGCTTCACAGGTTGCCACTGGAGTCCTCTTCCACTCCTCCATGACGACATCACAGAGCTGGTGGATGTTAGAGACCTTGCGCTCCACCACTTTCCATTTGAGGATGCCCCACAGATGCTCAATAGGATTTAGGTCTGGAGACATGCTTGGCCAGTCCCCCACCTTTACCCTCAGCTTCTTTTGCAAGGCAGTGGTCGTCTTGAAGGTGTGTTTGGGGTCGTTATCATGTTGGAATACTGCCCTGTGGCCCAGGCTCCGAAGGGAGGGGATCATGCTCTGCTTCAGTATGTCAAAGTACATGATGGCATTCATGGTTCCCTCAATGAACTATAGCTCCCCAGTGCCGGCAGCACTCAGTCCATGACACTCCTACCACCATGCTTGACTGTAGGCAAGACACACTTGTCTTTGTACTCCTCTCCTGGTTGCCGCCACACACGCTTGACACCATCTGAACCAAATAAGTTTATCTTGGACTCATCAGACCACAGGACATGGTTCCAGTAATCCCTTTCCTTAGTCTGCTTGTCTTCAGCAAACTGTTTGCAGGCTTTCTTGTGCAACATCTTTAGAAGAGGCTTCCTTCTGGGATGGCAGCCATACAGACCAATTTGATGCAGTGTGCGGCGTATGGTCTGAGCACTGACAGGCTGACCCCCAACCCATTCAACCTCTGCAGCAATGCTGCCAGCACTCATATGTCTATTTCCCAAAGACAACCTCTGGATATGAGGCTGAGCACGTGCACTCAACACCTTTGGTTGACCATGGCGAGGACTGTTTTGAGTGGAACCTGTCTTGTTAAACCGCTGTATGGTGTTGGCCACCGTGCTGCAGCTCAGTTTCAGGGTCTTGGCAATCTTCTTATAGCCTAGGCCATCTTTATGTAGAGCAACAATTCTTTTTTTCAGATCCTCAGAGAGTTCTTTGCCATGAGGTGCCATGTTGAACTTCCAGTAACCAGTATGAGAGAGTGAGAGCCAGGGGTGTAGCTAGGTGGCAAAAAGACCAGGGGCTTCAGCCCGAAGTCCAAGGCTGGGAAAGGGGGGGAGGGGTGTGTGTATGTGGCGCAGGCTTTTTTTTTTGGCTGTGCGGTGGGGTTGTCCACTGTGCCCATCCAATGAAGCCACTGTGCTCGTCTTATGCAGTAACTGTGCCCCATCAAATGCAGCCACTGTGCCCGTAAAAAGTAAGAAAATCAGCACCCATTGTATATATACATCTGATTGAATATTACTTATTTGGTAGGGGGGAGAGAGGGGGGAGAGGGAGGCACCAGAAGCACCTTTAATACCTTTATCTTCTCTTCTGTCCCAGCCACCGCGGCTGTTATTCTATTCTCCTGCTAGCTGCTGCCCATACACATAGCATGATTCTGGAGGGAGAAGGGAGCGGTGCTGCTCCGGGCCAATACAAGGAGAATCGAGCACCGCCGCCGTTCTCCTAAACTCCTGCTGCTTTCCTCAGGCCGCAGCGGCATATCACTCCCAGGGTCGGTGCTAGGCTATTTTACACCCTAGGCAAGACCAACTACATGCGCCCCCCCCCACAAACAATTTTTTAAAACACAGGTCACTGCGGTGTGGGTGAGCAGGGTAGAAATGCACCTGCATCCTTGGTGTCACTGAAAGAAACAAATTCTCCCTGTGTTCATCATATGTGATGTGCACCAGTAAATTTAAGGGGGTGGGATGGTAGGAAGCTGACAGTGGGGTACAGGGGGGGTGATGATGACAGGGGGATGCACGTGACAGGGGGTAAAGGGGGGGTGATGACAGGGTGATGCATATGACAGGTGGGATGATGACAGGGGGATGCATATGACAGGGGATACATGGAGGATGATGATGACAGGGTGATGCATATGACAGGGGGTACAGGGGGGATTATGACAGGGGGATGCATATGGCAGGGGGTACAGGGGGGATGATGACAGGGGGATGCATATGGCAGGGGGTACAGTGGGGATGATGACAGGGGGTACAGGGGGGGATGATGACAGGGTGATGCATATGACAAGGGGTACAGGGGGGATGATGACAGGGGGTACAGGGGGGATGATGACAGGATGATGCATATGACAGGGGATACAGGGGAGATAATGACAGGGTGATGCATATGTCAGGGGGTACAGGGGGGATGATGACAGGGGGATGCATATGACAGGGGGTACAGGGGGGATGATGACAGGGGGTACAGGGGGGATGATGACAGGGTGATGCGTTCCACTTGAATCGTTTTTCAGACGTATAGTATGATCTATGTGTAATAAAAATTTGTGTTCGTTTTTGAGTATCCGACTTTGGGATCGCAGACAAGACCTCCGACCACTGAGCATCAGTCAGTGCTCCCAGGTCTCGCTCCCACTGCTTCCTAGCCGGCACCACTACCTCTTCCTCAATATTTTTCTGCATTATTTCATATATAATTTAGATATAAGTCCCTTCTTTTGGTCCCTTTTCTTCAACAGTGTTGTTATTTTAGATTCATTAAGCATAAATACAGATGTACGGGCCTGGACATGGAAGGCATGTCTAAGCTGGAGATATTTAAAGAACCTCTGTCTTGGAATCCTGAATTCCTCAGATATTTGCGCAAATGATTTTATATTATCATTTCAAAACAGTTGTTCCACAAATCTCAGCCCCTGAGTTTGCCAAAACCCAAATCCCTTCAATCTCTGTACTTCCTCATAGTTTGCATTATTCCATATTGGAGCTGTCCAAATGCAGATACAAGATTCATGAGTTCCTCTAAAGATTTTGTGTGGTCACTAAGGAAAATTAAGGCATCATCTGCATATAAAGCTATTTTATCCTCTCTTCCTGCAGGTCGGAATCCCTCTATCCCCGCAGACTGCCTGACTGCAACAGCAACGGGGATAGAGGGCAAACCTGTCTAGTCCCCCGGGATAACGGGAAAGCTGGTGACATAGTGTCATTGATCCTCAGCTTTGCCCTAGCGTCTTTATATAGTATTTTTAGCCAGGTTATAAAGCCTGGGCCTATGCCAAAGGCAATTAGTACCATCCATAGATATTCCCATTCTACCATGTCAAAAGCCTTCTGGGCATCTAAAGACAGAATTGCACCAGCTCCCCCGTTATCCATTGGTAATTGCAGATTCAGAAAGAGCCTGCGAATATTTGATGCTGCTGATCTGGAGGGGATAAAACCTGTTTGATCCCTATGGATCAGAGTATCAATGTATCTGGATACAGTTTTTGCCAGGACCTTGGCTAGTATTTTGACATCCGATGTAAGGAGAGATATTGTACGATAAGAGCCAGGCTTTAGTGGGTCTTTATCCGGTTTTAAAATTATAATTATTATTGTTTCCATCATTGATTTAGGGAGTTCTAGTGTGATATATGCTGCATTCAATACTTCAAGAAGTTCTGGGATCAAGATCTGACCGTATATTCTATATATCTCCACGGGGAGTCCATCCATCCGTGGAGATTTATTGTTTTGGATTTGTCCCACTGCTTCCTCCAGCTCTACCATAGTTATAGGAGTATCCAAGGATTCTCTTTCCATTGAATTCAATTTGGGCATAGTTAAATTGTCTAAGAATTGTTCAGTCTTTTCCCTTACATTTAAGAATACAGATTCATACAACCGTGAGTAAAAATCTACAAATATCTTTTGGATGCCCTCTGTATCATACTTTACTATCCCTTTTCCGTCTTCAATGGCAACTATACTTGATGAGCCTTCCTGGTTCCGTGCTATCATTGCTAACATATGACCCACCTGTTCCCCCATTTCGTAGTGCTTTTGGTTCTGCATGAATCTAGTATTTTCTGCCTTAGTTATAATCACATTTTTATATAGCTTCTGTACGTCCTGCCATGCTCTAAATTTCTCCTTATTAGGATCTGATATGTAGTCTTGTTCGGTCTTCTTAACTCTTTGGGTTACCTCTTCCTCCTGCTGTCTTGTGGCTAGTTTAATTTTAGATATTTCTTTAATTATTAAGCCTCTGAGGTATGCTTTCATTGTATCCCACACCTTTAACGCTGAAGCTGAGCCCTTATTATCTCCAAAAAAGCCCATTAGCGGGTGTTTTATTTTACTACTCTCTGGAATCAGGGACAGCCACTGTGGATTAACTTTCCACATTGGCCGGATCAACTGTTCCGTCCACTCCAAAGTCAAAGTTAATGGAGAGTGGTCTGAGATTCTCCTTGTTTCGTACTGAATTATTTTTACTAATGGGAGAAAATTACCATTTCCCAAAGCCATGTCGATTCTGGATAATGATCTGTATGTACTTGAATAGCATGAGTATTCTTTACTATCCGGGTATCTTACTCTCCATACATCTGATAGACCCATCTCTTGTATCTGGCTGGCCCATCTTGTGGCCTTTCCCCCTCCTTTACTCTTTTTGTTGCTTTGTCTGTCCAGCTCTTCATTTAATACATTATTGAAGTCCCCAATTATCACTGTTGGAACATCAGGCCATTGTGCCATCTTTTCAAAAACCTTTTTTTTTTTTTTATAATTTTTTATTTTTCACACAGGAACAGGACCCACGTGGACCAACAGGTTACAACATAATACGATTGCAATACAAATACAAAAATAAACTTCAAATTATGACACGTATAACATAACATCTTGAGTCATAAAAAATACTTCTTTGGCAGCTAACAGATATATAATGATGTCAAATACTAATGTTTCATTGTGTAATGTAGTATCTGTCCCGTTCTGCTTTGGAGCAGAGCAGGTTATTATGATTTTGGTCTTTATTGAAAGCCTTTGCTAGTATATGAAGAGTTTGGAGCGTATCTCATCCTTGAGTGCAATCTACGTTTGTCTATTAGATGAAAAACAAACAACCACCGCTCCAAGACTCTCCTTACAAGCGAATGCTCCTGCTCCTGTGTGGGAGCCCCAGGTGCTGGCTAATAGCACAATGATTAGAAATCAAAAGGAAGAACTCCGGACAGCCGCACACCGGGAAAATAAAATCCAAAGGGTTTATTTAAAAGCAAAAAGACACTACAATCCAAACACGGCAAAAAGGGGGGTACAGAGCTGACGCGTTTCGCACTGTATTTCAGTGCTTACTCATAGCTGATATACTCTCAAATGGACATCAAATATATATGGTTACAACGTATAGGTCACATAATTACATGATCGAAAAAAGCTGTGGCAAACAAGCAGAGTCTGATGTTGATTGGATTTCAAGATGTGCAGCTGAAATGGACCATGAGACCGAGTATAACCAATTAAAAAGACAAGCAAATTAAAAACTTATAGTGAAGAAACCGGGAAATTTGAAATATCGTATGAAACAATTCTATTTTGTGTAAATAAATAAACCACAATTCTTTTTTATGTGAATAAATAAATAAGCCAGAATGCATGGGTGAGTGCGTTGAATTGCTTCAGAAACTCAAATACTATAGTGGAGTCTTGAAAGGTATGTGCATTTTGCAATTCTTTTTTATGTGAATAAATAAAAGAGCCAGAATGCATGGGTGAGTGCGTTAAATTGCTTCAAAAACTCAAAAGACTATAGTGGAGTCTTGAAAAGTATGTGCATTTTGCAGGTGCATTTTGCAATTCTTTTTTATGTGAAAAAATAAATAAGCCAGAATGCATGGGTGAGTGCGTTAAATTGCTTCAAAAACTCAAAAACTATAGTGAAGTCTTGAAAAGTATGTGCATTTTGCAGGTGCATTTTGCAATTCTTTTTTATGTGAAAAAATAAATAAGCCAGAATGCATGGGTGAGTGCGTTTAATTTCTTCAGAAACTCAAATACTATAGTGGAGTCTTGAAAAGTATGTGCATTTTGCAGGTGTATTTAGCAATTCTTTTTTATGTGAATAAATAAATAAATAAAGCCAGAATGCATGGGTGAGTGCGTTAAGTTGCTTCAGAAACTCAAAGACTATAGTGGAGTCTTGGAAAGTATGTGCATTTTGCAGGTGTATTTTGCAATTCTATTTTGTGTGAACAAATAAATAAAATAAAAGAGCCAGAATGCATGGGTGAGTGCGTTAAATTGCTTCAGAAACTCAAAGATTATAGTGGAGTCTTGGAAAGTATGTGCATTTTGCAGGTGTATTGATATCAGTTGACGTTAAACGGTGTGTAAAGTGTAATCACAGTGGTTCAATCATATGTATGAATGAACCAACATAATGGATAATGGATGGGCAAATAATTAATAAATAAATGAGTGTTAACCGAATTCCTTGAGCAAAGCCCATTGAGCAGCACATGTGGAAATCCAAAAATATTTACAAAAACTGATACATTCATAGTGATAGCAGTATACATTGTGTAGTGAAAGTGACAGTATTTCCTGAAGGATTAATATCAAATCAATACATTTGTGCTATATTGTATAAATCAATACATCAGTATTATATTGTGTGCACATGGTGGTCTTTTCCCATAGTAATCCCATTTGTAGAAATGGCAAAAATTGGGTGACACACTAACAGCAAAAAACCTTTGAATAGTAAAACATTAAATCTGAATGGAATCGGCAGCTGTAAAACCTATGGAAGATGTATCCATATCGCCTAATCATCATTGTTAATGTAATAGTGCCCCATTGGTAACCTGCACGAGACACAGACCGCTGTGTCTTGATAATTGGTTTATTGCAGAATCCTGCTTGCTACACACAAATGAAGCCGATGTTGAGCCTTTATTGGTTACTCTATGTGTGTAGAAGATGTACGGTCAGTAACTGGAATTCATCGCTTTGAGAACTAGTTAAAGTAAGAAATTAACCCTATCAGAAGGTATCGGCCATCACATTTAAAATGGGACTTTGACCGATATCGATGTGTGTATGGGGCACTGAGATTTAGAGATATCGCGGAAACTGGCAAAAACTAGTGGAAAGGAGGAGGAGAAGACAGCCTAGTTTATCCTTACAGACGGAGATCAACCATTACCAATGTTTATCTGTAATCTGGATGTTTAAGAAGCATATCTCATAGCCTTATATGCCTATATGGCTGTATATGGTGGAAAACTTTATAGGGGAGGGATATGACATCCGAAAAGATGTGTGTGAAGCACATGATAGGTCTTGTAATTACATTAGGATCCAAAGAGAAAAGAAAAAGGCGAAAGGATTTTATCACTCATAAAAGTGGGAAACATCCCATTCAAAATTCAAACCTGACGGAATTCTCGTATTGAAAATGAAGATCCAATAAACTTCACGTTTACATAATAGACGGAATTTGTCCCCTCCCCGTTTAGGCGTTACTATCTTTTCAACCCCTTGCATAACCAAACTGGAAACATCCTTTGCATGCACCAGGTTCCAATGTTTAGCTACATTGGTAGAATGATTTTTGGTAATGTCATACAAGTGGTCGTATAGCCGGTCCTTCAAACGGCGTGTAGTGCGACCAACATATTGAATGTGACAACTGGTGCATGTAATGATGTAAACCAGGAATGACGTATTGCAGTTGATAAAAGTGCATATTTCGTGCGTTTTTTTATTGGTACAGGACTTAATATCAGGTCCAGTTTTTATGTGTGTACAGTATGCGCACCCTTTTTGGCCACATTTAAAATTGCCTTTGAAGTGAAGCCAATTGGGTTTGGGCTGATGAGAAAGAAACAGACTGGGTGATAAAGAATTGCCTAGAGTAGGGGCCCTCCGTGAGACTACCTTGATGCCGTTCGTCAAAACACTAGTGTATGCTGGATCTCCATACAAGACAGGAAGGTATCTCATAATGATATTTTTGATGTTAACATATTCAGTGCTATATGGCGTAGAAAAAACGGGTATTTTATCTATAGACAATGATGACTTGTGGGGGTGTTGATTACGGGGCTTGTCTTTTAGCAAACTGTCCCTTGAGATTAGACTAACAGCTGTGTAGGCCTTGCCCGCAGTGGGCTTCCTATAGAGACTTGTGACTATTTTACCATCAACCCCCGAAAGTTTAACATCCAGAAACTCTATGGTATGGGCATTGAGTGTACCCGTAAAACGTAAATTTAAATCGTTGTCATTAAGGTACATGAGCCAAGTGCATAGGTCAGTATGTTCATCACTGGAAATAAACAGCAGATCGTCTATATATCGACCAAAAAAGATTGTGTCTTTTCGACGGGGACTGTCATGTCCAAAGATGCGGGTCCTCTCCCACCAACCCATATAAAGGTTGGCTAGGGAAGGCGAAAATTTCGCTCCCATAGAGGCCCCGCATCTCTGGAGATAAAAGTCCCCGTCGAACATAAAGAAATTGTGAGTTAAAAGATATTCCAGGGCCTGGACAATGAATTCTTGTAGCACCAGTGAAAACTTGCCAGATTCCCTCAGAGCCCATGCAACTGCCTGCAATCCCAAGTGGTGGGGTATACTTGAGTAAAGGCTAGTCACATCGCATGTGATCCATCTGAATGATGGTTGCCACTCAAAGTCGTGTAATTTGCATAGCAGTTGCTTGGTGTCCCTGAGGTGACCCGGCAAGCTGGAGACTAGAGGTTGGAGGTGGTTGTCCACCCACTCACCCAAACGCTCATTTAGGGACCCTATGCCTGCCACTATGGGACGACCTGTAAGAGGCGTGAAGCCCTTGTGCGTTTTCGGCAAATGATGAAAAACTGGTATAATGGGACAGTCTGGGATAAATAATGCTTTTTCAGTACAGGAAAAGATACCGGATGCCACTGCTCTATCTAATAGTGTGGATAGTTTGGTTCTGAATACCTGAGTGGGATCAGATCTGAGGCGCTGATAGGTGTCAGAGTCAGACAATTGGCGCAGTGCTTCGTCCTTGTAGGTGGTGGAGTCTAGGACAACCACACTACCCCCTTTGTCTGCACTTCTAATGACTATGCTCTTGTCCGCTGACAGTGATCTAAGAGAGGCTAATTCTGTCTGTGTAAGATTTTGGGGAGAAGATTCTCTGCGACACCCGCGTGCGAGCTGGACTAAATCCTTCTCCACTAATCGTTGGAATAGGTCAAGATCCCTCCCTCTGGACTCCACAGGGTAAAAATCAGATCTCAACTTAAATGAAACCCTACTTTGTGTATCGGTGGGGTCACAGGGGGTGGGATCAGACTCCTCCAGCAGTTCAACCAGATCTTGGAGTGCACAAACTTCTGAAAACCTTTTAGGTGAAGAAAGAGGAACAGACTCACCTATGTCGCTGGTATCGGGGGGAATCATGATATCTTGTGTATTAGACTGCAGAAAATGCTTTCTCAAGGTCAGAATACGTGAAAACTTATTAACGTCTAATATTGTCCCAAACAAATCAAAATGTCTGTTAGGACAAAAGTTAAGTCCCTTAGATAAAAGACTGGTTTCTTCCTCCTTGAGGGGTCTGCTGGATATGTTGATAACATTTAGGATTGCTTCCTGTTTTTGCCCCGCAGTGCATATTGAGTGTCCTTTGTAGTGTTGATGTCTCTTGCCGCCTCTCCTCGTTTTTTTATGGACGATTTCTTCTTTTTGGTTTGACCGGGTCCGTGAGGGTTTCCTGGGCTGCGTCTATTGGTTAATGCATCCTGCTCCGTGTGAATGGGTGCAGATGCTCTATCTGGTGAAGAGTCTGACATATTGTAAACCAATGTATCTTCTCCAATGTCACTTTCCTGATCCGAGAAGCTGACTTGTTTGGATTTATTTTTGCGTGATCTGGTTTGAAAAAACGGTGGCCTCTTCCAAACATAAACCTTATTGGTTTCATAGTCCGTTTTATCTCGTATCATCTTTCCCCGTTTACCATCTATGACAGATTTTTCCAGCTTGTCTAGCTTACTATTTAGCCGTGCATCAAAATCCGCAAAGTCCGTATGTGTTTGCAGTGCAGCGAGATCGCTCTGTATTGCAGAAATGTCAGACTGCAAAACCTCCATATCCTTTTTCTTTGAGGAAACCAGGATGCTCATTAATTTGAACGAGCAAGCGTCTAGTGTCTCTGTCCATTCCTTTTTATGACGTTTGTCTATTAGTATGCATGGACTTGGACGTGTTGGTCCCGCGGGCCCGGCTCCCTTTTTTTTTTTTTTTTATATATCTCCCCCTTTTGGGGGGGGGGGGGGAGTCAGCTTAGAGAAAAAGGTTAGTTAGTTAGAGAGAAGGGGGGGAGAAAGGGAAACCAGAGGGGGGAAGAGGAGGGAATGGGGGAGGGGGGGTGGGGTGGACATATGGGGAAATACACCCCCGACCATGGTGCGCTGTTAGAGTAGTGTCAGAGAGTGAGATCTATTCTGTAGTGGCATATACCCCAAACCCCAAGGGACACAGCTAACAACTCGTTTGTTTAAGTGGCGTCTCCCGACCTTCTCAGAGCCTGCCCCTCTTCTGAAAAAATGAACATAGACCAAAGCTGCCACGTCTTGGTGTATGTCTCCTGTCTCTTCTGTCCGGTTAGAATAAGGTCTTCCATCGTCCTTATTTCCTCCACTTTTTTAAGCCAGAGGTCAATGGACGGTGGAAGAGCAGATTTCCAGCAGAGTGGAATGCAGGCCTTTGCCGCGTCTAGCAGATGGCGAATCACCGAATTTTTATATTTCCTGTCAGGGGTATCAGTTGCATGAAGGAGGAAGATTGCCGGGTCAGCGGGTATAATTCTTTCTGTCATTTTTTGTATCGTCTGGTGTATAATTTTCCAAAAATGACTCAGTTTGGGGCACGACCAGAAGATGTGCAGTATGTCTCCTTTCTCTGTCTGACAACGCCAGCATCTATCCGTTGCAAAAACCTTTTTTAATACATCGTCCTTATAAGGGAGAATATACACATTTACCAAGAAGATTATTCTATCATTTATGGAGCATAACAACATTAAATATCGACCAATCGGATCTTTAATACACTGCCTACAGGTAAACCTAATAGAGTTCGAGATCAAAATACTAACTCTACGGGAGTATGTAGAATATATGGCATGAAATCCATATTTAAATGTATCAAACATTTTGTCATCCTCCTTCCCCTTATGTGTCTCCTGCAGGCAGACTATTGTGGGATCATAGAATTCAATTAGTTCTTTTACCACGCCTCTCTTTCTGTTATCCCCCAATCCTCTGACATTCCAAGACATCACTTTAATTTTACTTGCCATCTTGCGTCAAAATAAAAAATAAAGACAAGAATAAAAACAAAGAGTAAGAGTTTTTGGGGCATAACCGTGATCCCGAAGGATAGAAGAAGGGGGGAGAGAGAAGGCCAGGAGGAACAAACAAGGAGAAGAAGGAGGAAGGAGGAGCAAGAGGAGAAGGAGGAGGAGAAGGAGGAGGAGGAGGAGAAGATGGTGGGAGAGCAGAAAGAAGAAGAGACAAAAAAAAATGGGGGAGCCCACCCACACACACCACCCACCCTTGTAGCCACCCCCCTCCCCCAACCTATTTCACTACATAAAATCCTACTACTTCCATCCCCCCTTCCCCCCTCCTAACTCACTTCAATCTGTATCTAAACACTATCATCTCAAGCTGAAAGTCCCTCCCCAATGGAGGAGGAATCAGCTACAACAACATACTTCTTGTCCACACGGGACCCATACTGGGGGCCCACTGTAGCCATTTCCAACGTTATGTCTGTACCATATAGCTACCCAGGTGGGGCAGGAGAAATAAACCCCCCCCCCCTGGGAAAAAAAAAATGAAAAAAAAGACTACAGGTAGACTTTGAAGGTGAAAGATCCCCCTCTCACCCGACTCCATCTTGTCTACTCTTCGATAATTATGCCCAAGCTATTCCTTTCTTCCATCCAGCCATGTACTAACTGCATCGGGTGTATCAAAAAATTGAACTCCATCCCGATCTGTAATACGTAATTTTGACGGAAACAACATTGCATATTTAATCTTTAGTGCAAATAATCCCTGTTTAACATCCTTAAATTTCGCCCTCTGCTTCTGTACTACCACCGAAAAGTCCGGATAGAAAGATACTTTATGGCCCTTATACTCAATGTTGCCTCTCTGTCTTGCTTCAGACAATATATTATCTCTATCTTGGCAGTTTAATAATCTAATAATAATTGGCCTGGGTCTATCTCCGGTGGAAGGGGCACGGCTTGTTATACAATGTTAAAATATACACAAATTGTGCAATGGGTGCGCTTAGATCAACCTTAAAAATCACAGTAGATAATTAAAATGATTCCTTTTTGTGCAAAACGTGCTAGATGTGTGATATATAAATCCGTGCTCAAAAAAAATAGATAAAATGGATAAATCCGTCAAGGATGTGCATGAAACCACTTAGAATCGGTGATTAAATAATAATATGTGCAAATAAAAGAAAATGAATGAAGTGGTGTCAGTGAATATAAAAACAGTTATTTGATGTGTAGTGCTTAGTGGGTTAGAAACACAGCTGTATCAAATGCCGTTAATTGGAACCCCTAATGAGTTCATTCATTTATTTTCTGCCTGTTTAGTATTCCTGCGGTCACAATTGGCTTTTTCTCATTTGTAAAATCTGCTCCTTGCTTAGATGTTACTTTAATTGTTCAAATGCTCCAACCAAAAACCGTTAATTAATTAGTTAACCCTTTTTCCAATGAAGTAAAAAGGAAGCACCGTCAGTGTGATACAAACAGGTGCCGTTGCTGGTGTGTATATAGCAAAAATAAGTATTGTTTTTACTTATCTTTGCGCTTCTGAATGATTTCTTCTTCTGGATCCTTCTTTTTTCCTTCCCGTGCTTACATGAGGATACAAAAGACACATACAGGGCACATTGCGCAGTATTGCTACAAACAAGTGTGTATAGAAATGTAGCAAGTGCCGTTCTACTCACACATCACCCGGTATTTAGAGCGCGGTAGCTGAAACAATGTGTCAGGCACTGTATAGGGCTTTCTGCCCTGCTCGTCCTCGTGGGTCTCGGTGACGTCACTTGGCTCCTCCTCCCGACGCGTTGCGTCACTGGCACGTGACTTTATCAAGGGATTGGGATTGTTATACAATGTGCTCGTTCTATTGGCAAACGTTTTAGAGAAGCCCTTCACCCCAAAAATGTCCATTAACCATTTTTCAAAAAATGTAACAGCTGATTGGCCCTCTTCTTGTTCCGGTAGACCTAGTATGCGGACATTATTGCATCTTTGTCTATTCTCCATTTCTTCAATTCTTTGAGTTTGATCCCTTGTCTGTGTTTTTATCAAGTGTGTATCCTTTTTTATTAATGGTCCTCCAATTCTCCTACTCTCGTTTCCACCGCAGTAGTTCTTTCACATATTTTCTGATTCTCATATCTCATAGTTGCAATGTCTCCTTTTAGTTCTGACATCTGATTTGTTAATGATAACAGTGAAATATTACAAGCTTGTACTGCCGTAAGAACGTCCCTCAAGGTTGGTTCCGCCATTACCAGGGGGGTGAGGGTACTCCGATGTATATTTACATCTTTATTTTTTTGTGTTTCATCTATTTGTCTGTTCATCTCGTAATCTGGTGTTTCCATGCATCCCCTGGGGTCTGTTATTGATATCCCAGACGTATTTGCAGTCGATCTCCCCTCCAGCCCCCATGAAACTTGTGGGATTTGAGATGTCTGTACTGTTTCATGCTCCATCTGCAAATGTTCCATTGTGTCCAGGTTTACCACTGGTTCACTACTTTCTTCCACAATGAGTTTTGCTGGATTGAGAGGGTCTATTCCTTGGTTAGCCAGGTTTCCTATAGGCCCCTTTTTCAGCTCTGACTTTTCATGGATTGTTTTTTATCTGGGCCGACTGTATAGGACTCCTCCTGAGTTTTCAATGCTTTCTTCTTTCTGCTTCCTGTTCCCTCCTCCTTTTTCGTGTCATATTCCACTAATCTCCTTGAGGAGAAAAAAAATGAATCACTCTACACAGGCAAATATCCCGCCTTTTTGTAAAAGGAGGAAAAAAAAAAAAAAGAAGAAAGGAGGGGCGGGGATCAACTATCAATTGATCTACAACTCTGTATAGTTTTTAGCGGTTATGTCATAAACCGGATGTGACCAGAACTGTGTGACTGCAACAGAGTAAACCAACATAAGTAGGTGAAAATAAGTGATTTTATTAAGATAAATGCATATAATGTGAATACACCACCAATACCAAACAGAGTGAGAAAACCAAATAACAGTGACACAAACCAACCAGTACAAATAACAAAGGGGATACCAGAATCATAGTCAAGCCAGGCCAGGGTCATAAACGGGAGGTCAGCAGATGGGGGAAAAGGAGAAAGGGATCAGGTTGCAGGACAAGGTTCCAGGGATGCAGGAATAGGCAGGATCAGGTACAACAGGTTCAGGGATCAAGGTTCAGGCTAAACAGGTAACAGGATGCAGGTCAGGGCTCAAGTACAAAACCAAGGCAAACATGTAAATGCTTGCCGGGTATTTATAGTCCTGTGATTGGCCTCAAGTGACACCTGATTGCAGGAGGTGCTGTCTGCCCCACACTGCCAGAATCCATCTGCTGGTGGATGCCAGTACTGCAGCCCAAAGATTACATAACAGCAGGGAAAAGCTCTCCTGACAGTTCCAAACTGCCAGGAGACACCTGCTGGTGGACCGCAGTACTGCGTGCCAAAAGACAGATATTACCAGCGGATGGAACATTTCCTGACAGTACCCCCCCTCAAAGGAGCGGCCTCCAGATGCTCCAACTGGTTGTAATTGTCCATAGTCTATGACATCAAGCAGAAAAATGGGTAGGGGTACTTCAGGGCAGACAGCGGGCTCCGGGTTTTTAAGCTGGGCGGCAGGCACCTTGAACTGGGCAACAGGCACATCAGGCTGGGCAGCCGGCACTGGCACATCAGGCGGGGCAGCAGGCACATCAAGCGGGGCAGCCGGCATGGGTACATCAAGCTGGGCAGCAGGTGCATCAAGCTGGGCAGCAGGCACATCAAGCGGGGCAGCAGGCACGGGCACATCAAGCTGGGCAGCAGGCATGGGCACATCAAGCTGGGCAGCAGGCACATCAAGCGGGGCAGCAGGCACAGGCACTTTAGGCTGGGCAGCAGGCACGGACACATCAAGCTGGGCAGCAGGCACGGGCACATCAAGCTGGGCAGCAGGCACATCGGGCTGGGCAGCAGACAGTGGCACATCGGGCTGGGCAGCAGACAGTGGAACATTGAGCTGGGCAGCAGACAGGAACACATCGAGCTGGGCAGCAGACAGGAACACATCGAGCTGGGCAGTAGACAGGAACACATCGGGCTGGGCAGCAGACAGGAACACATCGGGCTGGGCAGCAGACAGGAACTCATCGGGCTGGGCAGCAGACAGGAACTCATCGTGCTGGGCAGCAGACAGGAACTCATCAGGCTGGGCAGCTGGCACATCAGACTGGGAAGCTGGCACATCAGACTGGGAATCTGGCAGCGGGTCATCAGACTGGGAAGCTGGCAGCGGGTCATCAGACTGGGAAGCTGGCAGCGGGTCATCAGACTGGAAGGCAGGTAGCGGGTCATCAGACTGGAAGGCCGGGACGTCAGACTGGAAGGCTGGGATGTCAGACTGGAAGGCTGGGACATCAGGCAGCGGGACATCAGACTGGAAGGCTGGAACGTCAGACTGGAAGCCTGGAACATCAGGCTGGAAGGCCGGCAGCGGGACATCAGACTGGAAGGCCGGCACCAGGACATCAGGCTGGAAGGCTGGGACATCAGGCTGGAAGGCAGGCAATGAGACATCAGACTGGAAGGCTGGGACATCAAGCTGGAAGGCCGACACCAGGACATCAGACTGGAAGGCTGGGACGTCAGGCTGGAGAGCTAGGACATCAGACTGGAAGGCTGGAACGTCAGGCTTGAAGGCTGGAACATCAGGCTGGAAGGCCGGCACCAGGACATCAGACTGGAAGGCTGGGACGTCAGGCTGGAGAGCTAGGACATCAGACTGGAAGGCTGGAACGTCAGGCTGGAAGGCCGGCAGCGGGACATCAGACTGGAAGGCCGGCACCAGGACATCAGACTGGAAGGTTGGGACGTCAATCTGGAAGGCTGAAACATCAGGCTGGAAGGCTGAAACATCAGGCTGGAAGGCTGAAACATCAGGCTGGAAGGCTGGCACTGGCTCCTCAGGCTGGAACGCTGGCACCTCTGGCTGGAACTCTGGCACCTCCGGCTGGAACAGATTGGTGGGTGTGGAGGCAGGTTGGGTTAATGACAGGATTGTTTTGGTTGGGAAAAACTTTCTTTTTTTCTTTGGTTTAGTCACTGAAGCTCTGTAGGTGGGGGGTGCAGCAGACTGGAAAGGAGGATTGGGATATGGCAGAGAGAAGGTAACAGCAGCTGGGGAAAGTTCTTGTGGATTAGTAGGCAGCTGAGAAGATGCAGGTGGGTTGTATGCAGCATAGGTACAGGGATACGAGTATTCGGTTGGAAGCAACGTATACTGGGCTGCTACTGGGTTTGGTGATGGGGAAACAGACTTTTGGGAAGGCAAGTGTCTGATGGCAGAGGTGGTTTGTTGTGGGTTGGTTGGGGCTGGTTGTAACATATCAGACCATGCTGAGAGTATTGGTTGGACAAAGAAGGATCACACGCTGCCTGTCTAACAAGGGTCTGTACTGAGTGAATACATTCCATAAGCTTCTGCTGAGGACAAACAGAATAGTGCTCAAAAAAGCATGCAGAATCATCCTCTAACAGCCACACCAGAGATTCCACCTGATCAGCACTGAAAGGGGGAGAAAAATCATCACCGGTCTTTGGAACACAGGACAGGGCTAGCTCAGCACATATTTGGATCAAAGGCTGCACATCATAAACAACATACAGCCCTGCTCAACCAGGGAGTGGGCCAAACAGATGATCTCAAGCAGCTGGTCATTGGTCCACTCTTTCAGTGTCTGGCGGAGATACTCGCCACTCTCTGACGCCAGCAGAGCATAATAGGAAATCACATTAGGATTCATTCCAGCAAAGCCAACAGAACCGAGATGGTTCCTCTGTGCAGCCACTTCTGATCAGGGATGGCCTTGGTTTCTGTCATAAACTGGATGTGACCAGAACTGTGTGACTGGAACAGAGTAAACCAACATAAGTAGGTGAAAATAAGTGATTTTATTAAGATAAATGCATATAATGTGAATACACCACCAATACCAAACAGAGTGAGAAAACCAAATAACAGTGACACAAACCAACCAGTATAAATAACAAAGGGGATACCAGAATCGTAGTCAAGCCAGGCCAGGGTCATAAACGGGAGGTCAGCAGATGGGGGGAAAAGGAGAAAGGGATCGGGTTGCAGGACAAGGTTCCAGGGATGCAGGAATAGGCAGGATCAGGTACAACAGGTTCAGGGATCAAGGTTCAGGCTAAACGGGTAACAGGATGCAGATCAAGGCTCAAGGACAAAACCAAGGCAAACACCTGATTGCAGGAGGTGCTGTCTGCCCCACACTGCCAGGATCCATCCGCTGGTGGATGCCAGTACTGCAGCCCAAAGATGACATAACAGCAGGGAAAAGCTCTCCTGACAGTTCCAAACTGCCAGGAGACACCTGCTGGTGGACCGCAGTACTGCATGCCAAAAGACAGATATTACCAGCAGATGGAACATTTCCTGACAGGTTATAGTTCATGCCAAATAGCATCTATTAATTTTATAGTAGTGAACTGTGGTAGCTGGCTATTAGCAATTTATTACATTTAAGCACTTGTCATCATTTCACCAGTTTAGTGACAGATTGTAGTTGTCCCCTGTTGGATTGAGTCCATTGCCAGCTTTTTAGGAGTGGCAGTAGTTTATCAGCTGTTCACAATGCTAACGGCTTGATATAACTAGTCTCCTTTAGCTCATTCCACAATATTTCCCTTGTTTAATAGCAATTAGACATGTCTTTATATATAAGCAGGATATATGTCACTATTTGCTATTAGCTGTTAAAACTCTGGTCATATAACTTTCACTCAGCAGTTAGTGAAAAATAAAACAGTCCATCAGCATGCCAAGTTTATTTATAAATTGTCATTGTTTGTTAATAGTATCTGATTCACAATTGATACTATACACATCAGTTTATAGTTGATAGCTATTTAGATCTGTCCATCCGTAAATAGCAACAATTACCCAGTACTATCCAGTTAGCTGTTATCAGTATCCACAGCAAAATTAACAATAGTTCAATTACTGTTATCAGTCTTTGAGATAAAAGCCAACACATTTAGTTGTAGAATTTGGTAGAAAACCAGATAATTTTATGGCAGTTGTATAAGGCATTTATATGTAGCAGTAGCAACAATGTAGCATGTCTTTGAGCAGTCCAAAAATATTTAGTTACAGTTTGTCACATTTAGCAGAGGTAGCAGAAAGACAACAGTGCATTAATTTGTTAAAGCAGCAGTTTAGCAGTTTTTGATAATATATGACATCTGACAGTATTGCGATAGGCTACTAAAACAGTTTAACAATTTAGCATTTTTTTATGGCAATAGAATATAGCAGTATATGGCAGCAGAGCATCAGTGCGATAAAATGCTGAGTTAAGTGTTTAGCAGTTTGGCAGTTTTTAGTAGTATGTGGCAGTATATGGCAGCATAAGGTAGTGTTAAATACTATGCAACATATCTTTAAATAGTCCAGAAACAGAATGAGTATACAAAGTCCGTGAAGAGAGAGAGAAGCAAAAACAGCTACCACAGCTGCCACTGCTTTTATCTTCCTTATTTCTCCAGAGAAGACAGGTGCCGTGCTGTTACTGATAAAAGCTGATATCATGGCATCTGATGCCCCTAGTTATTGCATTTAATAGCCATATAGCCACACTTATGAGCCGGTGAACTTTTAGCTGAGGCTTTAGATTTCTTCCGATTTCTATAAGCCAGGAGGGGGAGTCAAAAGGTATTCAGTGTTTTTTTTTTTTTTCTCCTGTAAATTTAAGATTATAAAGATTCTGTTGCAAACTATTCAGAAATTCTACCAGATCATTTTTTGATCCTGCCCATACCATAAAGCCGTCGTCAATATAGCGATGCCAAGACAAAATACTTCCTTTTTCCAGGGTTTTTGATTCATCTGCAAATAAATCATGCTCCCACCCCCCAGGTACAGGTTAGCGTAAGAGGGGGCACACTTGGCCCCATAGCCACACTCTGCACCTGGAGGTAGTGGGAACCCTTGAAAACAAAAACATTGTGTGTAAGAACGAAAGTCAACATTTCCTCCACAAAATCATTGTATTTCCATGAATCCAAATCTCGCTTACCAGACCCTTATTACCGGGTAGCCTCCCTAGACTCATGCTGGTGGGTTTGCTTAATTACCATGATAGAGAGGCAGTGCCATGCCTGGCATGTGAACGCTGCAATATCCATTACAATAGGATCAGATGATCGTTCTATCCAAACTTTTCAGCTGAGGTCCAGAGGGCTGGTAGGATGCTGGGGCTCCTGACAGTTCTTGTGGGTTTTCGGTTAAACTCAAAGAATCCAGTAGACAGGTGAAAAAGGGTTGCATCGGAATCTGATGGTACCTACTTCTCAGGTCCAGTACACTGAACCACTTAGCCCCTGATAGATCGTAGGGATGAGCCGAACACCCCCCGGTTCGGTTTGCACCAGAACCTTCGAACGGACCGAAAGTTTGCGCGAACTTTAGAACCCCATTAAAGTCTAAGGGACTCGAACTTTCGAAATCAAAAGTGCTAATTTTAAATGCTAATATGCAAGATATTGTCCTAAAAAGGTTTTGGGGACCCGGCTCCTGCCCCAGGGTACATGGATCAGTGCAAATTTTTTTTTAAAAAAGATACAGTTTTTTCGGGAGCACTGATTTTATTGACGATTAAAGTGAAAAAAAGTGAAATATTCCTTTAAATATCGTGCCTGTGGGGTGTCTATAGTATGCCTGTGTTTAGAACACAAAATTACATTTAACGGAAAAAAAGTTATTTAAAATTGCTTGCGGTTTTAATGTAATGTCTGGTTCCCGCAATATGGATGAAAATCATTGAGAAAAATGGCATGGGTAGCCTACCTGCTCATTACCAGCCCCATTGGGTCTTGTACGGATATTAAGAGGAACCCCGTACCCAAATTAAAAAAAGGAAAGGCGTGGGGCCCCCAGGCCCTATATACTCAGAACAGCAGTGAAAATAAGACAGGGACTGTGTAGGTTTGTTGTGTTAAGTAGAATCTGTTTGTAATTTTGAACTGGTCAATTTTTAAAGTGTAGCTTCAGTCAAAAAATATATTTTTAAGCTTTTTGGAAAACATAGGGAAGGGTTATCACCCCTGTATAATTTTTTGGGCCGTCATCTCACTTCCTGTTGTCTCCTTCCATTTGCAAGTAGGAGACATTTGTAAGTTGGATGTTTGAAAGTAGGGGCCTGCCCTGTATGCTCTGCAGAAATTTGGCACTAAGGTGTTGGTGTTGCCACAAGTTAACACTTTAAGAGTGACTCAAAGTGACTCTTGGTGGGTGCTGGAGCGCCCTGCTGTGAACCATTATATCAAGAATTGTAATTACATGCCATTGTTGAACAGTGGAAGAAAAACAGTGGTGCTGGTGCCACAACACTGTAAGTCCTCACAGTTACTCTCGGTGGGCACTGGAACGGGCCCTGCTTTGAAATATTATATCAAGAATTGTAATTACATGCACCTGTAAAACAAACAGGGGCTGAAAAATTGGGCCTTAGGCACTGGTGCCACAACACTGCAACCTCTCCCAGATACTCTAGTTTGAGGGTAGGAATGAGCCCTGCTGCAAAGCATTGCATAAAAAAATTGTAATTACATGCCCATGTTAAACAGGGGCTGAAAAATTGGGCCTTAGCCACGGTGGCGGCACCCAGAACCAAAAATGTTCTTCCAAGCTATCAGCAGGATCATTGAGGAGGAAGAGGATAGTCAGTCAACATAACAGGACAGTCACTCAGCATAGGCAGTCTTGAAGGGATGTGACATTTCAAAATAAATGATTTGGTTACATCAGCTCCTCAGCTCCAGGTGCTTGGTAGCTGGTGGTGATCCAAGACTGATTCATCTTTATGAAGGTCAGTCAATCAACCGAGTTGGTGGACAGGCGCACCCTGTGATCGGTGACAAAGCCTCCAGCAGCACTGAATGTGCGTTCCAAAAGAACGCTGGATGCAGGACAGGCCAGTAGCTCAATTGCATACTGTGCAAGCTCTGGCCAGTGATCCATCCTCAAGACCCAGTAAGCCAGAGGATGTTCGGTGGGAAAGGTGTCCAAGTCTGACCTTGCCCCTAGGTATTCCTGCACCATGTAAATCAGACGCTGGCGATGGTTGCTGGAACCGATCATACCTTGGGACTGCGGACTAAAAAATTGTCTGAACGCATCGGTCAGACGGCCACCTTCTCCACCGCTCCTTCTGCTACTGACCGAAGCCTCAGCAACTCGTTGTCCAGGACCAGGAGTTTGTAATCTCCCAGTCTCTGGGAAAGCGTTGCACAGACCTTTCTGCAAGGCCTCCCAGAGATGTCTCATCCTCTGCTCCCACTGCGACGGCAAGATAAGGTCCCCAACCTTACCCTTGTACCGTGGATCAAGGAGAGTGGCTAGCCAATAATGGTCCCTCTCCTTGATCCAAAGAATACGAGGATCCTTCTGCAGGCTTTGCAGGATCAGGAAGGCCATGCAGCGTAGGTTATCTGAGGCATTCAGTCCGGAGTCCTCTGGGTCACTAAGGACGACATGATCCGCAGCCACCTCCTCCCAGCCACGTACAAGTCCACGGGTTTCTTGGGACTGTAAATAATCCCTAAAAGACTGCTGCTGCTGATGCTGAGTGCCAGGCTCCACCTCCATGCTGACACAATCCTCCTCCTCCTCGTCCTCTTCCTGTATGATGTGTGGGACAGAAGGAACACTGTCTGGATAAAGGGGGCCTTGAGAGGCAAGGAAGTCCTCCTCTTCCTGCCTCTGTTCTGCCTCAAGTGCCCTGTCCATTATTTCACACAGCGTATGCTCCAACAGGTGGACAAGAGGTGCAGTGTCACTGATGCATGCACTGTCACTGCTCACCATCCTTGTGGCCTCCTCAAATGATGACAGGACAGTACATGCATCCCTGATCATGCCGCACTGGCGTGGTGAAAAAAACGAGCTCCCCTGACCCTGTCCTAGTGGCGTAGTCGCACAGGTACTCATTGATGGCCCTCTGCTGCGTGTGCAGCCGCTGCAGCATGGCCAATGTTGATTTCCACCTGGTGGGCATGTCACATATAAGGCGGTTCTTGGGCAGGTTAAACTCCTTTTGCAACTCAGCCAGCCGAGCATTGGCATTATATGATCAACGGAAATGCACACAGACTTTCCTGGCCCGCCTCAGGACATCCTGTAAGCCTGGGTACCTGCCCAAGAACCGTTGCACCACCAGGTTAAGGACGTGAGCCACACAGGGCACATGGGTCAGTTGTCCCTTTTGCAGGGCAGAGAGGAGGTTGGTGCCATTGTTGCAAACCACCATTCCTGGCTTAAGCTGGCGTGGCGTCAACCACTTTTCGGCCTGCCCCTGCAGAGCTGACAGAACCTCTGCCCCAGTGTGGCTCCTGTCCCCCGAACACACCAGCGCAAGCACGGCATGGCATCTTTTTGCCTGCGTACTTGCGTAGCCCCTTAGACGCCTACGGAGCACCGCTGGTTCCGAGGACAAAGCACAGGAAGAGGCCATGGAGGAAGAAGAAGAGGAGGGGGTGGAGGAGAGAGGTGTGTCACAACCAGAAGTAGCATTTTGGAGGTGTGGTGGCGGAACAACCTCCAACACTACTGCATTTTGTCCTGCATCCTTCCCAGCTGCCAAAAGAGTGACCCAATGGGCCGTGAAAGATAGGTAACGTCCCTGTCCATGCCTGCTGGACCATGAGTCAGCGGTAATATGCACCTTACCGCTGGCCGCCCTGTCCAGGGAGGCATGGACATTGCCTGCCACATGCCAGTAGAGAGCCGGAATCGCCTTCCGTGAGAAAAAGTGGTGTTTGGGAACCTGTCACTGAGGAACCGCACATTGCACAAACTCACGGAAGGGGGCCGAGTCTACCAACTGAAAAGACTGCAGTTGAAGTGCTAGCAATTTAGCCAAGCTAGCATTCAACCGCTGGGCATATGGATGGCTGGTAGGGATGGGCCCGGTGCTCGATGCGAACCCACGTTCGCATCGAGCACCGGGCGTTCGCTCGCTCGGCGAGCCCAGAACTATTTGGGCCGTTCGCATCACATTGGTGTGATGCGAGCGGCCCCGCAATGCATTGCGGCCGGCGCTGCCGGCGCAGTGCATTGCTGGCTGATGATTGGCCAAGCATGCACTGTGACCCCGCATGCTTGGCCAATCACAGCGCCGGAAACTCGTAGAGCAATAATTGGCTACAGGCAGGACGCCTGTAGCCAAATAAAGCTCAGGGGCTTTAGTACACGCCCCACCATTTAAAAGGCCGCCACGCCGTCGGCGCCGGTCACATGAGTTCCGGCTTTAGGAGAGATCAGTCTGCTGATTCTGTCTTTGCTTGATTCATTGCTCCAGAAAGATTTGCTCTTCTTTGCTAAACCATTGGCTAGTTCTTTGCTAAACCATTGCTACCTAAGTCATTGATCGTTCATTGCTGCTGATTGTGTTTTTAGCTGCTGCTGGGGATTAGTCTGGTGCGTGCTTACTGTTAGTACAGTATTGCAGTAGTACCAACCGCAGTGCTGTTAGCACAGCATTGCACCCCAAAGGCACCCATAGGACTTCTAGTGTGTTAGTGGCAGCAAATAGAGCTCCCATATTTTCTTCCCAGAAGCACCCATAGGACTTTTAGTGTGTTAGTGGCAGCAAACAGAGCTCCCATATTTTCTTCCCAGAAGCACCCATAGGACTTCTAGTGTGTTAGTGGCATCACACAGAGCTCCCATATTTTCTTCCCAGAAGCACCCATAGGACTTCTAGTGTGTTAGTGGCATCACACAGAGCTCCCATATTTTCTTCCCAGAAGCACCCATAGGACTTCTAGTGTGTTAGTGGCATCACACAGAGCTCTTATATTTTCTTCCCAGAAGCACCCATAGGGGGCATCAGAACACTTGTATGGCTTTTGAGGGATGGTACGGATGTAGAGGACGTAGGGGAGGGGCCTGAGTGCGGCGCTGGTGCGAGGAGATGGTGCTATCCTGGAAGGTCAGCTGGAGCGACGCGTGGTGAGACGAACGCGAGCTCCGAGGGACGCGCTATCCCCTCCTTGAACCCTCAGGCGGTGGCGGTGGCAGCCGCACAACACATGGAGACAGACCGGAAGATCGGGGGCACAGAAGGGCAGGTTAGAGCCGCAGTATGAGCGGCATATTATAGAGCCTAGCACTGTGTTTAATGCGGCTAAAGCCGCTGGTTTAAACGGTCCCCCCCCCCCCCCTCTCCCCGCTCCTCCCCCCCTGCTCATCATTCCGCTCATCATCCCGCTCCTCACCCCCTGCTTATCATCCCGCTCATCATCCCGCTCCTCACCCATATGTGTTAGGTTGTTGTACGCTTTTAAATGTCGGTGCCTTTCTCCCGCTGAAGTGGAAAAGCCTGGGCTGCTTGAAGGGGGAGTAGGGACCAAGCCTTACAAGTGGAAGGGGGAACAAACGGCCCCGGACATTGGGAGGGAAGTCGGCTGGCAACCCCGATAGATGGAGAAAGCAAAACTGTATGTATTGAACACCGGAGACCCCTGGACCCGGTGGGGTAAGGTAAAAACAAAGAATATTATCATCTGTTATAAAAGAGTTATTGTTGATGAAGATACATTGGAGGAAAGCGCCTGGGGTGCATAGCAGGACAAATAGGAGAGACATATGCTTATGATCCCATTGCATTATACGCTTCAGAGGCAATAGGGACAGCAGATAAAGGACTGAGCTGTGGTGTGATATAACAGAACTATCCGTATAACTTAACCCGTTATTATCTAAGTACCGGCTTTTTCATTGAAAAAACTGTAATTTACATACACAGCAATCGCAGAGCGGCACTTGCAGGCCAGGACATATTAAGCCAGGTACGAAAGCACTGACGGGGTCGGCTGTAAACAGGAGCATAATTGGAGTTTTAGGTACCGCAGCGTGAAGTTTATTGTCATACTGTATTCCCAAACCGGAACTGTATACTAACGGTTGGGACACGTAAGTAGAGGTCACAAGACTGCTTAAAGGAGTAGGAGGAAGGAAGGACTTTAAATGTCTCCTTTTGTAAAAGCAGTGGATTGCAAGCTACCTGAGTAGTCTGGACTGACAAGACTGACAAGACCGACCTTACTTACCTCAGGACACTTAAAACCTGTCTGTTCCACAAGCAGCAGTAAAGCGACCAAACGTTTAGGTTTAAGTTAAAACTGCCTGATCTCCACATAAAAATAAAAACAAAAAAAAAAAAAAAAAAAGAAGAGGGAAGGGCAGCTATGTGCGGTGTCTCGGAGTGCGTGCCCGAGCCCCATCCGTAGTTGCTTGCCGTGTGTCCTTCTCAGCCCTGGGATTTGTTCCATAGGCCCTATTAAGAGTGTAACCCCTGCCTAACTGGAGATAATTTCACTTCGATCAAGCCACACATCCTAGGGGGAGGAGCGAACCTCAGGATTAAGACATAGAGCGCTTTACAAACCCATTTCGTCTCAGCCCACCTGTACAAAAGGGCTGTTTGCTCCCCCTGACCCCCCCCCCCTTTTTTTTTCTTTGGATAAGGGGAAGAGAGAGAGATCACCCTGGGGAGGAAAAAACTCATAGAGGGGAAAATGAAGGGAAGGTCACAAAAAACAAATGAACCCAAAAACCCAAGAGAAAGCCTAAATTCAAGCACGATGCAAAAATATCTAAAAGAAGCAAGCTTAAAAAGCCCAGTTGTGGATAAAAAACAGGGGACAAAGGAAAAGAAAAAGGAACCCTTAATAACAACTCCATCAACAGAAGAGTTAGGAGCCTGTTCTAGAGAAGAAACTGAGAGCGGTGGGAAATAGGAAAGCAAAATCCAAGCAAAAAATTAAACTAAGGCCTGTAAGGGATCAGGGGGGCCTCCAATGAATGTTCTTTCCCTACTAGCACCCTTTTTTGAGAGGGATAGGGAAGGGACAGGCATGGGCGGCCGCAGCCAGAGCCTCACCCTAAGCCATAAGGTTCCAGCGTTGGGCAAAGATTGGGTGCCCACACAGAGAACCAAGGCCTGGAGATGGCCGGGGGGAGGGGGAGGGTATGGGGGGGTTAGGGAAGGGCTGGGAGGGGGGGGGGGGGAGGGAGGACGGGAGGGGGGAGTTCCACCTTGCAGAAGCTAAAAAAAAGTGATAATAAAAAAAAAAAAAAAAAAAGAGGGAGGGGGAGGTCTCAGAAAAGGGGGCAGGAGTTAGTAAAATATGGAAGCACTCTATCTAAAAGGTACAGATGACGGAGGTTAATTTGATAACGTATAATGTGAAAGGATTAAACTCACCGACTAAGAGGTTCAAATTAATTAAAGAATTAAAGGAGTACAGAGCAGATGTGGTATTCCTGCAGGAAACCCACTTATCTTTAGAGACAAATACCAAACTAAACGCTGAAAATTACCAGACGTGGTACTATGCTGACTCGCCTATAAGCAGAGCGAAGGGGGTCGCAATAGGATTCGAGAAACAGACTAGATTTACACTAACCGAAAGGATAACGGACCCAGAGGGACGGTATTTGTTTCTAAAGGGGAAATTGGGTGATAGGTATTTGACCCTGGCAAACGTCTACTGTCCTAATAAAAACCCTATAAAGTACTTAATACAGATACTGAATAGACTCACAAAATTTAAGAAGGGGGAGGTAATACTGGCCGGAGATTTTAATTTTTGTTTGGAACCAGAGAAGGATTGCACGTCCCGGGCACAGGGGACAAGTAGGGGCTTATTAAGAAAGATAAAATTTAAGTTGAAACAAATACAACTGGTAGATGTATGGAGGGTACAACACGAGAAAATAAGAGACTACACCTTCTACTCCCCTGTGCACGGGACGTATTCCAGACTTGATTACTTTCTGACGGAGCATAGAATGTTAGACCAAATAAAGACCACACAGATAGAGATTTCCACTTTGTCGGACCATTCCCCGGTGTCTATGAGGATCGGGATACCCGGAATACAGAGACAACCGTATTATTGGAAACTTGAGGAAAGTCTACTACAAGACGGAAAAATACTGGAACAAATACAAAAGGAAATCGAATTTTTCTTTAGTGTCAATGACACTGAAGAAATCACTAGCGCTACCCTATGGGAAGCGCATAAAGTATACATTAGGGGAGTCCTCATCTCTATAGACGCCGGGGAAAAAAGGGAAAAAAAAAGGAAAATGTTGAGAGTAACCGAAGAGATCCACAGATTAGAGCAAGAACACAAGAAACAAAATGGGCAACAACAGGAATTCTTTCACCTACTGGTTAAAAAGAGAGACGAACTCAAAGATATGAGAGAACAAGAAGCAAATAGGAGATTCAATATCAGGGCAAGAGAGAGATATCGCTGGGATAATAAGATAAGTAAATATCTAGCAGGAAAGCTGAAAAAACAGCGCGATCTTAATTATATCGAAAAAATCCAAAATGGAGGCGGGGAGATGGCGCACACAACAGGGGAGATAGCTGAAGTCTTTAAAAACTATTACGAGACCCTCTATTCTGTTGGTCAGAAAGGAGCACAAGATAAAAAGAGCCCAGAAAAAATTAAAGGGTTCTTGGAAAAAAGCAACTTATCTTGCCTGTCAGAAGAGGAAAGAATTTTTATGGACAGACCCATTACAGAAGCAGAAATACACAAAGCCTTGAAGGAAACTGCAGTAGGTAAAAGCCCGGGCCCAGATGGCTTCTCTTCCCTTTACCTTAAAAAATTTAGTAACATTCTAGTCCCAAGGTTGTGTCAGTATATGAACGGCCTTGGATCGGAATATAAAATGGGAGGGGAGGCATTGCAGGCCTCAATAACTTTAATCCTGAAGGAGGGTAAGGATAGCACACTTTGTTCCAATTATAGACCTATAGCTCTCCTGAATACGGATACCAAATTATACGCCAAAGTACTTGCGACCAGGCTGAAAGAGAAGCTAATCGACCTGGTCCATCCGGATCAGGTAGGATTTGTCCCGGGGAGAGAGGGGAGGGACAATGGGGTGCGATCCCTCCTTTTGCTCCGAATGTTGGAAGACGGTGGGTCCCCAGGTCTACTCCTGTCAATGGATGCTGAAAAAGCGTTCGACAGGGTAGACTGGGGACTCATGTTCGGAACCCTGGAGGCAATGGGAATAGGCCCTCGGATGATCAAGTGGATTGGGGCGCTTTATAATGATCCCCAGGCATCTGTTAAAGTTAACGGAACCCTGTCCGCAAAGTTTATAATGAAAAATGGTACCCGGCAGGGATGCCCGCTGTCTCCCTTGTTGTTCGTGTTAACACTCGAACCCCTCTTATCAGCAATCCGGAATAATCCGGATATTAAAGGGATCAAGGTTGGGACAGAAGAACACAAACTCGCAGCTTTTGCGGACGATGTTCTCTTCTATATAACTTACCCAAGGACAACGATCCCGAGTCTGTTAAAAATATTAAAGGAATATGGGGAGATTTCAAATTTGAAAATAAACCCCAGTAAATCCGAAATCTTAAATGTCAATATTAATAAGCAGGAAGAAGTTAAATTAACAAAAGAATTCCATTTCCCTTGGCAAAAAGAGATTAAGTACTTAGGAATCAAACTGGCCCCCACGGTCAAAGCAATATACAACGCTAATTTTATTCCCTTATTAGATGAAATCAAAAGTGAAATTAAAAAACTTTCAATGACATCTCTATCATGGATCGGTAGGATTAACGTCATCAAGATGGTTCTGGCCCCAAAAATACTCTATAAGCTACAAATGTTACCTATATCACTCCCACAAATATACTTGAAAACATTGAAAGGCCTAGTTTCCAAGTATATTTGGAGAAACCAAAGACCGAGAATAGCCTTTAAGGTTCTAAGTAGGAGCAAGAAACAAGGAGGCTTAGCGGTACCGGATTTTCAAAAATACCAAAATGCGATCATTCTCACCCGGGTAATAGAGTGGGCAAAAGAGGTGAATGAAAAAAGGTGGGTAAGCTTAGAAAAAGAAATGAGTGGCACACAGTTGGGACGAATAATTTGGAACCCTCCACAGTATAGGCGTATGGGAACAGGGACTCACGAAATCACATATACAGCACTAAAAACTTGGGATCGGATTCATGCACAAAAAAAATGGACATATAATTCCCCATTAATATATTTGAAGCAAAATGATTTTTTCGCACCCGGGAAAAAGGAAGTGGGGGGAAATTGGTTAAAAAAAGAAAATGCACAATTGAAGGACATAATACACCAAGGCAAAATTAAAACGTATCAAGCACTAAATAAGGACACAGGTTTAATGAAATTAGATGTCTGGCGGTTCCTCCAACTGAGTCACTTTACTGAAAAACTTCCCCATCCATTAAGGGACAAAGAGCAGTATAGACCATTAGAAAAACTTTGTCTAAAGGGAAACTCAAGGAAGAACATAGGGCGGATATATAAAATGCAAACAGAGGGTGACGACTTGGAGGACCCGCCTTACATCAAAAAATGGGAAAATGATCTAGGGACACGTTGCAGTGCACAGAAATTGAAGAAAATTCTAAAATTATTACACAGTTCGGTGATAGATAATAGGATGGTAGAGACAAATTACAAATGCCTCGCAAGATGGTATTTGACACCAGACAAAACCAGCCGGTTCGTAACAGATCAGTCATCAGAATGCTGGCGTGGATGCAAACAATTAGGAACCGCGGCCCACATCTGGTGGGAGTGTCCCACCATTAAGAAATATTGGAAGGAAGTTCGTCAGCTTATAAAGGAGGCTATAGGGGCGGAAATAGCAGATGATCCATGGACATGTTTGTTTCACGGGACAGACCTTCCCGTTAAACAATATAAAAATTCATTGATACCCATCTTCTTAAACGTTGCAAAAAGCCTCATTCCAAAAAAGTGGAGGGAGGCAGAAAGCCCCAGCATCTAGAAAAATATAGAGGAGAACGGGGAGGGAAGAGAAATGGGGGGAGAAGAGAGGGATAAATGGACAGCATGGAAGGAATTTAAAGACACGTGGAGATATGTGGAGGAGATTACACGATAAACAATGTCGTATAGAAGGGCAGATATTAGGGGAAAAGGGGAAAAAGGGGAAAGAGGAAAAAAAAAAAAAAGAGGCTATGCAAGGTGGGGGGGGGGGGGGGCGGGGGGGGGGGAGAGGGAAAATTGTTTGTAATAGATCTATAAATGAAAAAAACAAATACCACAAATGATGTGACTTAAAGGAAGAGACGAAAATGAACGTTAAGTTGAATGAAAGTCTCTTTAATGTTCGCTGAGGTGGAAAAAAAAAAAAAAAAAAGAAGCACCCATAGGACTTCTAGTGTGTTAGTGGCATCACACAGAGCTCCTATATTTTCTTCCCAGAAGCACCCATAGGACTTCTAGTGTGTTAGTGGCATCACACAGAGCTCCTATATTTTCTTCCCAGAAGCACCCATAGGACTTCTAGTGTGTTAGTGGCATCACACAGAGCTCCTATATTTTCTTCCCAGAAGCACCCATAGGGCTTCTAGTGTGTTAGTGGCATCACACAGAGCTCCTATATTTTCTTCTCAGCAGCACCCATAGGACTTCTAGTGTGTTAGTGGCATCACACAGAGCTCCTATATTTTCTTCCCAGAAGCACCCATAGGACTTCTAGTGTGTTAGTGGCATCACACAGAGCTCCTATATTTTCTTCCCAGAAGCACCCATAGGACTTCTAGTGTGTTAGTGGCATCACACAGAGCTCCTATATTTTCTTCCCAGAAGCACCCATAGGACTTCTAGTGTGTTAGTGGCATCACACAGAGCTCCTATATTTTCTTCCCAGAAGCACCCATAGGGCTTCTAGTGTGTTAGTGGCATCACACAGAGCTCCTATATTTTCTTCTCAGCAGCACCCATAGGACTTCTAGTGTGTTAGTGGCATCACACAGAGCTCCTATATTTTCTTCCCCGAAGCACCCACAGGACTTCTAGTGTGTTAGTGGCATCACACAGAGCTCCTATATTTTCTTCCCAGAAGCACCCATAGGACTTCTAGTGTGTTAGTGGCATCACACAGAGCTCCCATATTTTCTTCCCAGAAGCACTATCAGGGACCTGGTCCGCCGCGCGCCCCAGTGCGCAGGCGCATAGGTCCGGCGCTGCGGCGCACAGTAGGAGTCAGAGGGACGCTGTGGCGGCGCACGCACGTTCGCGGCCCAGCTGAACGGCGCGCGCGCATGCGCACTAGCGCACGCCCCATGTGACCTCCAGCCGGCCTATAAAAGAGAGGCCTCTGCACCCAAACAGACGCTGGTTCGTCTCTCAGCTGTTCCCTTGTACCTGTACCCGTGCTTGCTGTATCTACCTGCCTACCCGTTGCCGACCCGGATTCCATTGGACCTCTCTGCCTTCTCCTGACTTGACCCTTGGCTTGTGTTCCCGGATTACCGTCTCTCCCGTCTCCAGTGTTTGACCCTCGGCCTGTTTATTGGACTTCTGCTTCTGTCTTCTCAGTGTTTGACCCTCAGCCTGCCTTGACCCTTCTGCTTACGCCTGACCATTCTACCTGGACTTGCCCATCTGTATTTGATCCTCTGAACCTGTACCTAAACTTACCTCGTGTTTGACCCTCAGCCTGCTGCCTGTCTACCCATCAGTGTTGGAACCTCAGCCAGTCTTCCAGCTTCTGCTCCACGATACCTGGATCCACGCCTAGCCACTACTCTACAGGTGGCTTGTGCCTCTTGGTGTCAACTGTCCCCTGTACCACCTTCAGGGACAGTGGGCGCTGAGTCGCAAGGGCAACCGCTCTCGGCATCTTGGCCTCGGTGAGTACTTTAGTTCCTGATAGTACGAACCAGCCATGACAGAGGCCAACAGAGCGGGATCTCCTCTGGAGATGCTATGCCAACAGGTATCCGCCCTCATGGAAGCTGTACAAAAACTACAAGAGGGCTATGTACAAGTGGACAGTCGCCTCCAGCAATTGGCAGCAGCTTCCCTTCCGGCAAGCCCAGCTCCTGGACCAGCCAGTGGAGGTTCTGCACCACCAGCCCAAGGCCCACCTGCCATGATGATGGCTGTACCCGAACCTAAGGTACCAGTACCTGAGCGATTTTCAGGCGATCGCAGGAAATTCAGGTCTTTTAAAAACGCCTGCACCTTATATCTTGCCTTACAGCCCCGCACCTTCTCCTCAGAAATCGTAAAAGTGGGATTTATCATGTCACTGCTATCCGAGGAACCCCAGACCTGGGCCCACGGCCTTATGGAGCAGAGGAACCCCCTGTTAAACACGGTAGACTCCTTCTTCGAAGCAATGGGCCAACTTTATGATGACCCCCAGCGTTCTGCCACAGCCGAAGCCACACTACATACCCTCTCCCAGGGTAAAAGGCTAGTAGAGGACTACACGGCAGAGTTCCGCAAGTGGTCAGCTGACACTACCTGGAATGAGGCTGCCCTCCGCTATCAATATCGGCTGGGGCTGAACGAAACCCTGAAGGATGAGTTAGCTCGTGTGGAGACCCCCACAACCCTAGAGGAGTTAATACAACTAGCCACTAAACTGGACCGACGCATGCGGGAACGGCGTTCCGAGCGCCTGCAAAATCCCCGACCAGTGTGGATTCCTCCTAGGCCTCCGCCTGCATACCCTGCCTCCTCCTTCCCTTCAGGTACGTCGGCTCCAGAGGGGGAACCCATGCAACTTGGCCTAGTGCGCCCCCGGCTTTCCCAGGAAGAAAGACAACGCAGACGCAGATCCAATTTGTGCCTTTACTGTGGGGGTTCCGGACACTACCTACTGAATTGTCCCATCCGGCCCAGTAAGTTGCCACCTCAATCCACTATCAACTGTCAGTCCATTAACATTGTCCAGGCTTATGTGACTCTTTCTGTCTCCCTACAGCTGGCGGGAAAGAAGATTCGGCTTCCGGCCGTAATTGATTCGGGCGCCTGCAGTTGTTTTCTGGACATTTCCATCGCCAACGAATGGCATATTCCTTGCTTAAATAAGGAAAGACCTTTACTGGTTCACTTAGCTGATGGGTCCCTTCCACACTCAGGACCAGTAGTCCAGGAGACCCCACCTATCCTTACCACCACAGACTCTGGCCACCAGGAACTGTTACGATTTGACCTGATCTCCTCCCCGATGTTTCCCATCATACTTGGACTCCCCTGGTTACAGGCCCATGATCCCCAAATCCATTGGGACCGGAAGGAGGTCTCCTTCTCTTCTCCCTACTGTCACCAACATTGCATCTCCCCGGCTCCGAGCTGCCACCTGGCAGTCATCTCGGCACCAGAGAACCTTCAGCACATTCCGCCAGTCTACCAGGATTTCAAGGATGTGTTCGATAAAAAGAAGGCCGACCATCTACCACCTCACCGGGCTTATGACTGCCCCATCGAGTTATTGACTGGCTCCGTGATTCCTTTCGGGCGCATATTCCCGTTATCTGAGACCGAATTAAAGGCGTTGAAAACCTACATCGACGAAAACCTTGAAAAGGGCTTCATTCGGCCCTCTACCTCGCCGGCCGGGGCTGGCATTTTTTTTGTAGGGAAGAAGGATGGGTCACTCAGACCCTGCATCGACTATAGGGAGCTTAATAAAATCACTGTAAAAAACCGGTACCCATTACCTTTAATTCCTGAGCTTCTCCAACGTTTTCGATCAGCTAAGATTTTCTCCAAGCTTGACTTAAGAGGCGCCTATAATCTTGTCAGGATCCGCGCAGGTGACGAGTGGAAGACAGCCTTCAGGTCCAGGTTTGGCCATTATGAATATTTAGTGATGCCTTTTGGCCTGTGCAATGCTCCAGCTACCTTCCAACATCTGGTGAATGACATCTTTAGGGAGCACCTGGACGACTTTTTGGTTGTATACCTGGATGATATCCTCATTTTTTCTGCCACCTTGGATCTGCATCGGGAACACGTTAGGAGAGTACTTTCCATCCTTAGAACCCATCAACTATACCTTAAAGCCGAGAAATGTGAATTTGAGAAAGCTACGGTACAGTTCCTGGGATTTATCATCTCTACCAAAGGCACTGCAATGGATCCCCAAAAGGTCAAGGCAGTAATAGAGTGGTCAGCCCCCAAGGACAAAAAAGCCGCCCAACGTTTCATCGGGTTCGCTAATTTTTATCGGAGGTTCATCGTCGGGTTCTATACTATTGTTGCACCCATCACCCGCCTAACCCAACAACATGGCCGTTTCCAGTGGTCTCAGGAAGCCCAGGATGCCTTCTCCAAACTAAAGAGCCTCTTCACCTCTGCTCCTATTCTTCGACATCCGGACCCGCTACTTCCCTTTGTACTAGAGGTAGACGCCTCGGAATCAGCCACAGGTGCCATTCTGTCACAACGTCACGGGCCAAAAGCCCTTCTTCATCCAGTGGCCTTTGCCTCCCGGAAATTGAGCCCGTCCGAAAGAAATTATGACGTTGGTGACCGTGAGTTATTAGCCATCAAAGCCGCATTAGAAGAATGGAGGTACCTTCTCGAGGGGGCAACCCACCCAATTACTATTTTTACTGATCATAAAAACCTCGAATATTTACGTACCGCCAAACGGTTGAGGCCTCGTCAAGCCCGCTGGGCACTTTTTTTTTCAAGATTCACTTTCCACATCTCCTACCGGCCGGGGTCCAAGAATGGCAAGGCAGATGCTCTCTCCCGAATCTACCCGGAATCTTCTCAAGTGTCGGAACCAAGCACCATTTTGGCCCCTCAAAATTTTCTGCTCCTTACGCCAGCGGATCTATCTTCTTCTCTCCTCGCTGCTTCAGCCCATTGCCAGGATCCTATTGTGTCTACCCTGGAGAGACGTGAAGACCTATTCTGGTCTCAAGATAAGATCTTTGTACCCCTAGAAGTAAGACCTTTAGTCTTGAAGACGCTCCACGACCATAAACTGGCAGGTCACTTCGGGAACCGAAAGACGGCTGAACTCATCTCACGCACCTTCTGGTGGCCAGGCTGGAGGCGGGACTGCCGCACTTACATCTCTTCCTGTGTCCCGTGCCAACGAAATAAGGGTCCTAAAACCAAGCCCTGGGGATTATTGAAGCCATTACCCATTCCGGAACGTCCATGGGCGGACATTTCAATGGACTTTATTGTGGAACTACCCCCCTCAGAAGGCTTTTCCACCATACTGGTAGTAGTTGATCGACTATCTAAAATGGGCCATTTCCTGCCCATGGTGGGTACTCCCTCTGCTCTTGAAACTGCCAACATTTTTATTAAAGAGGTCGTCAGGCTCCATGGGGTCCCCAGGAGCATTGTCTCTGACAGAGGCTCTCAATTCACCTCAAAGTTCTGGAAGGAACTCTGCAAAACCCTAGGAATTAAGGCCTGTCTTTCCTCGGCTTACCACCCACAGAGCAATGGTCAAACGGAGCGTACCAACCAAACGCTCGAGCAATATTTACGTTGTTTCTGCTCCTCTGCACAAGATGACTGGTCCTCCCTGCTGGCATACGCGGAATTCGCTTACAACAATTCCTCCCACTCAGCCACCAACCAAACTCCCTTCTGGGCAAACTCGGGCTTCCACCCATCTTTCCTCCCAAACTCGTTTCCTGAATCACCAGTTCCTGCTGTACAAGAACGTCTAGAGGCCATTCAAACCAATTTTAAAAAACTCCAGGAGACCATGCAACAGGCCCAAGAAGGGTACGAGAAGTATCACAACAGGGGAAGGAGGGAGAACCCTCATTTTAAAGTCGGAGAAAAGGTGTGGTTGTCAACGGCTCATCTCAGGCTCTCTTGCCCTTCACGGAAACTGGGTCCCAAATTTATTGGGCCATTTGAGGTTAAGAAGGCAGTAAACCCCGTGGCTTTTGAGCTCTCGCTACCTAAGGCATACAAGATACATCCTGTTTTTCATGCATCGCTTCTGAGACCTTTGGTTCCAAGTCCCTTCCCAAATAGGGAGGAACTTCCTCCACCACCCGTCACAATCGATGGTATGGAAGAATTCGAGGTGGAATCACTTCTAGGGTGCAGAAAGGTGGGTCGTCAGCTACAATACTTAGTGAAATGGAAGGGGTACCCGCCGGAGGATAATTCCTGGGAGCCATCGGGAAATTTCCATGCACCAAGGCTAATTAAGATTTTCCAGCAGGAGCATCCCGAACTAATGGATAGCCTGGGCGTCCGGAGTCCGCCCCTCAGGGGGGGGCACTATCAGGGACCTGGTCCGCCGCGCGCCCCAGTGCGCAGGCGCATAGGTCCGGCGCTGCGGCGCACAGTAGGAGTCAGAGGGACGCTGTGGCGGCGCACGCACGTTCGCGGCCCAGCTGAACGGCGCGCGCGCATGCGCACTAGCGCACGCCCCATGTGACCTCCAGCCGGCCTATAAAAGAGAGGCCTCTGCACCCAAACAGACGCTGGTTCGTCTCTCAGCTGTTCCCTTGTACCTGTACCCGTGCTTGCTGTATCTACCTGCCTACCCGTTGCCGACCCGGATTCCATTGGACCTCTCTGCCTTCTCCTGACTTGACCCTTGGCTTGTGTTCCCGGATTACCGTCTCTCCCGTCTCCAGTGTTTGACCCTCGGCCTGTTTATTGGACTTCTGCTTCTGTCTTCTCAGTGTTTGACCCTCAGCCTGCCTTGACCCTTCTGCTTACGCCTGACCATTCTACCTGGACTTGCCCATCTGTATTTGATCCTCTGAACCTGTACCTAAACTTACCTCGTGTTTGACCCTCAGCCTGCTGCCTGTCTACCCATCAGTGTTGGAACCTCAGCCAGTCTTCCAGCTTCTGCTCCACGATACCTGGATCCACGCCTAGCCACTACTCTACAGGTGGCTTGTGCCTCTTGATGTCAACTGTCCCCTGTACCACCTTCAGGGACAGTGGGCGCTGAGTCGCAAGGGCAACCGCTCTCGGCATCTTGGCCTCGGTGAGTACTTTAGTTCCTGATAAGCACCCATAGGACTTCTAGTGTGTTAGTGGCATCACACAGAGCTCCTATATTTTCTTCCCAGAAGCACCCATAGGACTTCTAGTGTGTTAGTGGCATCACACAGAGCTCCTATATTTTCTTCCCAGCAGCACCCATAGGACTTCTAGTGTGTTAGTGGCTTCACACAGAGCTCCTATATTTTCTTCTCAGCAGCACCCATAGGACTTCTAGTGTGTTAGTGGCATCACACAGAGCTCCCATATTTTCTTCCCAGAAGCACCCATAGGACTTCTAGTGTGTTAGTGGCAGCAAACAGAGCTCCCATATTTTCTTCCCAGAAGCACCCATAGGACTTCTAGTGTGTTAGTGGCATCACACAGAGCTCTTATATTTTCTTCCCAGAAGCACCCATAGGACTTCTAGTGTGTTAGTGGCATCACACAGAGCTCCCATATTTTCTTCCCAGAAGCACCCATAGGACTTCTAGTGTGTTAGTGGCATCACACAGAGCTCTTATATTTTCTTCCCAGAAGCACCCATAGGACTTCTAGTGTGTTAGTGGCATCACACAGAGTTCCCATATTTTCTTCCCAGAAGCACCCATAGGACTTCTAGTGTGTTAGTGGCATCACACAGAGCTCTTATATTTTCTTCCCAGAAGCACCCATAGGACTTCTAGTGTGTTAGTGGCATCACACAGAGTTCCCATATTTTCTTCCCAGAAGCACCCATAGGACTTCTAGTGTGTTAGCGGCATCACACAGAGCTCTCATATTTTCTTCCCAGAAGCACCCATAGGACTTCTAGTGTGTTAGTGGCATCACACAGAGCTCCCATATTTTCTTCCCAGAAGCACCCATAGGACTTCTAGTGTGTTAGTGGCATCACACAGAGTTCCCATATTTTCTTCCCAGAAGCACCCATAGGACTTCTAGTGTGTTAGTGGCATCACACAGAGCTCCTATATTTTCTTCCCAGAAGCACCCATAGGACTTCTAGTGTGTTAGTGGCATCACACAGAGCTCCTATATTTTCTTCCCAGAAGCACCCATAGGACTTCTAGTGTGTTAGTGGCATCACACAGAGCTCCTATATTTTCTTCCCAGAAGCACCCATAGGACTTCTAGTGTGTTAGTGGCATCACACAGAGCTCCTATATTTTCTTCCCAGAAGCACCCATAGGACTTCTAGTGTGTTAGTGGCATCACACAGAGCTCCTATATTTTCTTCCCAGAAGCACCCATAGGACTTCTAGTGTGTTAGTGGCATCACACAGAGCTCCTATATTTTCTTCCCAGAAGCACCCATAGGGCTTCTAGTGTGTTAGTGGCATCACACAGAGCTCCTATATTTTCTTCTCAGCAGCACCCATAGGACTTCTAGTGTGTTAGTGGCATCACACAGAGCTCCTATATTTTCTTCCCTGAAGCACCCATAGGACTTCTAGTGTGTTAGTGGCATCACACAGAGCTCCTATATTTTCTTCTCAGCAGCACCTATAGGACTTCTAGTGTGTTAGTGGTATCACACAGAGCTCCTATATTTTCTTCCCAGAAGCACCCATAGGACTTCTAGTGTGTTAGTGGCAGCACACAGAGCTCCTATATTTTCTTCTCAGCAGCACCCATTTTTTATACTATATACACTACCGACTACAATGGCTGGAAGACCGTCAAGGAGAGGCAGAGCGTGCCGAGGCAAGAACACAGGGCAGGCAGGCTCTGTTTCTAGAGACAACAGTGCTAGCCGTGGACGTGGTCGTGCATCGTCATCAGCACGTGGCCATGGGACACGCTTGTCTTTGTTTTCGGCAGCTGGACATGTGGAGCCGCATCATGCCGAAGGCTTGGTAGAATGGATGACCAAGCCCTCCTCATCCTCCTCATCCTCTCTCACCCAGGCTCAAGGTACTGGCAGAGCAGCTGCCAACGCGTACTCAATGGCATCATCAGCCACCCCTTCCCTAGACCCACCATGTCCTCCTGAGGAGTCCCCCGAACTCTTTGAGCACAGTGTTGGGTACATGCTCCAGGAGGATGCCCAACGATTCGAAGGCTCGGATGATGATACCCAGCTTGAGGAAGGCAGTAGTGTGTGCGCAGAGAGAGGGGATGCTGAAGGACAGCAATCTGGCAGTACTGTTCCACCAGCTGCAGCTTACTGCCAGGTTTGCTCTAGTGGTGAAGAGGGAGGGGATGATGAGGTCACTGACTCCACGTGGGTGCCTGAAGGGAGAGAGGAGGAGGAGGAGGAGGATGCGGCGTCACATGTCCAACGAGGCAGGATGCCCCCTGGAGGCCAGCTAGAGGCCAGCACAGCAACTGTACCACACCGCAGAGCTCCGCCTGTGCAGGGCGCTGCCTCTGCACGTTATCACAAAAGTTCTTTGGTGTGGGCCTTTTTTGAGACGAGTGCATCAGATCGCACCACTGCTATTTGCAATATTTGTCTCAAGCGTATTTCGCGTGGCCAAAACATCAGCCGCTTGGGCACCACAAGCATGAGCAGACATATGTCGACCTGCCATGCAGCTCGTTGGCAAGCACACATAAAAGACCCACACCAAAGAACAAAGCGGACCTCTCCTTCCTCCTCATCAGCTGGGATCTCCATCCCCACTATATCTTCAGTCCTCTCTGAAAGCTGCTCTGAGAGGACTGAAGGTGTAGAATTAGGTGTGTCACAACCAAGTACTTGCAGTACATCGACGTCCGATTGTAGCAGGCAAATTTCCCTGCCAAAGCTGCTGGACCGTCGAAAGAAGTATACTCCCAGCCATCCACATGCCCAGCGGTTGAATGCTAGCTTGGCTAAATTGCTAGCACTTCAACTGCTGCCTTTTCAGTTGGTAGACTCGGCCCCCTTCCGTGAGTTTGTTCAATGTGCGGTTCCTCAGTAGCAGGTTCCCAAACGCCACTTTTTCTCACGGAAGGCGATTCTGTCTCTCTACCGGCATGTGGAAGGCAATGTCCATGCCTCGCTGGACAGGGCGGTCAGCGGTAAGGTGCATATTACCGCTGACTCATGGTCCAGCAGGCATGGACAGGGACGTTATCTTTCTTTCACGGCCCATTGGGTCACTCTATTGGCAGCTGGGAGGGATGCAGGACAAGGTGCAGTAGTGTTGGAGGTTGTTCCGCCACCACGCCTCCAAAATGCTACTACTGGTTGTGACACACCTCTCTCCTCCACCCCCTCCTCTTCTTCTTCCTCCAGTGCTCTGTCCTCGGAACCAGCGGTGCTCCGTAGGCGTACAAGGGGCTACGCGAGTACGCAGGCAAAAAGATGCCATGCCGTGCTTGCGCTGGTGTGTTTGGGGGACAGGAGCCACACTGGGCCATAGGTTCTGGCAGCTCTGCAGGGGCAGGCCGAGAGGTGGTTGACGCCACGCCAGCTTAAGCCAGGAATGGTCGTTTCTGACAATGGCACCAACCTCCTCTCCGCCCTGCGACAGGGGCAGCTCACCCATGTGCCCTGTATGGCTCACGTCCTCAACCTGGTGGTGCAGCGGTTCTAGGGCAGGTTCCCAGGCTTACAGGATGTCCTGAGGCAGGCCAGGAAAGTCTGTGTGCATTTCCCCCGATCTTATAATACCAGTGCTCGGCTGACTGAGCAGCAAAAGGAGCTGAACCTGCCCAAGAACCGCCTAATATGTGACATGCCCACCAGGTGGAACTCAACGTTGGCTATGCTGCAGCGACTGCACACGCAGCAGAGGGCCATCAATGAGTACCTTTGCGACTACGGCACCAGGACAGGGTCATCGGAGCTTGGCTTTTTTTCCCCACGCCAGTGGAGCATGATCAGGGATGCATGCACTGTCCTCTCACCATTTGAGGAGGCCACGAGGATGGTGAGCAGTGACAGTGCATGCATCTGTGACACTGTACCTCTTGTCCACCTGTTGGAGCATACGCTGCGTGGGATAATGGACAGGGCACTTGAGGCAGAACAGAGGCAGGAAGAGGAGGACTTCCTTGCCTCTCAAGGCCCCCTTTATCCAGACAGTGTTCCTTCTGTCCCACCCATCACACAGGAAGAGGATGAGGAGGAGGAGGAGGAGGAGGAGGATTGTGTGAGCATGGAGGTGAAGCCTGGCACTCAGCATCAGCAGCAGCAGTCTTTTAGGGATGATGTACAGTCCCAACAAACCAGTGGACTTGTACGTGGCTGGGAGGAGGTGGCTGGCGATCATGTCATCCTCAGTGACCCAGAAGACTCCGGACCGAATGCCTCAGCTAACCTATGCTGCATGGCCTCCCTGATCCTGCAAAGCCTGCGGAAGGATCCTCGTGTTCTTCGGATCAAGGAGAGGGACCATTACTGGCTGGCCACTCTCCTTGATCCACGGTACAAGGGTAAGGTTGCGGACCTTATCTTGCCGTCGCAGAGGGAGCAGAGGATGAGACATCTCAGGGAGGCCTTGCAGAAAGGTCTGTGCAACGCGTTCCTAGAAACTGGGAGGTTACAAACTCCTGGTCCTGGAAGACGAGTTGCTGAGGCTTCGGTCAGTAGCAGAAGGAGCGGTGGGGAAGGTGGACGTCTGACCGATGCGTTCAGACAATTTTTTAGTCCGCAGCCCCAAGGTATGATCGGTTCCAGCAACCATCGCCAGCGTCTGATATACATGATGCAGGAATACCTAGGGGCAAGGTCAGACTTGGACACCTTTCCCACCGAAAATCCTCTGGCTTACTGGGTCCTGACGATGGATCACTGGCCAGAGCTTGCACAGTATGCAATTGAGCTACTGGCCTGTCCTGCATCCAGCGTTCTTTCCGAACGCACATTCAGTGCTGCTGGAGGATTTGTCACCGATCATAGGGTGCGCCTGTCCACCGACTCGGTTGATCGACTGACCTTCATAAAAATTAATCAGTCTTGGATCACCACCAGCTACCAGGCACCTGAAGCGGATATAACGGAATAATTTATAATGTCACATCCCTTCAAGACTGCCTATGCTGATGCTGAGTGACTGTCCTGTTATGTTCACTGACTATCCTCTTCCTCCTCCTCAATGATCCATGCCACCACACCAGTGCCTAAGGCACAATTTTTCAGCCCCTGTATAACAGGGGCATGTACTTACAATTTTTTTTAAAAATGCTTCGCAACAGGTGTGACTGCTGTGCTCCAAGTACAGTATCTGTGAGGGGTTGCAGTGTTGTGGCACCAGCACCAGTGCCTAAGGCACAATTTTTCAGCCCCTGTTGGAGCGTGTAATTACAATTTTTAGGCAATGCTTTGCAACAGGTCTCGTTGCTGTGCTCAGAGTACAGTATCTGTGAGGGGTTGCAGTGTTGTGGCACCAGCACCAGTGCCTAAGGCACAATTTTTCAGCCCCTGTATAACAGGGGCCTGTAATTACAATTTTTAAAAAGATGCTTCGCAACAGGTGTGACTGCTGTGCTCCAAGTACAGTATCTGTGAGGGGTTGCAGTGTTGTGGCACCAGAACCAGTGCCTAAGGCACAATTTTTCAGCCCCCGTTGGAGCGTCTAATTACAATTTTTAGGCAATGCTTTGCAACAGGTCTCATTGCTGTGCTAAGAGTACAGTATCTGTGAGGGGTTGCAGTGTTGTGGCACCAGCACCAATGCCTAAGGCACAATTTTTCAGCCCCTGTTTAACAGGGGCGTGTAATTACAAATCTTGATCTAATAACTCACAGCAGGGCCCATTCCTGCACCCACCAAGAGTAACTGTGAGGGCTTACAGTCTTGTGGCAACACCGTCCACCACCACCACCACCACCACCAAAGGCCCAATTTTTCTGCCCTGTTCAGCAGGTGCATGCAATTACAAATCTTGATCTAATAACTCACAGCAGGGCCCATTCCTGCACCCACCAAGAGTAACTGTGAAGGCTTACAGTCTTGTGGCAACACCGTCCACCACCACCACCAAAGGCCCAATTTTTCTGCCCTGTTCAACATGTGCATGCAATGACAAATCTTGATCTAATAACTCACAGCAGGGCCCATTCCTGCACCCACCAAGAGTAATTTTGAGGGCTTACAGTCTTGTGGCAACACCATCCACCACCACCACCACCACCACCAAAGGCCCAATTTTTCTGCCCGGTTCAACAGGTGCATGCAAGTACAAATCTTGATCTATTAACTCACAGCAGGGCCCATTCCTGTGCCCACCAGTCTTGTGGCTACACCAACATCTAATAGGGCAAATTTCTGCAGAGTATATACGGCAGGCCCCTACTTTCAAACATCCAACTTACAAACGACTCCTACTTGCAAACGGAAAGAGAAAACAGGAAGTGAGAGGAAATCTACCCCTAGGAAGGGAAATTCTATCCTGTTAGATTTAATTTGGGAAAAAGGTATCTCCTCTCTACTGATGCTTTATCACCAATCCTTGTTTCAATTAAAACCCCACTTTTCCAAAAACATTTGTCATTGGGACGGAAAGTGAGGTGACATGTTCTGAACAGATGTGCAAAGACAGCAAATGTTACAGGGGTGATAACCCCTCCCTATGTTCTCCAAAAAGCTTAAAAATTGATTTTTTTGGGATGGCGCTACACTTCATAATGTACCTGTTCAGATTCTACTTAAGAACAAACCTACAGTCCGTGTCTTGTTTGCACCACCTATATAGTGCTGTTCAGAGTATATAGGGTTGTAGGTATAGGGTTTTATTTTGGGTGCGGGGTCCCCCTTAATATCCATACAAGACCCAAAGGGGCTGGGGTGGGGGGGGGGTGATGGGGTAGCCATGGCATTTTTCTCAAGGATTTTCAGCCATATGGCGGCCAGGACAAGACATGACATTAAAGCCGCAAGTGGTTTTAAATGGCTTCTTTTTTTCCTTTACAAATGTAATTTTGTGCAAGGACAGTTCTAAACACGGGAAACACATGCCACTTCACAGGCATACTTTAGACACCCCCCAGGTACCATATTTAAAGGAAAATTTCACTTTTTTTTTTTCACTTTATGCATCATTAAAATGTTAGTTTTTAAAAGTTCTTTTTGCATTGATATATGTCCCCTGGGGCAGGACCCGGGTCCCCAAACCTGTTTTATGACATTAACATGCATATTGGCCGTTATAATTAGCAATTTTGATTTCGAACGTTCGCGTCCATTATAACGAATAGGGTTCGAAAATTCGCGCGAACTTTCGGTCCGCTCGAAGGTTCTGGTGTGAACCGAACCCGGGGGTGTTCGGCTCATCCCTAATGGCTGGGAGTGAACTTCTTTTGACGGTCCAGCAGCTGGGGCAGGGAAATTTACCTGGTACAATCGGACGTCGGTGTACTGCTAGCAGAGTGCCCGCAAGTACTTGGCTGTGACACGCCTAATTCTACACCTTCATTCCTCTCAGTGCAGCTTTCAGAGAGGACTGAAGGTATAGTGGGGTTGGAGATCCCAGCTGATGAGGTGCAAGGAGAGGTCCGCTTTGTTCTTTGGTGTGGGTCTTTAAGGTACGCTTGCCAATGAACTGCATTGCAGGTCAACATATGTCTGGTCAAACATGTGGTGCACAAGCGGCTGATGTTTTGGCCACGCGAGATACGCTTGAGACATATATTGCAAATAGCAGCGGTGTGATCTGCTGCACTCATCTCAAAAAAGGCCCACACCAGAGAACTTTGGAATTATGTGCAGAGGCAGCGCCCTGCACAGGCTGAGCTCTTCGGTGTGATTCAGTCGGTGTGCTGCCCTTAAGCTGGCCCCCGGAGGGCATCCTGCCTCATTGGAGATGTGCCTCCTCCTCCTCCTCTCTCCTATCAGGCACCCAAGTGGAGTTAGTGACCTCATCATCCACTCCCTCTTCATCATTGGAGCAAACCTGGCAGTATGCTGCAGCTGGTGGAACATGACTGCCAGATTGCTGTCCTTGAGCATCCCCTCTCTCTGCACTTACGCTACTGCCTTCCTCTAGCTGGGTATCATCATCAGAGCCTTCAAAATGCTGGGCATCCTCCTGGAGCATGTACCCAACACTGTGGTCAAACAGTTCGGGGGACTCCTCAGGAGGACATGGTGGGTCTAGGGAAGGAGTGAATGATGACATTGAGACGAGGGAAGGGGACGCGTTGGCAGCTGCTTTGCCAGTACCCTGAGCCTGGGTGAGAGAGGATGAGGAGGATGAGGAGGGCTTAGTCATCCACTCTACCAAGTCTTCGGCATGATGCGGCTCAACACGCCCAGCTGCCAAAAATAAGGACAAGCGTGTCCCATGGCCACGTGCTGATGACGATGCACCGCGTCCATGACCAGCACTGTTGCCTCTAGACACAGAGCCTGCTTGCCCTCTTTTATTGTCTCGTGCCTGTCTGCCTCTCCTTGTTGGCCTTCCAGACATAGTAATGGCCTGCAGGGAGATGGGAAAACCAGCAATTGGTTATCTTTAGGTGCACACTAAGCAGATGACACAGTACACCGACTGTAATTACTGCAGCTGCCTGCCTGTGTTACAGAAACAGAACAACACCAGCAATAAGGGGTAGCTTCAGGTGTATACTGTACAGGAGGCACACAACACCCACTGTAAATGCTACAGATGCCTGTATAATAGAACACCAGTAATAAAGGGTAGCTTCAGGTGTATACTGTGCTAGAGGCACACAACACCCAATTTAACTGCTGCAGATGCCTGTATTACAGAACACCAGCAATAAGGGGTATCTTCAGGTGTATACTGTGCTGGAGGCACACAACACCCACTTTAACTGCTGCAGATGCCTGTATTACAGAACACCAGTAATAAAGGGTAGCTTCAGGTGTATACTGCGCTGGAGGCACACAACACCCACTTTAACTGCTGCAGATGCCTGTATTACAGAACACTAGTAATAAAGGGTAGCTTCAGGTGTATAGGTTTGCAAGCCACAAAGACACTGTCCCTGCCTATCCTGCTCTTTCCCTGACCGCCGCAACACACTACACAAGGCCGCTGCGATGGCGGCCTTATATAGTGTGGGGCGTGTACTTAACCCCCCTGAGCTATAATTGGCCACAGGCATCCTGCCTGTGACCAATTATGACTCTCCTCGCTGCCGGCGCTGTGATTGGCCAAGCATGCAGGGTCACAGTACATGCTTGGCCAATCATGAGTCAGCAATGCACTGCGATGGCGCAGTGCATTGTGGGCCATTCGTGTCACACGAATTTGACGCGAACGGCCAACGAAGTTCTGGGTTCACCAAACAGGCGATGTTCGATTCGAACATGAGTTTGAATTGAACACCGAGCTCATCCCTAATAGATAGCATAATGTGAGTGGGGGTGTATTAATCTGGAATAGTTCCTTTGTTGAGAGTGCAATAGTCAATGTACATTCTTAAAGACCCATTTTTCTTTCTCATTGCCATGATGGGAGAGGAATATGGACTTCTTGACTCCCGTATTATTCCTGTCCTTTTCAGCTCTACAATGTGTTCTCTGAGATCATCTAGGGCTGCCAATGGGATATGCCTTGATGTTTCTCGGTAGGGCTTGTGATCTTGCAGATGGATGCAATTCTGAGCACTTTTTGCGCATTCCACATCAAACTAATTTTTAGAGAATGTTTGTTTTTTTCCAGTTCAAAAGCAGTGTTTTTGCTCATGCTCTCCATTCTGGTGGCAAAGAGGGGTTCTCTGGGTCTTCTGGCAACCCTTTTGTGGTTTCTCCTGCCAACTCAGGTGGAGAAAAAAGTTTGGCTTCATCCGAGTCCTAAGTGTCACTGGAGAACTAGTGGCGTTTTTCAGCCCAGAAACTTTCTCATGTGGATCACTTTCAAGAATGACATAAGGGCTGAGCTTATTCCAACTCAGCTTGACTGAAGCCTGCAAACACATCACTTTTCCTGGCTGTAGAGCATTGTCCTTTCTATCTAGTTACTATACTTTCCCCACTCCTTCAGCTGGGGCTTTCTGTTCTTTTTTTTTTGTTTACAAACTTTTTTATTTGGTACAAAAATTGGTACAAAACCGACATGGCATACGTAATATAAGAATTACAGAGTGTCAGATATAAAGATAGACAATATAACATACATATGATGTAGTAGTAGATTTATACAGAAAAAATAAAGGCAGACATTATGGTCTTTGTAATAGAGATTTATACACAGCCTTAATCTACTGGTAATGGAAGGGTATATTATTCTGGGTTAAAGAATTGGTTGTTATGTTCGAACCAGGGATCCCATTTTTTCTTATATATATGGTTTGTGTTTTGAACATTATGATAAATTTTTTCCATCAAGTTTTTATGTTACTAATTCTCGTTTTGAGGTGTGCTAGTGGGACAGTTGGTAATTTCCAGTGAAATGCAATGAGCCAGTGGATTGCTACACATATAGTGTGTATAAGCCTCACATTGTGTAACTATGTAACTATGTGGGTAAAGAGACCCACAATGGGGGAGAAGAGAAGGCAGTTGTGTAAGGTTAACGTAATATTTTTCTCTGATATTTTAGAGGTAAATTTTTCTAATTGATTCCAGATGTAAGTGATCTTTTCGCAATTCCAAAAGATGTGTAAGAATGATCCAGTGGAGTTGCATTCTCTAAAGCATAATGGGGAGGAGGTAGGGAAAATTGTATGGAGTTTGGGGTATAGTACCATCTTGTAAATAGCTTTAGAGCGGTCTCCTTAATGGCAATGGATTTAGTCCATTTGTGCAAGTTGTTTAAACAATTATCCCAACTAACAGCAGAGTATGTGAAGTTTGCCTCCTGTTCCCATTTAATCATGTATGGAAGTTTGTTTGTGTCTGTCTTGTTGATTAAATTGGAGCATACCTCAGAGATAAAACCTTGTTTTCTAGGTGACTTTAGGCAAAGGTTTTCATAAAAGGACGGGGGTTGTATATTAGTGGTTTGAAAATATGTATTGAAAAATAGTTTGATCTGGATATATTTGTTGTGTTCTGTGTCGGGATTTGGTGTTTAGTGGTAAGGGAGGAGAAATAAATGAAATTTGTGCCTTCTATAAAGTTGAAAAGGGATGTAAGATTATTATTAATCCACCAAGTGAGGTCAGGAGGGTCTTGTGCAGTACTATGGAATTTTGGGTCACCTATAAAGGATGCGTGTGAAGGAGTTTTGGATGTAAGATTACATTTTTGGTTATACAGTTTCCATAATTGGTATGACTGTGAGACTATTTGATTTAAAGAGTCTATGGCATGGTTTGAGATTTTGTTTGCCCACAGTAAACCTGAGATGGCGAATGGCAAGATGGAGTTTTTTTCAAATTCAACCCATGGAACTTTTGGGTTGGGGATATGCCACTGTGCCATTTGGGTCCATCTAGCGGATAGATAGTATAACCAGAAATCTGGGAGGCCTAGGCCTCCATATCTTTGGGATCTATATAGAATTAGTCTTGAAAGTCGCGGGTGGGAGTCTGACCATATAAATCTATTAACATCAAATTGGAATTTTGTGATCAGCGCTTTATTCAGTCTGATGGGGAGGGCCCTTGAATAGGTACAAAATCTTAGGGAGTAACGTCATTTTTATTGCTGTAATCCTGCCCAAAAATGATATTTTATAGGATTTCCACATTTTTAGTGTTGCTCTTAATTTATGCATCAATGGTATATAGTTCTTGGCAGCAAGATTATTGAAGATGGGGGTGAGGTGAATGCCTAAGTATGGGAGGGACTCTAATGCATAGGAAAAATTAAAAGAGGAGCGTAGAGACTCTAGGGTGGAGGGTGGAATATTGATTGGCATGCCTATTGATTTGCATACATTGACCGTTAAGCCCGATAGGGATGAAAAGATATTGAGGGTGTGTAAAAGATTAGGTAGTGCAGTGTTAGGATGGGATAGGAATAGTAACATATCATCTGCGTACATACTTAGCTTGTATATATTATTTGTTGTATAACCTTTGATGTCTGTATGAAGTAGTATTGCTGTAGCTAGTGGTTCAATCGCTAGGGCGAATAGCAGTGGAGAGAGAGGGCATCCCTGTCGTGTACCTCTCCCTATGCTGAAAAAATCTGAATTGCAGCCTGGTAGCCTTATTCTGGTGGAGGGATTATGATAGAGTGCATGAAAAGCATGTACAAAAAGCTGGGGCTTTCTGTTCTTGAGCCATTTACTGGTACACTGTTTGCAGCATGGGTTGTATGCCTTCAGGGGCAGTTTCACTCTCGGACATACAGATATGAGGGGGCAGGAGCCGTCAAACTAGGTCTGTGTTGGTCTCCACTATCAGGGAAATTCGATTGGCCCCTGGAGGGCGGGAAAAATGGATTGCCAGAGTTTTGGAAGCTTCAAGTTGTCCTACCACTGACAGGCCAAATTCAAGCTTGACTGAGAGGTATCTGTCATAGGGGAGTTTCTCAGTTCCTATCCCCCAGATCTCTAAGTCTTACAGTTTCCGTAATGGCAAGTGCTTCAGGTGTATCATAAAAATCACAGTAGATTAGAGTCACGTGAGCCCTGGAGTCTAGGGGAGTCTAGGAGAGCTTTAGTTCAAACACCTTCCACCTGCACAGGCACTCAGTGGCGTATCTAGGGTATGGCAGCCAGGGCAAGTGCCATGGGCGCCATGGGGAGGGGGGCGGCTAAAAAGCCGCCCCTGCACAATAAAACAGTCCCACCCGTCCTCTCGCGGCCGCCTCCCGCACTAATGCAGTCCCCTGCGCCACGGCCGGCCTGCTGGAGCGCAGCGCCGGCACAGCACTTCACTAGCAAGTGAGGAGGGAAGCGACAGTCTCCCCCATCCCATGACGGCTGATGGGTTGACTCGCCCGGGTCATCTACGTAGCCGTAGTGAAACGGACGGAGGCGGAGCCTAATGCGGAGGCGGAGCCTAATGCTCCAACTACCCTCCTCTCTGCAGCTGCTTCAGCTTCTCCCCGGAGCGAGGTCTCCCGGGTCTGTGTGATGTCACGTGACGGTGACGTGGTCGGTGACGTGACCATGAGGACTCTGAGGCTGAGGAAGAGAACTCTAGAGAGAACACTACGTCACTAGAGAGAAGAGAAACATTTGGAACCCCCAGGCAGCAGCACCTGGAAGGATTAGCACTGCAACCTAGAAGCAGGTACAATTACAGAACCAGTCAGTCACCACGATCTTGAGCATCAAATATAGTGCTCAAACAATATGGATTAAATAAATATACTTAGCCATAGATATCACAAATAAAGTATAATAAAGTGATTTGTGCAAGTAGTACCTGCTTTTGCACAAATCACTTTTATTGCACTTTATTTATGATATCTATGGCTAAGCACATTTATTTAATCCATATTGAGCACTATATTTGATTGGCTGCTTGCTTCTGCTTGGGCCTGGCACACACAATCGCACATGGTGGTGACTTAAAGTCATCATGTGTGATTCTGCATGTGTGCCAAGCAGACAGGGCCGGTGCTCTGTCGAGAAATGCCCGGCTATCGAATAGTGCCCAGGTGGAACTGCGCATGCGCCGCACGGAGCCGCAGAACAGTTGGGTTTACGATCAGCTGTTGTCCCGTGTGGCCGAGGCACGTTCATGTAGGTGAGGGACGGATATTTACATGAAGGGGGCAGATATTTCAATGATGGGCAGTGCTGGGGGTGGAATTTGTATAGATGGCCAAAGAAATTTGCAAAATAAATCTTTATCTGCTATTCATTTTGAACACTGCGGGCGTGTTTAGTCAATTGAAGGGCAGATTTTTCTATATTACATAAAGGTTTCTTTACCAGATTTGTTTGTTCAGCGATAAAAATTCCGCCCCTAGCACTGGCCATCATTGAAATATCTGCCACCTTTATGTAAATATCCGTCCTCACCTACATGAACGTGCCCCGGCAACGCGAAACGGCTGATCTTAAGCTCAGCTGTTCTGAGGCTCCGTTCTGCGCACGTGCAGTTCCGTCCCAGCATTTTTCGATAGGGGGTACTTCTCGACAGAACACCGGCATTACCACTAGGCAGCTGCCTAGGACACCTGGACACTGGTGATCCTACTCCCTCTCTACCTCTGTCCAATGTCAGAGGTGCTGGCGCAGCATTTATGGGTGCTGGTAAGGCCGCATTTATGGGTGCTGGTAAGGCCGCATTTATGGGTGCTGATGTTACTGCATTTTTGGGTGCTGGTAAGGCCGCATTTATGGGTGCTGATGTTGCTGCATTTATGGGTGCTGGTAAGGCCGCATTTATGGGTGCTGATGTTACTGCATTTATGGGTGCTGGTAAGGCCGCATTTATGGGTGCTGGTAAGGCCGCATTTATGGGTGCTGATGTTACTGCATTTATGGGTGCTGGTAAGGACGCATTTATGGGTGCTGATGTTGCTGCATTTATGGGTGCTGGTAAGGCCGCATTTATGGGTGCTGGTGTTACTGCATTTATGGGTGCTGGTGTTACTGCATTTATGGGTGCTGGTAAGGTCCCATTAATGGGTGCTGGTAAGGCCGCATTAATGGGTGCTGATGTTGCTGCATTTATGGGTGCTGGTAAGGCCGCATTTATGGGTGCTGGTGTTACTGCATTTATGGGTGCTGGTGTTACTGCATTTATGGGTGCTGGTGTTACTGCATTTATGGGTGCTGGTAAGGCCGCATTTATGGGTGCGGATGTTGCTGCATTTATGGGTGCTGATGTTGCTGCATTTATGGGTACTGGTAAGGCCGCAAATGTTTTGACAGGGGCACAGTTTCAGTGCTTGCCATAGGCGCCATTTTCACTAGATACGCCTCTGCAGGCACTATCAGAGAAGGGTACACAAGCTTGGTAGATAACTTGCTTGGAGCAGCAGCGGCTTGTCTTGATTTTGGACTTGACTCCATTTTTGGGTTGGAGGTTGTTTTTGTCACTGTCTAGACTGACGATCAGAAGCTTGGGGTTCATCGATCTCCTTTAAGCTGGGGCCTGAGCCAGGTAATTTGGGCAGTCTAATTGAGGCTTTAGGCATGGGTGGGTGTTGCACTTGGCCTCATCTGCCATCTGCTTTCTTTTTGGGAACTGAATGTCAGGGCTGGGCCCAGCCCTTCCTTCTCAGAGCTGGCCGCTCAGCTGTCAGCTAATTGCCAGCTCCTATTTTTCCACAGTGACTCACCTGTTTATGATCCTGCTTATCGGTCATGCCTACTTAAGCCATCCAGTCCAGATGATCTCTGCCTTCGCCTTGGTCACATCTGTTGTGGAAAATGTTATGAAGATGTATTTTAATGTATTGTCATAAGAGTCTCCCAGTGTTAGCACTCCTGCAGGCCGCTCTAAAGAGCTGACTGGAGCAGACTGACGCTGGTTGAGATACGTTAGGTAGTGGAAAACTTCCTGGGATTGGAGAGAGGTGTTTGCCAAGAGGGGGTATGTCCACCAGCAAAAGGGCCCCTGTGCATTGCACAAACGATCGTCTGAGGGGATATGTTTGCTCTGCAAGGATCGGTTATGGGCCGATGTACGTTTATTGTCTCTGCTGTGTCTGATCAGCACATGTCGAAATTCGCAGAGTGCATCTGCGGATAGCCTTCCATCTACAAAGAAGGGTAGCATAATCCAGGTATGCATTGTTCTCTGGAACAATGCATAATAAGGATTTCTATCAGCGGACTTGTAGTCATCGTTCATTGGTTAATGTATAAATTAATTTATTCTGTATCATGTCTTTATTTGGTCATGTCCTTATATGGTCATTCGCATCCTGTGTTGTTCATTTCCTGTGAGGTCACAATCTGTGTAGGAGGCTATTGACTGTTGGAGCCAACCCCACCCCTTTGTAATTTCTTTTGTTGTCTGTGAATAAAAGAACGAAGCTGGCTAGTGTGAGGGGGCCATGTTGAGATGAGGACGTAAGAATGTGGTGATGTCTCTTTACTGGGGAACTGGGGAGGAATGGAATGCTAGGTAAGGTACATTATATCATTAAGACGGAAATGGGTGCTTATTAGCACAAGAGATTTGGCTGTGTGCTCCGCTCCTGTGTTCCTGTTTAAAACTTGCTTGGCTGACATTTCTTCTGGCTCCCTGATGTTTTGGCTTGTCTGACTATTCATTCCTGTTCCTGAACTCTGGCTATGTTTTGACTACGTTTACTCTGCTTACCTTTTTTTTTTATTACTAAACAAGTGTGATTTAACTGTACTTCTGTCTCAGTCTGATTCATGGTTTCTGACACTGAAGCAGACTGATTTGGTTGGGCCTACAGTTGGCTCCTTCGCCGCGGCCGTCTGAAGTTTTCTGCCGGCTTCCGTAATTGTTGAACCAGTTAGATCGAATTCTATGTTGTGACCTAGGGGGGTGAAAGATTGCATCTCATATATCCAGCGAGACTCGAATTTACTAAGAGTAATAATTTTATTGCTTCCCCTCCAATGGGGTTTGTATTTTTCTATACCCCCAAAAACATAGAGAGGTTGGATCTTTTCCATGAAATTCTGTATAGTGTTTGGATACACTGTGTTTTGGATAACCTATCATGTTCTGGACATGTTCTCTTAGGCGCTTCCAAAGAGATCTTTTTGTTCTACCTAGGTATTGAAGATGGCATGGACGTTTTATTGAAATTCCTAATATTGTATTTTTTTCCCATGGTGGTTGCACAAAATTCTTTATTTACCTTAAATGCCGTATGTTGGCAGGCATAACAATTTTTACAAGGGTAGAATCCTTTTTCTTAAAAAAAAGGTAAAGGTTTTCTTGGAGGGAGGGTCCAACACATTCTTTGCTTTTAGATCTCTAGGAATTTTAGGCAATAACTGGGTAAGCTAGCGATCAGCTGTCAGGATGTTCCAATGTTTTCTAATGATGGTTTCCAATTTCTTGAATTGCATATTATAATCGAAAATCAAAGGCATTTCAGAATAATTGGATACTCTTTTCTCTTTGTTTCTTAATATATTATCCTTTTCAATGTTTCCAACTTCTATCTTTTGTTGTAAAAACGGTCCTTTGTTGTAAAAACGGTCTTTCATAGCCTTTCTTGATGAAGCGATCTTCAATTAATTCAGCTTGTTTATAATAATTTTTTTCCATGCAGTTTCTTCTGAGTCTTATAAATTGGCCCTTTGGAATATTCATCAGCCATGATGTATGATGGCAGCTATCTGTGGGGAGATAGCTGTTCCTATCAACTGTTTTAAAATAAGTTTTTGTTTTTATTCTTTCTTCTTCATGTCAGATTTCTAGATCTAGGAAATAGATTTTAACCACTTCTGGACCATTGCACGCTGATATTTGTCCTTACTTTGAAGGGGGATACTGTTGTCTTGGCAGGAGCTAGCTGCCATAACCCTAGTATCTTCTTGTTCGGCAGGCGGTCTGCTTCAAGATAAAAGTGGTCTCTGTGGCGGATTCGCCACAAGATCACTTTTATCGGCGGTGGGAGAGGGCCCCCCCTCTCGCCACGCTCCGGTGCCCTCCGCCGCTTACCGGAGCCGTCGGCGAATAAAAAAAAAGGTTAAATAAATAAGAAAAAAATTAAACATTTTTTTAACGCTCCCCGTCCCGCCAAGCTTGCATGCAGAAGCAAACGCATATGTGAGTAGCGCCCGCATGTGAAGACGGTGTTCAAACCACACTTATGAGGTATTACTGCGATCGGCAGAGTGAGAGCAATAATTCTAGCCCTGGACCTCCTCTGTAACTCAAAATATGCAACCTGTAGAATTTTTTAAACGTCGCCTATGGAGATTTTTAAGGGTAAAAGTTTGTTGATATTCCACGAGCGGGCAAAATTTTGAAGCGTGACATGTTGGGTATCAATTTACTTTCACAATTTAAAAAAAGAATTGGGCTAACTTTACTGTTGTCTTATTTTTTTAATTCAAATTTTTTTTTCCCAAAAAAAAGTGCACTTGTAAGACCGCTGGGCAAATTCCGGTGTGACAGAAAGTATTGCAATGACCGCCATTTTATTCTCTAGGGTGTTAGAAAAAAAATGAATAATGTTTGGGGGTTATAAGTATTTTTCTAGCCAAAAAAAACAGTTTTTAACTTGTAAACAACACATCTAAAAAAGAGGCTTGGTCCTTAAGTGGTTAAATTCATCAATTACCCATGATAGCCTGATGTTCTTCTAATTGGTATCCAAATCCTGCCCAAATTTTAGAAGACTTTCTTTGTCTCTCTCTTTTATACATAATAAGCTGATTCGTTTTGTTTTGATATATCGACTCTTCTTCCCATTGGGCCATATGGAGATTAGAAACACTTGGGGCATATTTAGCCCCCATCGCCACTCCCTGTATTTGTTTAAAATATTATGGTCATACCAAAAATAGTTGTGGTTTAAACTGTATTCCAAGCATTCAAGAAGAAACTTTCTTTGTTTGCACTTCAGACCGTTATATGTTTTGAGGGCCCATCTAGTAGCTGATAGGACATCTTGGTGACTGATGTTAGTGTATAAAGATGCAACATATGCTGTAGCCAAATAAATGTAATCTGTATCTGTTTTTACATCATTTAATAATTGTATTAGATGTTTTGTATCTTTCAAGTATGCCATTGTTTCTTGTACTACTAGTTGTAAAAAACAATCTAAGTATTGTCCCAGTCTTGCTCCTACTGAACTGATGCCATTAATGATAGGTCTTCCAGGAGGGTTTTCTTTATTCTTGTGAATTTTTGGTAATATGTATCGGTACCGGTATCCGACATGTGCTTGGTATGAGATATTTTGCTTCTTTTTTCATTCAAGAATTATTTTTTCCTTTCCCTTGTTTATAAGTTCACATAGATCTTTCATATAATGTATAGTTGGATTACTTAAAAATTTCTGATATGTATTGATATCTTCTAGTTTCTCCATCTCCGGGCCGGACACTATCCGATGGCCGGACAGTTTATGTCAGAACACCAGTATACATGTCTATTCTGCACAAGGTACGGACAAGTCCTGTGGGATCCATGCCTGGTTAATTTTAATGAACGTGAGCTTGTGCGCATTGGCTCTGGACAGGCGGCTGCACTTGTCTGTGATAACGCCCCCTGCTAAATACACGTTCAGATAATACACTGGCTGCAGGGCAGGCCAGCACCTCCAAGGCATAAAAGGCAAGTTCAGGCCATATGCCCAATTTGGAGACCCAGAAGTTGAAGGGGGAAGACCCATAATTCAGTACGTGTAGGCGTGTGCACACATACTGCTCCACCTAGTTGGTGAAATGCTGCCTCTTGCTAAGACGTTCCATCTCAACTGGTGGTGCTGGTTGTTGTGGCGTGCTAACAAAGCTTTTCCACATTTCGGCCATGCTAACCCTGCCTTCTGAGGTGCTGGCAGTGCCCCAGCTGCGTTGGCAACCTCTTCCTCCTCCTCATCCTCCACCTCGTTATCCTCCAGAACTGTGCCCTTGCTGCCGGACAATTGTGTACCTGGCGCTTGTTGGTGCAGGAACCCACCCTCGTAGCCACTTGTGAATGACTGCCCTGAAAGCCTTGGAAATTATCCCTCTTCCTCCTCCTCCTCCTGTGCCACATCCTCTTCCATCATCGCCTGAAGCGTTTTTTCAAGGAGGCATAGAACTGGGATAGTAACGCTGACCATGCACTGGCCATGTTGGTGGAGTACTCGAAACAGCGCAACAAGGCACACAGGTGCACACAGGCGCACCTGAGGAAGGTGTTTCACTTGTGCGTGTAGCTGACACAGATCGACCACGTCCTCTCCCTGTAACAGGAACTCCACCAGCAGCACCACGACCGGGGCCACGTCCCTTCTTTGATGTTCTCCTCATATTTTTCTAATTTAGGATCTTGCCCTAAATGGGTGTTTTTGGAATAGCAGAATACACCCACAGTATGTAAAGGGTGTATCTCACACCTACAGATATGTAGCAAATGCTATTCAAAAAAAATTTTTTCGCCCTAAAATCTTTTTTTTTGAATAGCACAGTAGAAGAACACTATATAAATTGTGTTTCTCACACCTACAGATATGCAGAAAACACTGCAAAATATATTTTTTGCCCTAAATGGGTGTTTTTGGAATAGCAGAATATACCCACAGTATGTACAGGGTGTGTCTCACAGTAACATATGCAGTGCTGGTGCACTGAGCTTGCAGATAAAAGTTATCTTTTCTCTGGCACTGGGCTCATGGTGGTGTAAAAAGACTGTGCACTGCACCCACACAACTAAATCAATGTAGATCGCTGAGTAATTAGAATAGATTTCTGAATCAGGATTCCTAGATAATTCTCTCTCCCTCAAAGAAGCAGCAGGAACCTTTCCCTACACTGTCTATCTTTTCTCTCAGTGCAGTGTAAAAAGCTTGTGGACTGCACCCACACAACTAAATCATTGTAGATCTCTGAGTAATTAGAATAGATTTCAGAAGCAGGACTCCTAATTCTCTCCCTCAAAGCAGCAGCAGCCAGGAACCTTTCCCTACACTGTCTAAAGCAGAGTGACGTGCTGTGCTGTGTGCCTCTAGCTTATATAGGCTTATAGAGGCTGGGTCACATGCTGCACTGGCCAATCACAGCCATGCCATTAGTAGGCATGGCTGTGATGGCTTCTAAGGGCACACCAGTTAAACAAATGTTGCTTGACTGCCCTGCAACTTTTTAAAATGCGCCATTACATTGCCGAACACCGGACCCGAACCCGGTGCGGGGGTACTCTTTTGGGGGTATGTATAAGGTCATTTGGGGGTGTGGCAAAATATTACACCAGCAAGGCTTGGGTTGTAGTGACTGTGCCCCGATATGGATGGCAGCACTAGAGTTATGCAGCGTCTCTGTTTCATACCCGCCAATTGTTTAATTATCAATATTTGTTACTATTATATATTTTTTTTGTCTTTCTTCTCATAGAATCGTTGTCCTTCACTAGTGGTCAAATTATATCTCCCCTGAGGAAGCCATTTGTATGGCTAAACATGTCGGGATGAACTGACCCAAGAGCACATCTAGGCCATTGCCATACTGGCCCTATACTGTTATCCTATGTGCCCTATAAATAACAATATTTTCATAAATGTTTAGAGACCAATTTTTATCTTTGTATATTGCTATCGTTGCTCTATATTTTCACTTTTTTCTATATTGTTATGTATTAATAATTTTTCATAAAAATTAATTTTGTTCTATAATATAATTTTTTTGTGATCTATACTTGGCACCGTGATAATCCCTCTTGTCCCATTCACCTTTATATGCCCAAATTTCTGGGATGAGGTGCCATATCTGCTTTAGTACACCGTTGCTACACTCCTTCCAAAATTTTTTCCACGAATTGGGTGTTTAAATTACACCATCATCGGGGGCGCATGCGCAGCGCGAACAAGGAAGGACGCACAGGCTGAGAGCTCCAGGATGAGCGGAGACAAAAAGCACTTCCCCGGGGCAAACAACACAATTTTTTAACTTCTCTCCACTCCGCACCCCCGGCGGAACATCCAGCGCATGCCGGGACCCAAAAATCACTGCAGCACACCGGCCCAAAAATTCCTGACAACATACCTACTGAGGGTGAGGGAACAGAGCAGGATGTCCCAAAATGGCGCCCAGAAGAAACAGGCACAGATGCCTCCACATGCTGCAGCCTCATCCCCAGCACACTCCATGGCGGACAGTGAGTACTCCTTACAATTGACTAAGGCTGATCTAGATGAGAGCCTCACACTAATGTATGACAAAATAGCTCAGAAGTTTTTTCAATCTGAACTGCACAAGTCCACCAATACCCTCTCCCTGGAGATTGCGGCCCTGGGCACTAGGACTGATTTACTTGAGACTAGAGTTGAGCGGACACCTGGATGTTCGGGTTCGGCGGGTTTGGCCGAACTTCGGAAAAAAGTCCGGGTTCGGGACCGAACTTGACCCCGAACTCCAAACCCCATAGAAGTCAATAGGGACCCGAACTTTTGAAGACTAAAATGGCTGTAAAAAAGTCATGGAAAGGGCTAGAGGGCTGCAAATGGCAACAAAATGTTGTTAAGAGCATGGCAAGTGCTCTGCAAACAAATGTGGATAGGAAAATAACTTAAAATAACATAAAAAAATAAAAAATTTTAATAAAATGCTGGAGGCCTCCTTCTCAGCAGAAGAGGTACAGGAAGTCATTAAGAACCTCCGAAACTCAACAGAACGATGCCGCACATATGGTGGGAATACCCCAGAATACGCACTTTCTGGAAAAAATTATTCAATTTAATGGATATGATAGTGGGAAAATAAAATACTTGGAAATTAAAAAAATGAAAAAATTATAATCTTGACCTAGGAGGACGAGGTCCATATGGAGTAGGAGGTTGAGGTGGCGGTGGATGTGGCGGTGTAGGTGGAAGCGGCGGTGGAGGAGGATGAGGTAGCTAACACTGGTTCAAAAATACAACAATGGCTGGGTAAGGCTAGTGGTGAATGATGTGTCGAAATCTGTCCCCCGTTGCATAGTGTCCGCCCTGTACTGCGCTTGCTCAGTACGTAAGACAAGGGGATTTTGAAACTCCCCGAAGATGATGCGCGGTGACTCCAGGTTCAAGCCACATCATCCGAGGTTGAAGCCTAGCCAAGCGAGCCCGTGAGGGGCCCTGTTACTATGTGCTACCGTATGTCCACTTGGATGGTGGGGCTTGAACCTGCACTCACTGCCCAGGCGACGTTCATCTTTGGAGATTTTGTGAATCTCCTTGTCCTCTGTACTGCGCAAGCACTGCGCCTGCACAGTAAGTGGCCGGACACTAGCCGATGGCCAGACAGTTTTTGTCATAACACCGGTATACGTGTCTATTCTGCACAAGGTACGGACAAGTCCTGTGTGATCCATGCCTGGTTCATTTTAATGAACGTGAGCTTGTCCACATTGGCTCTGGACAGGCGGCTGGGCTTGTCTGTGATAACGCCCCCTGCCGTGCTAAATACATGTTCAGATAATACACTGGCTGCAGGGCAGGCCAGCACCTCCAAGGCGTAAAGGGCAAGCTCAGGCCATGTGTCCAATTTGGAGACCCAGAAGTTGAAGGGGGCAGACCCGTCATTCAGTACGTGTAGGCGTGTGACACATACTGCTCTACCATGTTGGTGAAATGCTGCCTCCTGCTAAGACGTTCCATCTCAGCTCGTGGTGCTGGTTGTTGTAGCGTGCTGACAAAGCTTTTCCACATTTCGGCCATGCTAACCCTGCCTTCCGAGGTGCTGGCGGTGCCCCGGCTGCGTTGGCGACCTCTTCCTCATCCTCTGCCTTCGCCTAGTGCTTCCACCATACCCCCGCTGCCAAGTGGGAATGCCACTAGCAGCGTGTCTACCAGCGTGCGCTTGTAATTGCGCATCTTACGATCACGCTCCAGTGAGGTAATTAAGGACGGCACGTTGTCCTTGTAACGGGGATCCAGCAGGGTGGCCACCCAATAATCAGCACCAGTTAGAATGTGGGCAACTCGGCGGTCATTGCGGAGACACTGCAGCATGTAATCGCTCATGTGTGCCAGGCTGCCCAGAGGCAAGGAAAAGCTGTCCTCTGTGGGAGGTGTATCGTCTGTGTCCTCTGTATCCCCCCAGCCATGCACCAGTGATGGACATGAGCTGGTCTGGGTGCCACCCTGCTGTGAACATAGTTCCTCCTCTTCCATCTCCTCCTCATCCTCCACCTCGTCATCCTCCAGAACTGTGCCCTTGCTGCCAGACAATTGTGTACCTGGTGCTTGTTGGTGCAGGAACCCACCCTCGTAGCCACTTGTAAATGACTGCCCTGAAAGCCTTGGAAATGAACCCTCTTCCTTCTCCTCCTCCTCCTCCTCCTGTGCCACATCCTCTTCCAGCATCGCCTGAAGAGTTTTTTCAAGGAGGCATAGAACTGGGATAGTAACGCTGAGAACGGTGTCATCGGCACTGGCCATGTTGGTGGAGTACTCGAAACAGCGCAACAAGGCACACAGGTCTCGCATGGAGGCCCAGTTATTGGCAGTGAAGTGGTGCTGTTCCGCAGAGCGACTCACGCGTGCGTGCTGCAGCTGAAACTCCACTATCGCCTGCTGCTGCTCGCACAAGCATGTGCATGTGGCAAGCATGTGCAAGGTGGAGTTCCACCTTGTGGGCACCTCACATATGAGACGGTGAGCGGGAAGGCCGAAGTTACGCTGCAGCGCTGACAGGCAAGCAGCATCAGGATGAGAACGCCGAAAGTGCGCACAGACGGCCCGCACTTTCTGCAGCAGCTCTGGCATATCGGGGTAATTCTTAAGGAACCCCTGGACCACCAAGTTCAGCACATGCGCCAGGCAAGGGATGTGTGTCAAACCGGCAAGGCCCAGAGCTGCCACGAGATTTCGCCCATTATCGCACACCACCAGGCCGGGCTTGAGGCTCACTGCCACCAACCACTCATCGGTCTGTTGTTCCATGTCCCTCCCACAACTCCTGCGCGGTGTGGGGTTTTTCCCCCAAACAGGAACGTTTTAAAACTGCCTGCTGTCGTTTAGCCCTAGCTGTGCTGAAGTTGGTGGTGAAGGTGTTACGCTGACCGGATGAGGAGGTGGTAGAGGATGAGGAGGCGGAGTAGGAGGAGTTAGCAACAGGAGGCAAACTGAAGTGCCCTGCAATCCTCGGTGGTGAAAGGACATGCGCCAAACTGCTATCCGCCTCAGGCCCAGCCGCCACTACATTTACCCAGTGTGCTGTTAGGGAAATATAATGTCCCTGACCGTGCTTACTGGTCCACGCATCTGTAGTTAGGTGGACCTTGCCACAGATGGCGTTGTGCAGTGCACACCTGATTTTGTCCCCCACTTGGTTGTGCAGGGAAGGGATAGCTCGTCTGGAAAAGTAGTGGCGGCTGGGCACGACGTACTGTGGGACAGCCAATGACATCAGCCTTTTAAAACTCTGCGTCTCCACCAGACGGAATGACAGCATTTTTCAAAGACGAGGAATTTTGAAATGCTGGCATTCAGGGCCAGGGATCGTGGGTGGCTAGGGGGGTACTTCCTCTTCCTCTCCAGTGTTTGGGAAATAGAGAGCTGAACGCTTCCATGGGACATTGTGGAGATGGTTGGTGACCCAGGTGGTAGTGTTGCTGGCAGATCCTCTGTTTGCGGGTTGGCAGGTGTCACTGTCAATACAGAGGTGGATGAAGAGGCCGAGACTGCAGCAGAAGAAGAAGCAGGAGGAGCCAGAGACCTTTCTTGGTTTTTGAGGTGTCTACTCCACTGCATCTCGTGCTTTGCACTTAGATGCCTGGTCATGCAGGTTGTGCTCAGGTTGAGAACGTTTATGCCTCGCTTCAGGCTCTGATCGCACAGCGTGCAAACCACTCGTGTCTTGTCATCAGCACATTGTCTGAAGAACTGCCACGCTAGGGAACTCCTTGGACCTGGCTTTGGTGTGCTCGGTCCCTTGCTGCGTTGGGCAGTAGCAGACGTACTGTCTAGGGGACGGACACTCCGCTTTTGCACCCTGCTCCCTCTTCTGCTGTGCTGGTGGCTCTGTGCGACCACCGCCTCTTCCTCCGAACTACACTGGTCACCTGCATGACGTTGATTCCATGTGGGGTCAAGGACCTCATAGTCCTCCACATCATCTTCCACCCAGTCTTCACCCCTGCCCTCCTTGTCGGTCTGCACAATGGCAAAAGCAGCAGCAGTTGGCACCTGTGTTTCGTCATCATCCGAGACGTGCTGCGATGGTCCTCCCATGTACTCATCATGAAACATAAGTGGTTGGGCATCGGGGCACACAATCTCTTCCACTTCTGGGGCAGGGCTAGGTGGATGGCCCTGGGAAACCCTGCTAACAGAGTCATCAAAAAGCAGAAGAGACTGCTGCATGATTTGGGGCTCAGACTGATTGGCTGATTTGCAAGGGGGTGAGGTGAAAGACTGATGGACATCGGCTGCAGGTGCCAACTCTGAAATTTCATCAGGAGACTGGGTGGGAGACAATGTGAAGGAACTGGAGGCACTGTCAGCAACCCAATCTACTATCGCCTGTACTTGTCCTGGCCTCAACATTCGTACAGCCTCATTAGGCGTGGCGAAATACCGCTGCAGGCTCTGTCGCCTACTCGCACCTGAGGAAGGTGTTTCACTAGTGCGTGTAGCTGGCACAGATCGACCACGTCCTCTCCCTGCAACAGGAGTGCCACCAGCAGCACCACGACCCGGGCCACGTCCCCTTTTTGATGATCTCCTCATATTTTCAAAATTTATGATCTCGCCCTAAATGGGTGTTTTTGCAATAGCAGAATACACCCACAGTATGTAAAGCGTGTATCTCAAAGACTGCTAAACTGCAGAAAATGCTATTGGGAAAAAAAAATGTCACTACAATTTTTTTTTTGGGACAGCACAATATAGAAGAAATATCGATTGATTGTATGTCACACTCCTCACAAAGCACTGAAATATTTTATTTTATTTTTTGTCAATAGCAGAATACACGTACAGTGTCTAAAGCGTGTATGAACATGCAGAAAATGCTATTGGGAAAAAAATGTCACTACAATTTTTTTTTTGGGACAGCACAATATAGAAGAAATATCGATCGATTGTATGTCACACTCCTGCACAAAGCACTGAAATATTTTATTTTTTGTCAATAGCAGAATACATGTACTGTGTCTAAAGCGTGTATGAACATGCAGAAAATGCTATTGGGAAAAAGAAATGTCACTACAATTTTTTTTTGGGACAGCACAATATAGAAGAAATATCGATCGATTGTATGTCACACTCCTGCACAAAGTACTGAAATATTTTTATTTTTTGTCAATAGCAGAATACACGTACAGTGTCTAAAGCGTGTATGAACATGCAGAAAATGCTATTCGGAAAAAAAAATGTCACTACAATTTTTTTTTTTGGGACAGCACAATATAGAAGAAATATCGATCGATTGTATGTCACACTCCTGCACAAAGCACTGAAATATTTTATTTTTTGTCAATAGCAGAATACACGTACAGTGTCTAAAGTGTGTATGAACATGCAGAAAATGCTATTGGGAAAAAAATGTCACTACAATTTTTTTTTTGGGACAGCACAATATAGAAGAAATATCGATCGATTGTATGTCACACTCCTGCACAAAGCACTGAAATATTTTATTTTTTGTCAATAGCAGAATACACGTACAGTGTCTAAAGCGTGTATGAACATGCAGAAAATGCTATTGGAAAAAAAAAGAAAATCACAGCAAAATTAAATTTTTTTGCAATGTTTTTCCAATAGCAGAATACACACAGAGTATGGTGTATCTCTTACTAAAATATGCAGTGCAGTGATGCTGCACTGAGCTTGCAGGTAAAACTTATATTTTGTCTGGCACTGGCCTCATGGCACTGTTAAAAGACTGTGCACTGCACCCCAGCCAGGGTACAATTGATTTAGGAATCTATTGAATAATTCTCTCTGCCTCTTTCTTTTCCTTAACCGATTCAGCACCAGGCGATTTTACTCCCTTCCTTACCAGAGCACTTTTTGCGATTCGGCACTGCGTCGCTTTAACTAACAATTGCGCGGTCATGCGACGTTGCACCCAAACAAAATTGACGTCCTTTTTTTCCCACAAATAGAGCTTTCTTTTGGTGGTATTTGATCACCTCTGCGGTTTTTATTTTTTGCGCTATAAACAAAAGAAAAGTGACAATTTTGAAAAAAACACAATATTTTTTACTTTTTGCTATAATAAATATCCCATTTTAAAAAAAAAAAAAAAAACAATTTTTTTACTCAGTTTAGGCCGATACGTATTCTTCTACATATTTTTGGTAAAAAAATCGCAATAAGCGTATATTGATCGGTTTGCGCAAAAGTTATAGCGTCTACAAAATAGGGGATAGATTTCTTGCATTTTTTTTTTAACTAGTAATGGCGGAGATCTGCGATTTTTTTTTCGTGACTGCGACATTGCGGCGGACACTTCGGACACTTTTAACACATTTTTGGGACCATTTACATTTACACAGCGATCGTTGTTATAAATTTGCATTGATTACTGTGTAAATGTGACTGGCAGGGAAGGGGTTAACACTAGGGGGCGCTGCAGGGGTTAATATGTTCCCTAAGGTAGTGATTCTAACTGTGGGGGGGAGGGGACTCACAAGGGGAGGAGACCGATCGGTGTTCCTCCGTACTGGGAACACATGATCGCTCTCCTCGCCACTGACAGGACGTAGTCATATGACGCCCACAAGGTGGATCTCCCATCCTGGGTGGGCGTCATATGATGTCCTCCCATTCCCGGCCACCTAGGGGGCGCGTGCGCGTGCGCCCGCTGCGTCGCTCGGGACCCGGTGCGCGTGCCCGGCGGCCGTGATGTCCGCCGGGCACCCGCAATTGCCCGTTAAAACAGCGGGACCGCGCGGGACCGTGGAGCTGTGTCCACGGTCCCGCGCGGTCCAGCTGTTTTAACGGGCAATCGCGGGTGCCCGGCAGACATCGCGGCCACCGGGCGTGCGCACCGGGTCCCGAGCGACGCCGCGGGCGTGCGCGCCCCCTAGGCGGCCGGGAATGGGAGGACGTCCTATGACGCCCACCCAGGATGGGAGATCCACCTTGTGGGCATCATATGACTATGGGCGGGATGTGAAGGGGTTAATAAAAACACTCTCTAGTCTACTCTAGCTATGTAGATTGCTCACTGATATAACTAATTTGAAGAAAATTTAAGGAATGGGGACTGACTGACGGACTTTATCAGACTAACTCCTAAAATCCTCTCTTAGCAGCACAGGAACCTGTCTATAGCAGAGTGACGCTGTGTGCTGTGTGTCTGTACTATATATAGAGGCTGGGTCACATGCTGCACTGCCCAATCACAGCCATGCCATTAGTAGGCATGGCTGTTATGGCTTCTAAGGGCACACTAGTGAAACTAGCGTAGATTGGCTGCCCTGCAGCTTGTAAAAGGCGCCAATACATCGCCGAACACCGGACCCGAACCCGAACATACAGCCAATAGTTCGGGTTCGGGTCCGGGACCCGGACACCCAGAAGTCCGGTACGGACCCGAACTTTACAGTTCGGGTTCGCTCAACCCTACTTGAGACCAAACATGATGAGCTGACCTTGCTCTGTTCAGACCTCAGAAAGGACCATGAAGCCCTAGCAGAAACAGTATCACAACTACAGGCCCATATTGAAGATTTGGACAACAGAAATAGGCGTAACAATCTTACGGTGAGGGGGGTCCCTGAATCTGTGACTGAACTTCTGCCAACTATCCAGAAGCTATTTCATTCTCTCCTGCCTGAGGCCCCGCTCTCGGCCTTTGCCTGTGACAGGATTCAAAGGGCCTTGCACCCCCCCCCCTCCGGAGAAACCCCTGAGAGATATTGTATTATGCCTAAAAGATTTCTTGTTTAAAGAGGATGTCCTCCGAGCCTCAAGAGATACCCCAAATTTAAGACTGGAAAATACGCCTGTCCAGATTTACCAGGACATCTCCCCCACTACTCTGGATAAACGTAGGAGGATGAAGGAGGTCACCTCTGTGCTCCAGTTTGCCAGGATTCACTATAGATGGGGATTCCCCTTTAAACTGCAGGTCCCCCACAATGGCACAACTTACACCGTCACCATTGATTAACGAAGGGAAGGAGCTTTTAGTTAAGCTGGGCCTCCTAGACACTGCAGCACTGCCAAGAATGCCATCAACCCCACGCCACTCAGCTATCTGGGCCACCCCACCCCCCAGGAGAGACCGCCAGACCTGAGGAGTGAAATGTGACTCACTTTTTATTTTTTTGCACCTTCTTTTTGTTTTTTTTAGTTTTCAAGCTGCCTCACTCGTTGGATTCCAGCCGGGCTCCAGGATGCTATTCAACAGACACTCCCGTCATGCCTTCAAACATCAGGACATTGCGGTTCTGGTTGCTGTGCAGTGCATCTGACTGTTTATACTGGCCATGGTCTGATCTTGGCTATATATTACAGATCTGCTTGTTGCTACACAGCTTTGGTAAGTATTTCATTTTTATTCTTGGTACTCCAAGGACTTTGTAAGCGTTAATGCTTTTTATTTTCTCAATCTTATGCTGCAATATTTGTCCCATATACCATTATATAATATATATATATATATATTTTTTAAGTATTATTTTTTCTTTGTTTCAGTTGAGACTAATCAACATTTCTAATTGGACTTGTTTCTAACTTAATCCAATCTCCACCATTCATTGCATTCATTGCCCTGAAACCCCCCCCCCGTGACAACGAACCCCCCGGGATGTCATATGCTGTATTGTGAACTTTCCCTTTAAGGAAGAGATACTGAGAAAGGCGAGGGTGAGAGGCCGTGTGTTGTATAACGGTACCGAAATCAAATTATTTCAGGATCTCTCCCCTACCACATTGCAGAACAGGAGAGCCCTGCGCCCCCTGCTGGACCAATTGAGAGCCCGCAACATACCATACCGCTGGAAGTTCCCGTTTTGTCTATCGGCCTCCGCTAGAGGGCGCACCGCTCTGCTGCGCACGCCTGATGACCTGTCTACATTTTGCGAGCAGCTCGATCTTCCTCTGACGGAACTTCCGGACTGGTGCGCATTTCACTTCCCGACAGAGCCATGGCGCCAGGTATCACACAACCCCTCGCCCAAGTCGCAGAGGCATCGTACGCACCGCCGAAGATCGGGCAGCATTCACCCGGAGCGTACCCTTCCCTCCGGGAATTGAACCAGCACAGCCCGGGACCTCCGGAGACCCCTCGTAGGGACCGACCGGCGCCATAAGAACAGCCAGGATTTAAATACCTACGGAACTGTAAGTTTACGCCGACAGAATTCACGTTGTGTCACTCTCACCTGTTTTACCCATCTCTAGCCGCCGAATTGACATACTCAACCTCTGATTCTCCCAACTGTGACCCATAGCCTCCCTCAGCGGATCTTTTTAGAAGCTACGCATTACCTCCCAGAGATGATCTTAAAAGACCGATGGACGTGCTTTAACTCCAACAACGCCAACGCGCATCGCACAAGGCCTACGCAAGTGACCAGACACCCATGATGGAAGTAATCCCCCCCCCCCTGCCGGGACCAGAAAAACTTTTCTCCCACCTACAACAGGACTCCAATTGGTCACCACTAAACACTGGTACCGCTGCTTTTGCACTTGCTCATACATGCCGGTGCTTGGAAGGCCAACCTTCCTTACTTAGCCCTCCCCCCTCTCCGCAATTCCTTCCCCCCTTCACCTCGTGATTCAATTTGAAAGGATGCCCTTCAACCGAAGATTCCCGGAGGTCTCGTCGGCTGCTATTCCTGTCTGCTCGGGGCGGAAGCCACTTCTTGAATTGTCCCCTGTAAGGTCGGGAATGTATCTTGACCCGCGAGGCGGGCGTGGCGCTGCGGAAGACATCCGGGAATCTTAGACCCAGGTACCACTTACCTAGTTCCACTTTGGTTGGTTACTGCACTGAAACGTGATCTCTCTGGGAAGGAGTTGAGGGCTATATACGATTATCTACTACAGTCTGCCCTTTTGCCTTACTGTTACCTGAATCCTATTTATTCTTGCCACATGTGCTTTTTGTTTCTGCGGTGTATTGAATCTATATCGCAGAAACACTAATATGGTAAATATACAGTAATATGACTACTACACTGAGGTACTTGATACAAGCATGTCTTCTTTTTTTTTTTTTTTTTTTTTAAATCTTTTATTTATTTCATAAAACAAGAAAGGACACAAACATACAACCTCCTCGGGTCTACCACTATACATAAAATTATAATAGCCATAATTCAACTGAAATTAGGTTCATTTCATACCTCTGACCCATCTGTAATACTACCCCGTGGGAGTCGAAATCACCTATTCTAATAAGTTCTAATTTCATCGGTCACCTTACCTTCTTAATTTCCTCTATCTTAAGGTCTACTCCCTCCGATTGTATCCCAATACCTTCTTGTCTCAGATTTTCTCCCCTTTTTATTAACCCCAACATAAAAAACCTATCTCCCAAAAAAAAAAAAAAAAAAAAAAGGGGGGGGGGAGTAGAAACGGAGGCCGTGAACGCACTCTCACCCAGCTACCCCTACCCTTATTTTTTCCTGTTCAAGTTGCCCGTGTTCCGTCAGCTACATCGCCCTCAAACAGGATCCGTCCCTCATCAGAGAAGATATATATGTTCCAGGGTGTCCATGTTTTGATATATTGTTCCTGTTGGTGTCGTTTCGTGAGGATTAATTCCTCCATTTTCTTAATTTCCTCCACTTTTTTGAACCACATCCCTATAGTGGGTGCCTGTGAAGATTTCCAGCATATGGGGTTGCATGATTTGGCAGCATTGAGAAGGTGACATAGAACCAGCCTTTTATAAGTTTTTCTAGGTATATTTGACATATGAAGCAAAAAGAGCGCAGGGTCATATGGAATTGGAGTTTCCATGAGATTTTGGGCGATTTGATGTATCGTCTTCCAGTAATATTCTAATTTTGGGCATGTCCAAAATACATGTAGGATTGTTCCCTGGTCTTCTTGACATCTCCAGCACTGATCCGTCAGTGATGGGTAAATTCTATGTAATTTGACCGGAGTTTGATACCATCTAGTAGCTACTTTATAATTGGTCTCTTGTATGTTAGTGCTTATAGAGGTTCCGTGTATAAGGCTCATTATATTTTGCCGCTGTGGCTCTGTGAACTTTTGTCCCATGTCCACCTCCCAGTCCGTCAGGCATTGTAACTGATGGTCCTCTGGTGGCCTAATCAGTAATTTGTAAACCGCCGATAGGGTATGTCGTAATGTCCCCCCCTTCGAGCATAGAGTTTCATATCTGGTGAGATTTGGACTAAGAGTATCCAATGCCGGTAACGAACGTAAGAAGTCCGTTAATTGGAGAGCTCTCCAGTGGTCTAAACCGTATGGATTTGTTCTGTCCATGAGTTCACTCATGGACAGCCAGTTGTTATTTAACATAAAGTGAGACAGCTGGAAGTATCCATTTTGTCTCATTGTCTGAAAGACTGGGTCTTGGATTCCCGGAGGAAACAAAGGATTCCCCAAAATTGGGTACACTAGGGAGTAGGCTGACGTAAGAGAATATTTCCTAAATAATAAGCATGTCTTCTATTAGTGAGATGACACATATTGTTAGGATTGTTGTTACTGTTACCTGCCGGCCCACCCCACAGTTAGTAGGCTTAACCCCTTTTTATCTGTCAATGGTTCATTCTGTTCCCCATCATACCACTGTCTTTTGAGTCCTCCAGATTGCTAACCTGTATGACCTCAGATACACTCATTGTCCCCCACCAGCGGTACTAGACCTTAGTCTGCTGACCATCCAGCCTTCTCCCTTCTAGGTGGTCTGACACGTTCCTTTCCACCTCTGGTACTACCCTACCTTAAATCTCGTGATCTACACGAATTCTTGCCCCCATTCCATTCCATTCCATTCTTGACTTTCCCTTCCTCCTCCTTTACCATCCTCGGGGTCTGCGACCCCTGCCCCCCCTTCTTTTTTCCTTTTTTTTCTTTTTTTCTTCTCTCTCTATCCCTTCTCTTTCTCGTCCCTCTTCCCTTCTTCTATCCTCCCCTCCTTCCTCCCCCTTCTCCCCCCCATAGGCTCCACATCTCATCCCCTTCTCACCTCCGTGCTTAGACAAGTACCCCCTCCGGACCGTTACCTCGGTGCGGTTGGAATCCCAGTACCTTTAAGTACCTGTCCACGTTTTAGAACAAGCGTTGATTCTTAATCCTCACAACACCATGCAACCTGTCTCGATGCCACAAGCCTCCTTGTCACTAAAGTGTTTATCGCTCAATGTTAAAGGTTTGAACATTCCCGAAAAGCGTTCTCAAATCATGTTTGCACTCACCAAGCAGAAAGCTCAATTCATTCTCCTTCAGGAAACACATTTCCGGTCGGACTCCATACCGAAGCTGGCTAACCAGATGTACCAGACGGCCATTCATGCCACAAACCCCTCGGCCAAAACCAAGGGCACCTCCATCCTGATTTCTAAGCAGGCCCCCTTCCAAATGACAGATTCCTTGATTGACCCCGAGGGTAGATTTGTATTCGTTAAAGGTTTATACGCTTCCAAACCCCTTACCGTGGCAAACGTCTACTCGCCCAACGAACACCAAGTCTCATTCTGTAGGAAGGTTTGCGATCGTTTAACCTCATTCAAAGAGGGGATAACCATTTTAGGGGGGGATTTCAATGTCCCGTTGAACCCAGTAATTGACACCTCCATAGGTACATCTACGCTCTCTCACCGCGCGCTCCGCCAAATTTAAATTGCAATTCCAAGGCCTAGGCCTCCATGATACGTGGCGCACCTTAAATTCAACAGTTAAAGATTATACTTTCTACTCTAACCCCTTCAAGAAATACTCGCGAATCGATTATTTTTTTCTTTCCCAGCCAGACTTGACTTACCTCACCCATGCAACCATAGAGCCAATGTATCTATCAGACCACCACCCCATCACAGTTACACTGACCTTCCCTGAATCAATCTCTAGGTCCAAGACCTGGCGCCTGAACGCTGCACTGCTTAAGGATGTGGAATTCACGATTCGTTTAGAATCCCACATCCGTAGCTATTTTACTGAAAACTCCACTCCGGACGTGTCACCGATTAGTGTATGGGAGGCCCATAAATGTGTGGTGAGGGGTGAGTTAATAGCACAAACAGCTAAAGTCAAAAAGCAACACCAGAAAGTCATAGCGGAACTAATTCACAAAATTCAAAAACTAGAAAAGACCCACAAACTTTCCCACTCACAGACAATTCTGCGGGAATTGACCCTCACACGATCTCTTTTACTGGAGGAGTTGGGGAAGTGCACGAGACGCAGATATGTTCTGCACCAGAAGGTGTTCTACGAACAAGGCAATAAAAGCGGGAGGCTATTAGCCCGGGTAGTGAAATGATCTAGACCTGTACATCAAATTCGAGACCCACATGGTTCCCCTCTTTCCAGAAATGAAGACATTGCCCTTGCCTTTGAACAATACTATAAAGGGTTATACAACATCAATCCCCACACCCACAGCTCCGCTTCAGGAGACCATAGGATAGCAGAGATTAGAACCTTTTTAGCTCAATACTGCCCAAAACTTCTTAGACACTCGCAGGCTGACGACATGGAACGTCCCCTTACCCTGGAAGAGCTTCAACTGGCCCTAAAGCAAATGAAAACAGGGAAAAGCCCAGGCCCTGATGGGTTTACATTGCAGTATTACAAGTCCTTTTCTACAACTCTAGCCCCACAAATGATAACCACATTTAACGCCATGATAAACTCAGCAGCTCCCCTAGATCGTATGTTAGAAGCCCACATCGTGGTCATACCAAAGGAAGGAAAGGATCCCTCACAAGTTCAGCACTACAGGCCAATATCCCTCCTAAATGTGGACATCAAATGTTATGCAAAAATTCTGGCCAATAGACTGTCTCCTCTCCTGCCGGGCCTGGTCTCCTTAGACCAGGTGGGATTTGTTCCCGGTAGGGAAGCTAGGGACAATACGATTAGAGCCCTAAATCTCCACCACCTACTTACTACCTCAAGCACTCGCGGATTTTTTTTGTCACTAGACGCCGAGAAAGCGTTCGACAGAGTGGCCTGGGACTACATGCAGGAAGTCCTGGAGGCAATTGGTCTTGGGCCCCGCATGTTGTCCCTCATCTTGGCTCTGTACTCCTCCCCTAGTGCGAGGGTACGGGTCAACGGCCACTTGTCGGACGCCTTCACCATAGGGAATGGTACGCGACAGGGCTGCCCGCTGTCCCCCTTGATCTCTGTGCTTCTCTTAGAACCCTTTCTCAATCGACTGAGAGACAACCCCAACATCAAGGGACTGATCACACAGGGTAGGGAATATAAAGTAGCTGCCTTCGCAGATGATGTTTTGCTTACCCTCACCTCTCCCTTAACCACTATCCCTAACTTGTTGAAAGATATAGACCACTTTGGGTCGCTATCTTACCTGAAGATTAACTACACAAAATCACAGGCTTTGAATGTCACCCTCACTAGAGATGAGGTAGATAGCTGCAAAAGACTCTTCCCATTCCAATGGAACCAAAAGGCTATCACATATTTGGGTATAAAGATCACAGCCAGATTGTCGGACCTATACAGTGAGAACTTCCTAGTAGCCCTGAAAAAAGCCCAACAGGACCTGAATGCCTGGAATGCCCTTAACGTGTCTTGGTTTGGCCGATCAGCACTTTTAAAGATGATAATCCTGCCACGCCTCCTCTACCTCATACAATGCATCCCCATAGACCTCCCAGCATCCTTCTTTGCGCTATACAAGAAGGCATCATCCTTATTTCTATGGAAAAAGTCCCCGCCTAGAATCAAATACACACGCCTTACATGCCCTAAATCTAAAGGGGGAATTGGCCTGCCAGACATTTACAAGTATTTCCTGGCAAGCCACCTCACCCGAATCGTGGATTGGAACATCCACGAACACAGGAAAATTTGGGTAACTTTAGAGAGATCTTTCGTGCGCATCCCTCTCAAATCCCTGCCGTGGATTTTATCCCAACACTGGCCCTCAACAGCTTCTAAACACCCGTTTATCCACCCATCCCTTAGAGCGTTTGTAAGAGCCGTTAAAATTGCTTCGCTCTCTTCAGTACCTGGACCCATGACACCACTGAGGGGTAACTCCGGTTTTCAACCGGGCATTTCAACTTCCTTCTTATCTCAGGAATGGCCCCAGGATAGTATCTTAGCACATCAGCTATACTCCCAGGGTTCCCCACGCACATACGAGGACTTAGTTGCTTCCTCGCCCTCCAATTCCTTCCCATTCTGGTCGTACAGGCAAATCCGGCATTTCCTTTCTACCCAGGCAGCCGAAGAGTTGTGGGTAAGACATAAGACACCCTTTGAAGCCTTATGCACAGGCTCTTCTCCACAGAGACACCTAATCTCATCCATCTATAATATACTCACAGAAGATTCCCCAGCCCCCCCAGACTCGGCAAGGTTGGCCTGGGAGAGGGACCTACAGGTCCCACTCTCTGAGGACGACTGGACACGCATAAACAAATACACCCACAAGGGATCCCTCAACGTAGCGACCCAGGAAAATAGCTATAAGATCAGAACACGCTGGTATAGGACCCCAGCTCTCCTACATAAGTTTTCCCCGTCTACCCCTGATGTATGTTGGAGATGCAAAAAGGCAGTGGGCACCATGCTTCACATCTGGTGGGAGTGTGACTCCCTCCAACCATTTTGGAAGGAAGTACACAAGCTAATTACCCACATTACCACCTATACCTTGGACTACTCCCCTGTACTTGTAACACTTGAAAGACTATCTCTATCTCTATCAGATTGGCACTGATTTAGGTGATGAAACCGCACTGAGGTAACTGTATCCACCCACATAACGCCCCTGCCATAGTCCCCTATGTGCTGTATCTACCCCCCCCCCCCACCCTACACCCCCACCTTCTCCCTTTCCTTATCCTCCCCCCCTCTTTCCCTGATCTGGCTTCATTCCTCCTACGCCCCACAACCTCCCCAGCCTCCCCCCTTTTTTTCCTTCTCCATCTACTTCTACACTCTATCTGAACTTCTACTTGCTTCTTTAACTTACCTCTCTCTACTCTACCTTTTCTGGGCTGACTGCATCAATAGACAATCTTAGATGGCCGTAAGGCTACGCAAACCCATTCTTGCCAGTAGGGATGGGCCCGGTGCTCGATTCGAACCCACGTTCGAATCGAGCACCGGGTGTTCGCTCGCTCGGCGAGCCCAGAACTATTTGGGCCGTTCGCATCACATTCGTGTGATGCGAGCTGCCCCGCAATGCATTGCGGCCGGCGCAGTGCATTGCTGGCTGATGATTGGCCAAGCATGCACTGTGACCCCGCATGCTTGGCCAATCACAGCGCCGGAAACTCGAAGAGCAATAATTGGCTACAGGCAGGACGCCTGTAGCCAATTAAAGCTCAGGGGCTTTAGTACACGCCCCACCATTTAAAAGGCCGCCACGCCGTCAGCCCCGGTCACATGTGTTTCCGGCTTTAGGAGAGAGCAGTCTGCTGATTCTGTCTTTGCCTGATTGCTATTTCTTTGCTAAACCATTGGCTATTTCTTTGCTAAACCATTGCTACCTGAGTCATTCATCATTAGTGATCGTTCATTGCTGCTGATTGCACAGTTAGTGTGTTATTAGCTGCAGCTGGGGATTAGTCTGGTGCGTGTGTACTGTTAGTACAGTATTGCAGTAGCACCAACTGCAGTGCTGTTAGCACAGCATTGCACCCCAACTTCTGTCCCAACCTTCTGTCCCATCCATATACTACCTATAGTGTTTTTGTGTCAGCAGCACCCATAGGACTTCTAGTGTGTTAGTGGCAGCACACAGAGCTCCTATATTTTCTTCTCAGCAGCACACATATACTACCTATTGTGTCAGCAGCACCCATAGGACTTCTAGTGTGTTAGTGGCAGCACACAGAGCTCCTATATTTTCTTCTCAGCAGCACCCATAGGACTTCTAGTGTGTTAGTGGCAGCACACAGAGCTCCTATATTTTCTTCTCAGCAGCACACATATACTACCTATTGTGTCAGCAGCACCCATAGGACTTCTAGTGTGTTAGTGGCAGCACACAGAGCTCCTATATTTTCTTCTCAGCAGCACACATATACTACCTATTGTGTCAGCAGCACCCATAGGACTTCTAGTGTGTTAGTGGCAGCACACAGAGCTCCTATATTCTCTTCTCAGCAGCACACATATACAACCTATTGTGTCAGCAGCACCCATAGGGCTTCTAGTGTGTTAGTGGCAGCACACAGAGCTCCTATATTTTCTTCTCAGCAGCACACATATACTACCTATTGTGTCAGCAGCACCCATAGGACTTCTAGTGTGTTAGTGGCAGCACACAGAGCTCCTATATTTTCTTCTCAGCAGCACCCATAGGACTTCTAGTGTGTTAGTGGCAGCACACAGAGCTCCTATATTTTCTTCTCAGCAGCACACATATACTACCTATTGTGTCAGCAGCACCCATAGGACTTCTAGTGTGTTAGTGGCAGCACACAGAGCTCCTATATTTTCTTCTCAGCAGCACCCATAGGACTTCTAGTGTGTTAGTGGCAGCACACAGAGCTCCTATATTTTCTTCTCAGCAGCACACATATACTACCTATTGTGTCAGCAGCACCCATAGGACTTCTAGTGTGTTAGTGGCAGCACACAGAGCTCCTATATTTTCTTCTCAGCAGCACACATATACTACCTATTGTGTCAGCAGCACCCATAGGACTTCTAGTGTGTTAGTGGCAGCACACAGAGCTCCTATATTTTCTTGACAGCAGCACACATATAGTACCTATAGTGTCTTTGTGTCAGCAGCACCCATAGGACTTATAGTGTGTTTGTGGCAGCACACCTAGCTCCTATATTTTCTTGTCAGCAGCACACATAGTACCTATAGTGTGTTAGTGTCAGCACCCATAGGACCTACAGTGTGTTGTGAGCACACATAGAAGCTCTATTTTTTATACTATATACACTACCGACTACAATGGCTGGAAGACCGCCAAGGAGAGGCAGACTGTGCCGAGGCAAGAACACGGGGCAGGCAGGCTCTGTTTCTAGAGACAACAGTGCTGTCCGTGGACGTGGTCGTGCATCGTCATCAGCACGTGGCCATGGGAAATGCTTGTCTTTGTTTTCGGCAGCTGGACATGTGGAGCCGCATCATGCCGAAGGCTTGGTAGAATGGATGACCAAGCCCTCCTCATCCTCCTCATCCTCTCTCACCCAGGCTGATGGTACTGGCAGAGCAGCTGCCAACGCGTACTCAATGGCATCATCAGCCACCCCTTCCCTAGACCCACCATGTCCTCCCGAGGAGTCCCCCGAACTGTTTGAGCACAGTGTTGGGTACATGCTCCAGGAGGATGCCCAACGATTCAAAGGCTCGGATGATGATACCCAGCTTGAGGAAGGCAGTAGTGTGCGCGCAGAGAGATGGGATGCTGAAGGACAGCAATCTGGCAGTACTGTTCCACCAGCTGCAGCTTACTGCCAGGTTTGCTCTAGTGGTGTCACGTACCTGGTGGCGAGCCCGGATTGCAGTAGGAGACCTCTCTTACTACCCAGACTTGCAGCCCCTGATAATGGAGACAGGGGGTGCAGGAGTCAAAGGGAGCACGAGTGTCCGGCAGGATCAACGGCTGTAGGCAGGGCAGGTGTTGCAGAGAAGACTGTGTGCAGATCAGTAACCCTGGACAGGGTGATGACAGGAACCAGCAGACAGCAGACAACAGGAACCAGCAGACAGCAGACAACAGGAACCAGCAGACAACCGGTCACAGGAACTGGCAGACAGGTTACAGGAGCCGGCAGGTAAGTAGACACAGGAACCAGCATGCAGCGGACAACAGGAACCAGCAGACAGGTTACAGGAACTGGCTTGCAGCGGACAACAGGAACCAGCAGACAGGTTACAGGAACTGGCTTGCAGCGGACAACAGGAACCAGCAGACAGGTTACAGGAACTGGCTTGCAGCGGACAACAGGAACCAGCAGACAGGTTACAGGAACTGGCTTGCAGCGGACAACAGGAACCAGCAGACAGGTTACAGGAACTGGCTTGCAGCGGACAACAGGAACCAGCAGGCAACAGGTCACTTGGGGACAGGTGCACAGAATGGTCAGACAAGCCGGGTTTGGTAACTGTGGGGCACAATGCGGATAAGCCAGAGGGATGAGCAGGTGGATGGTCTAAGACAAGCCGGGATCGAGGCAGGCAGACAGCAGACAGGTAGAGGGCAGAGAAGTATCAGGAAATGACAAGCGGAACGTTGTAGATCAGGCAGCAAGAACTGTGTGGAGATGACCGGTTTAAATAGCCCGCTCGGCGCCAGTGACCGTGCGCGCGCCCGTCCGTGCCCGCGCATGCGCAGTAGCTCGCACACCTGCTCGAGTCCGCGCACCCGATCGCACCAACGAGGAACTACTAGGCCAAGCAGAGCTTTCCTTACATTGCCCCCCCCAAGGGGCAGCCTCCGGATGCCCAATTGGGCCAGTTTTTCAGGGTGTGATCTCTTGAAAGCCTGGATCAAATGCTTAGCGTGCATGTTGGCTTCAGGTTCCCATGAGTTTTCCTCTGCACCGTACCCCTTCCACTTGATGAGGTACTGTACCTGATTATTTCTCTTCCTGCAATCCACTATTGTCTCCACTTCGAATTCTTCTTCCCGTCAACCATTATGGGAGCTGGGGGATCTGTAGACCGTCCGGGAAAAGCATTGACAACCGCTGGTTTTAGGAGCGAGACATGAAAAACTGGGTGCACCCGAAGTGATTCTGGTAACTCCAGCTCATATGCCACCTCATTGATCTTTCGCTTAACTGCGAAGGGTCCCGAGAATCTGGGGCCTAGCTTCCTAGATGGGCAAGCGAGCCGGAGATTGATTGTGGATAACCATACTTTGTCTCCAGGTTCCAGGACCAGTTGCCCCCGTCTGCCCCTGTCAAAGACCTCTTTGTTGAGATTTTGTGCCCGGGTCATAGTTTCCTGTAACAACTTGTTATTGGCAGAAAAAAATCCACAGTCTGAAGAACAGCAGGAACGGAACATTCGGGTATTGAATTAGGCAAAAATGACGGATGGTAACCATAATTGGCAAAAAACGGGGTCTGCTTGGTAGTGGAGTGAGTGGAATTATTGTAGGCGTATTCAGCCAATGGTAACAAAGAAAGCCAGTCTTGCTGGGAGAAGGACGAAAAACAACGCAGGTACTGCTCCAGAGTTTGGTTTGTTCTTTCTGTTTGCCCATTTGTCTGTGGGTGGTATGCGGAAGATAGGGATAGTTCTATGCCAAGGGAGTTGCAGAGAGCCCTCCAGAACCGGGATGTAAATTGCACTCCCCTATCAGAGATGATGTTAGCTGGAACCCCATGGAGTCTAACAATTCCTTTAATGAATGCTTGAGCTGTCTCTGGTGCTGAGGGAGTTCCCTTCATGGGGATGAAATGGGCCATCTTGGATAGCCGGTCCACTACCACGAAGATGGCCGTATGGCCTTCAGAAGGAGGGAGTTCCACGATGAAGTCCATGGTGATTAATTTCCACGGTCTTTCCGGGGCTGGTAGGGGTTTGAGTAGCCCCCAGGATTTGGTTTTGCTGCTCTTGTTGCGGGTACAAGTGGTACAAGATTCCACATACTTTTTGCAGTCCTTTGCAAGTTGAGGCCACCAGAATGTGCGTTGGACCAGGTCTATGGTTTTGGAGATGCCAAAATGTCCAGCCAGTGCATGGTCATGGCAGAGTCCAAGTATGGTGACCCGGAGACTTTCTGGGATGAAAATTTTGCCGTTGGACCAGAATAGGCCATCTTTGGTTGAAGCTCCTGACTTGGCAGGTGGAGGGTTCTCCCTGGATGCCTGCTTGATCCGGCTTAATAAGTCTTCCTGAAGAAGAAGGAAATTTTCCGCGGCTAGGATGGTGTCAGGTGAAGTAGGCTCCTTAGGGTCAGTAAACATCCGTGACAGGGCATCGGGCTTGGTGTTCTTGGAGCCCGGCCTATAGGTGACGTGGAAAGTGAACCTAGAGAAGAACAGCGCCCACCTGGCCTGGCGTGGTTTTAACCTCTTTGCGGCTTTTAAGTACTCCAGGTTCTTGTGGTCGGTATATATAAGGATTGGGTGGGCCGCTCCTTCCAAAAGATACCGCCATTCCTCCAATGCCGCCTTGATTGCCAGCAATTCTCGGTCACCTACATCATAGTTCCGCTCAGGAGGCGTCAACTTGCGGGAGAAGAACCCGACAGGGAACAGAAGGGCCTTGTCTTTGGGAAAGTATCGCCCTGACAGCGACTTCCGATGCATCGACTTCTAAGACGAATGGGAGAGCCGGATCAGGGTGCTTCAACACGGAGGCGGAGGTGAAGAGCTTTTTGAGAGCCATAAAGGCAGATTGGGCTTCGGTCGTCCACTGGAACCGAATCCCTTGTCGGGTTAGTTGCGTGATCGGGGAAATGATGGCTGAGAAGCCCTTAATAAATTTCCGGTAGAAATTTGAAAACCCCACAAACCGCTGTACTCCTTTTTTATCCACCGGGGCAGGCCAGTCGAGTATAGCGGAGATTTTCTGGGGGTCCATCTTGATGCCTTCGACAGATATGATGAGCCCCAAAAACTGTATGCTCTGTTGTTCAAACTCGCATTTTTCGGGTTTCGCGTACAGACCATGCTGCCGCAGTCACCCCAACACGCATTTGACGTGTTGTCGGTGGCTGTCAATAGAGGAGGAAAAAATCAAAATGTCGTCTAAGTAGATGATCACAAACAAATCCAAGTAGTCCCGAAAAATGTCGTTGATAAAAGGTTGGAACGTGGCAGGGGCATTGCAGAGCCCAAAGGGCATCACAAGATATTCGAAATGTCTGAATCGTGTACGGAAGGCGGTCTTCCATTCATCGCCTTCCCGGATGCGGACCAAGTTATAAGCCCCGCGGAGGTCTAACTTGGTAAAGATGACAGCTGCCCCCAGCCTCTGGAACAATTCTGGAACTAGCGGTAGAGGGTAGCGGTTTTTAATGGTCACCTTATTTAGCTCCCTGTAGTCGATACAGGGCCGAAGGGAGTGGTCCTTTTTTTCCACGAAGAAGATGCCAGCCCCGGCCGGAGATGTAGAGGAACGGATAAAGCCCTTTCTAAGGTTGTCATCAATGTATTCTTTGAGAGCGGCGAGCTCCAGTTCAGATAAAGGAAAGATCCTCCCAAAGGGTACTTCGGCCCCGGGGAGAAGCTCAATGGGACAATCGTATACCCGATGAGGAGGAAGGGTCTCGGCCCCCTTTTTACTGAAAACATCCATAAATGAGTGGTAGGCCTCGGGGACCAATTGGCGGGTTTCGCTGTCCAGACACATCAGGGCGGAAGGCTGAGTAGCGGTCCTGGGGAGGCAGTGCTGGGAGCAGTAGGGAGAAGAAAAGGTGACCTCCTTGGTAGTCCAATCAATGCAGGGATTGTGGGCGCGGAGCCAAGGCATACCCAAAATGATTGGGAACAGGGGGGAAGAAATAATGTCCAGACACAGCAGTTCCTGGTGGAGGTGATTTATGCTGGCCGAGAGAGGCTGGGTTTCCTGGGTAACAGGCCCGGACCGGATGGCCGAGCCGTCGGCCAGGTGTATCTGCAGTCCTTGGGTCTTGGGTATGCAATGAGTAGTAGCGAAGGCCGAATCCATGAAACAACTGCAGGCTCCCGAATCAATAATGGCGGGGACCGAAATGTTCCTTCCGGGGAGCTGCAAGAAAATGGAGAGGGCAAGGTGAGAAGAGGTATCGGTGACGGCCAGAATCTGATCAACTGGAGGAAGACGCCACTTACGGATCTTAGCTGGGCAGGATCTCACATAGTGTCCCGGCTCCCCGCAATACAAGCACAGATTGTCCAGGCGGCGTCTTTGTCGCTCCTCGGGGGTCAGTGTTGGACGAAGCATGCCCAACTGCATGGGTTCTGGTCTTTCTATGGAGGCAGGAGGTCGGGCCAGCGGTGGCCCCCTGGAGAAGTGGGGTACCTTGGGCAGCATCCAAGTGGGACGTGGCGGAGCAGAGGCTCTCTCGGACCGTCGCTCACGTAGGCGCCTGTCAATCTGTACGGCTTGATTAATGAGCTCCTCAAGGGTTTGAGGAACCCCCACTCTAGCAAGTTCATCTTTAAGGGGGTCCGATAACCCCAACCGGAACTGGTAGCGGAGGGCCGCATCGTTCCAGTTGGTGTCCGCACTCCATCTCCTGAATTCAGCAACATAGTCCTCTGCGGGCCTGCGCCCCTGTAGTAGTGCATGGAGAGCAGTCTCTGCCGTGGCGGAGAGCTGTGGATCCTCATAAATTCGGGCCATTGCATCAAAAAAGGTACTTAGGAGAGTAAGTTCAGCGGCCTTCTGCTCAAGAAGGCGGTGGGCCCAGAGCTGGGGTTCATTCAGGAGCAAAGAGATCACAAAGCCTACTTTGGTGGCCTCCAAGGAGAATGTTCGCGGTTGAAGAGCAAAGTAAAGCTCACAGGCATTACGGAAAGTCCTGAACTTGCTACGCTCACCGGAGAACCTTTCAGGTGCGGGTACTCGAGGTTCCGGGGGTAGCATTACGACTGCCGGTGGGGTAGGCAGGTTGGCAGAGGCGACTGGTGGTCCTTGGGCGAGGACATGTTCCTCAAGGCGTGTGTAGCCTTCCTGGAGATTCTTGACTGCTTGAGACAGGCCTGCTAGATGTTGACAGAGTCCTTCCATATGAGAGGCTCCCTGCCCGGGCTCGGTCATGGCTGCCTGATACTGTCACGTACCTGGTGGCGAGCCCGGATTGCAGTAGGACCAGAGGAAAGAAACGATCCCCCACATTGGGGTTTTTAGGCAGCGTACAATGAAGGGAAGTCAGAGTTTGTAAGTAAAAAAGTTGACCATTTTATTATAATTAAAAAATTATTAACATCATTGAGTCAGAACATGAGCTCCAATGGGAACAATGACAAATAACTATACATTTACATAAAAGCAAACATAGATATACAATGGCAGGCTAATATTCACATAACAACAGTGGCAATCTGTCGTAAATGGGAAATTGTCCCTGACGCGTTTCAACCCAAAAGGGTCTTCCTCAGAGGGAAAGAAAGTCTGCTAAACAGAGAGGGATGGAATGTCAGTGTTAGTGGAAAGTACAATTACAGAGTAAGCATAAGCTCATATGGTGTACAGAGCTAAATGTAACAGTGCATATTGGAATTTATATTTACCACAATGGTGTATATCTTGAAAGTAGAAATTGTAATATTCCCACTGGAGGGTTTATGGCATGGAGAGGGGTGTCGTCCTCACCCCTGGGGCACACCAGACAGACTCCACCGGTTCCCACCCGGGTCAGGAGGCGCCGTATGCCTTACGAGGCGTCACACGTTGGGGGCTCCCCTCCTACTGGTTCTGCTGGCCAAGCATGAACATCAGAGGAAAGGGAACAACCCGGGAGGGGTGAAAAGGCGCGCAGATGCCTCCAATGATCGGGTCTGAAGATAAATAAAGGTCAAATTATAACTTGATATTTTGGTAGGTAAAACAGTTTAGAGCAGCTGCAAGAGAGGTAATGATTAGCCTCAATGTGCAGTTGCTCTGGCCAGGTGTGGTGACCAAGACATGTGATGGTTAAGTGTGTGAGGGGGACTGTGCACTTTCCTGAAGGAATCTAAGATGAGCACCAAACAAACAAACCCAAAAACCAAACCAAGTGCAGTGACAGAGGTTCCCCTCCAAAAGAAAGGAGAGGAAGAGAGTGGGAAGTGAGGGTGCACAGTGTGTGGGGGGGGGGGGGAGAGCTGGGATGGGTGAGTGTGATATGTGAAAAAGTGAAGTGGTTGAGAGGTGAAAAAGAGGGGGATGTGTGTAAAGGGTAAAGTGAGGAAAGGGGGTACTGGGAGGGGGAGCAAGGGGAAGGAGGGGAAAATGGGAACAGAGTGGGGATGGGGAAGGGGAGAAAAGGAAAAAGAAGGGGGGGGGAAGAGGAGGGAGAAGGGAAGGGGAAGAGAAAAGGGAAGGGTAGGGAAAAACAAAGGTCAAAAAGGAATAGGGAAAACGGGGAGAAAAGGAGGGAAAGGAGAAGAAAAGGGGGGAGGGGAAGAAAGGGGAGGGGGGGGGGAGGAAAAAAGGGGAGGGGAAGGGGGGACAGGGAGAGAGAAAAAAGGGGGGGGGGTTTGGAATGTGAGGGGACAAAGAAAGAGATGAAGGGGAAGTGATTGGGTGTGATGTGAAAAATGTGCAGTGAACATACTGCAAAGTTAAAACAAATGATGATCAAACTGGTGACATCATGTATGTGTGCATGAGTTGGAATTATGATCCTACCTGGGTTGTAAAGATCAATCATAGACTGCTGGCCGTGGGGTTGTAGTACGATGGCCAATACTATGTTTTATACTATAGAGAGGACCCTCAGCCTCGTATCACTCGTATGGTGATGTTGTAATAGGACTGCTGTGTCACTGGGATGAAAAAGGCACCCAATCTGAAAGCGAGAAAGTTAATCATAAGCAATCAGATCAGACCAGGGGTCTAATAGTCAAGTAAATCACAGGGTTTCCTTGTGAAGACCACCTAGAGGTCTGTGGGGTTAGGGCCACGGGTATAGCCGTCCTAGTGTGCCTGTACATACCGTGTATCAATCCCAATGGTAGTCTGGTCCTGCAGAGGTAGCTGTATTGTGGTGGGTACTGCTTGGTCCTTTAAAAGGGGTGAGGGCGGTACTAGTAGCCGGAAATGGGTCACCGGAAATACTCGGTGAGCCAATGACTCGATCAATAGATGCATCCCCGCGCAGATCCAAATCCCCTCCCAGGTGTGGGTGGCCGCCAAACGGGCAGGCCGCGTGTGGCGTCCCCGGCGTTCCCAGCGGCCATCTTGTGGCCCGTAACTGACGTCATTTCCGACGCAAATAGCGTGACGTACGCTCGTCATGCGCACCAGCGGCGTCCCGCGCGTGCGCAATGGCGAGCGTCGTCCGGAGATGTGCTGGGAATGCCGCCGACGAGGGTATTCCAACGATCGATCGCACGGGACCAGCCCGGGTGCGTCGATCGTGGAGAAAAAGGAGGCGCTTGTGGTGGAATGGGGCGTCACTCCTTACCCTCGTCGGGAAGGCGTTAGAGCGCCCCCCGAATCCAAGCGGCACGGCGGACTCCCGGCAGTCCCCAGTGGCGGAAGGACACCCCTCCCATGAGAACATCGATCGACCTGCGGCAAAATAAAGATGAAGTAAAAATGAAACAATAAAAATTAAATTAAAAAAGAAAATAAAAATGAAAATAATAATAACAAATATATAATATTAAAAAAAAAAAAAAAAAAAAAAAATGATAAAAAGAAAAGAAAAATGGTGATGTAAATAATAAACATAAAAAAAAAAAAATATAAAAAAAAAAAAAAAATTGAATAATAATGTGGTGAGAAAGAAAGAACCCCAAGGGTGAAAAAGAAGAGAGAAAGATTTGAAAAGATAAAGATAAACCACAGCATCAGTATCGCCGCAGGGAGATCAATGAGCGAGCTCAATTACAATGATGGGTGATGAATGCTCTGACAGGTTCAAGTATGGAAGCATAAAATGAAACAAAAGTGGTTTCACATATTATATTAATCAAGTACATACTTAGATTTGTACAAAAATATATATAAGACACATTTGTTAGATGTATATCGTATATATACATAAGACTCTGGTTGGAAAATGTCACCCTATCTGTACGTTAATTTGGTATGGTCTCAGTTCATGTCCTCGTCTAAGTAAGTTCCATCCTTTTTCCCCGTCTCTTACTTAGACGAGGACATGAACTGAGACCATACCAAATTAACGTACAGATAGGGTGACATTTTCCAACCAGAGTCTTATGTATATATACGATATACATCTAACAAATGTGTCTTATATATATTTTTGTACAAATCTAAGTATGTACTTGATTAATATAATATGTGAAACCACTTTTGTTTCATTTTATGCTTCCATACTTGAACCTGTCAGAGCATTCATCACCCATCATTGTAATTGAGCTCGCTCATTGATCTCCCTGCGGCGATACTGATGCTGTGGTTTATCTTTATCTTTTCAAATCTTTCTCTCTTCTTTTTCACCCTTGGGGTTCTTTCTTTCTCACCACATTATTATTCAATTTTTTTTTTATTTTTTATTTTTTATGTTTATTATTTACATCACCATTTTTCTTTTCTTTTTATCATTTTTTTTTTTTTTTTTTTAATATTATATATTTGTTATTATTATTTTCATTTTTATTTTCTTTTTTAATTTTATTTTTATTGTTTCATTTTTACTTCATCTTTATTTTGCCGCAGGTCGATCGATGTTCTCATGGGAGGGGTGTCGTTCCGCCACTGGGGACTGCCGGGAGTCCGCCGTGCCGCTTGGATTCGGGGGGCGCTCTAACGCCTTCCCGACGAGGGTAAGGAGTGACGCCCCATTCCACCACAAGCGCCTCCTTTTTCTCCACGATCGACGCACCCGGGCTGGTCCCGTGCGATCGATCGTTGGAATACCCTCGTCGGCGGCATTCCCAGCACATCTCCGGACGACGCTCGCCATTGCGCACGCGCGGGACGCCGCTGGTGCGCATGACGAGCGTACGTCACGCTATTTGCGTCGGAAATGACGTCAGTTACGGGCCACAAGATGGCCGCTGGGAACGCCGGGGACGCCACACGCGGCCTGCCCGTTTGGCGGCCACCCACACCTGGGAGGGGATTTGGATCTGCGCGGGGATGCATCTATTGATCGAGTCATTGGCTCACCGAGTATTTCCGGTGACCCATTTCCGGCTACTAGTACCGCCCTCACCCCTTTTAAAGGACCAAGCAGTACCCACCACAATACAGCTACCTCTGCAGGACCAGACTACCATTGGGATTGATACACGGTATGTACAGGCACACTAGGACGGCTATACCCGTGGCCCTAACCCCACAGACCTCTAGGTGGTCTTCACAAGGAAACCCTGTGATTTACTTGACTATTAGACCCCTGGTCTGATCTGATTGCTTATGATTAACTTTCTCGCTTTCAGATTGGGTGCCTTTTTCATCCCAGTGACACAGCAGTCCTATTACAACATCACCATACGAGTGATACGAGGCTGAGGGTCCTCTCTATAGTATAAAACATAGTATTGGCCATCGTACTACAACCCCACGGCCAGCAGTCTATGATTGATCTTTACAACCCAGGTAGGATCATAATTCCAACTCATGCACACATACATGATGTCACCAGTTTGATCATCATTTGTTTTAACTTTGCAGTATGTTCACTGCACATTTTTCACATCACACCCAATCACTTCCCCTTCATCTCTTTCTTTGTCCCCTCACATTCCAAAACCCCCCCCCCCCTTTTTCTCTCTCCCTGTCCCCCCTTCCCCTCCCCTTTTTTCCTTCCCCCCCTCCCCTTTCTTCCCCTCCCCCCTTTTCTTCTCCTTTCCCTCCTTTTCTCCCCGTTTTCCCTATTCCTTTTTGACCTTTGTTTTTCCCTACCCTTCCCTTTTCTCTTCCCCTTCCCTTCTCCCTCCTCTTCCCCCCCCCCCTTCTTTTTCCTTTTCTCCCCTTCCCCATCCCCACTCTGTTCCCATTTTCCCCTCCTTCCCCTTGCTCCCCCTCCCAGTACCCCCTTTCCTCACTTTACCCTTTACACACATCCCCCTCTTTTTCACCTCTCAACCACTTCACTTTTTCACATATCACACTCACCCATCCCAGCTCTTCCCCCCCCCCCCCCACACACTGTGCACCCTCACTTCCCACTCTCTTCCTCTCCTTTCTTTTGGAGGGGAACCTCTGTCACTGCACTTGGTTTGGTTTTTGGGTTTGTTTGTTTGGTGCTCATCTTAGATTCCTTCAGGAAAGTGCACAGTCCCCCTCACACACTTAACCATCACATGTCTTGGTCACCCCACCTAGCCAGAGCAACTGCACATTGAGGCTAATCATTACCTCTCTTGCAGCTGCTCTAAACTGTTTTACCTACCAAAATATCAAGTTATAATTTGACCTTTATTTATCTTCAGACCCGATCATTGGAGGCATCTGCGCGCCTTTTCACCCCTCCCGGGTTGTTCCCTTTCCTCTGATGTTCATGCTTGGCCAGCAGAACCAGTAGGAGGGGAGCCCCCAACGTGTGACGCCTCGTAAGGCATACGGCGCCTCCTGACCCGGGTGGGAACCGGTGGAGTCTGTCTGGTGTGCCCCAGGGGTGAGGACGACACCCCTCTCCATGCCATAAACCCTCCAGTGGGAATATTACAATTTCTACTTTCAAGATATACACCATTGTGGTAAATATAAATTCCAATATGCACTGTTACATTTAGCTCTGTACACCATATGAGCTTATGCTTACTCTGTAATTGTACTTTCCACTAACACTGACATTCCATCCCTCTCTGTTTAGCAGACTTTCTTTCCCTCTGAGGAAGACCCTTTTGGGTTGAAACGCGTCAGGGACAATTTCCCATTTACGACAGATTGCCACTGTTGTTATGTGAATATTAGTCTGCCATTGTATATCTATGTTTGCTTTTATGTAAATGTATAGTTATTTGTCATTGTTCCCATTGGAGCTCATGTTCTGACTCAATGATGTTAATCATTTTTTAATTATAATAAAATGGTCAACTTTTTTACTTACAAACTCTGACTTCCCTTCATTGTACGCTGCCTAAAAACCCCAACGTGGGGGATCGTTTCTTTCCTCTGGTTTTGCCTTTCAGGGGTGAGCAGCACTCTTTTTTGACCTTCGGGTCTGTGTCTTTTCCTCTGGATTGCAGTAGGAGACCTCTCTTACTACCCAGACTTGCAGCCCCTAAAAATTGAGACAGGGGGTGCAGGAGTCAAAGGGAGCACGAGTGTCTGGCAGGATCAACGGCTGTAGGCAGGGCAGGTGTTGCAGAGAAGACTGTGTGCAGGTCAGTAACCCTGGACAGGGTGATGACAGGAACCAGCAGACAGCAGACAACAGGAACCAGCAGACAGCAGACAACAGGAACCAGCAGACAACCGGTCACAGGAACTGGCAGACAGGTTACAGGAACTGGCTTGCAGCGGACAACAGGAACCAGCAGACAGGTTACAGGAACTGGCTTGCAGCGGACAACAGGAACCAGCAGACAGGTTACAGGAACTGGCTTGCAGCGGACAACAGGAACCAGCAGACAGGTTACAGGAACTGGCTTGCAGCGGACAACAGGAACCAGTAGAGGGGCAAGCCGGGTCACAAACACAGAGGGCAGAGAAGTATCAGGAAATGACAAGCGGAACGTTGTAGATCAGGCAGCAAGAACTGTGTGGAGATGACCGGTTTAAATAGCCCGCTCGGCGCCAGTGACCGTGCACGCGCCCGTCCGTGCCTGCGCACGCGCACCCGCTCGCTCCCGCGCATGCGCAGTAGCTCACGCACCTGCTCGAGTCCGCGCACCCGATCGCAATAAACGAGGAACTACTAGGCCCAGCAGAGCTTTCCTTACAAGTGGTGAAGAGGGAGGGGATGATGAGGTCACTGACTCCACGTGGGTGCCTGAAGGGAGAGAAGAGGAGGAGGAGGAGGAGGATGCGGCGTCACATGTCCAACGAGGCAGGATGCCCCCTGGAGGCCAGCTAGAGGCCAGCACAGCAACTGTATCACACCGCAGAGCTCTGCCTGTGCAGGGCGCTGCCTCTGCACGTTATCACAAAAGTTCTTTGGTGTGGTCCTTTTTTGAGACGAGTGCATCAGATCGCACCACTGCTATTTGCAATATTTGTCTCAAGCGTATCTCGCGTGGCCAAAACATCAGCCGCTTGGGCACCACAAGCATGAGCAGACATATGTCGACCTGCCATGCAGCTCGTTGGCAAGCACACATAAAAGACCCACACCAAAGAAGAAAGCGGACCTCTCCTTGCTCCTCATCAGCTGGGATCTCCATCCCCACTATATCTTCAGTCCTCTCTGAAAGCTGCTCTGATAGGACTGAAGGTGTAGAATTAGGTGTGTCACAACCAAGTACTTGCAGTACACCGACGTCCGATTGTAGCAGGCAAATTTCCCTGCCCCAGCTGCTGGACCGTCGAAAGAAGTATACTCCCAGCCATCCACATGCCCAGCGGTTGAATGCTAGCTTGGCTAAATTGCTAGCACTTCAACTGCTGCCTTTTCAGTTGGTAGACTCGGCCCCCTTCCGTGAGTTTGTTCAATGTGCGGTTCCTCAGTGGCAGGTTCCCAAATGCCACTTTTTCTCACAGAAGGCGATTCCGTCTCTCTACCGGCATGTGGAAGGCAATGTCCATGCCTCGCTGGACAGGGCGGTCAGCGGTAAGGTGCATATTACCGCTGACTCATGGTCCAGCAGGCATGGACAGGGACGTTATCTTTCTTTCACGGCCCATTGGGTCACTCTATTGACAGCTGGGAGGGATGCAGGACAAGGTGCAGTAGTATTGGAGGTTGTTCCGCCACCACGCCTCCAAAATGCTACTACTGGTTGTGACACACCTCTCTCCTCCACCCCCTCCTCTTCTTCTTCCTCCAGTGCTCTGTCCTCGAAACCAGCGGTGCTCCGTAGGCGTACAAGGGGCTATGCGAGTACGCAGGCAAAAAGATGCCATGCCGTGCTTGCGCTGGTGTGTTTGGGGGACAGGAGCCACACTGGGGCAGAGGTTCTGGCAGCTCTGCAGGGGCAGGCTGAGAGGTGGTTGACACCACGCCAGCTTAAGCCAGGAATGGTCGTTTCTGACAATGGCACCAACCTCCTCTCCGCCCTGCGACAGGGGCAGCTCACCCATGTGCCCTGTATGGCTCACGTCCTCAACCTGGTGGTGCAGCAGTTCTTGGGCAGGTACCCAGGCTTACAGGATGTCCTGAGGCAGGCCAGGAAAGTCTGTGTGCATTTCCGCCGATCTTATAATGCCAGTGCTCAGCTGACTGAGCTGCAAAAGGAGCTGAACCTGCCCAAGAACCGCCTAATATGTGACATGCCCACCAGGTGGAACTCAACGTTGGCCATGCTGCAGCGACTGCACATGCAGCAGAGGGCCATCAATGAGTACCTTTGCGACTACGGCACCAGGACAGGGTCAGGGGAGCTTGTTTTTTTTTCCCCACGCCAGTGGAGCATGATCAGGGATGCATGCACTGTCCTCTCACCATTTGAGGAGGCCACGAGGATGGTGAGCAGTGACAGTGCATGCATCAGTGACACTGTACCTCTTGTCCACCTGTTGGAGCATACGCTGCGTGGGATAATGGACAGGGCACTTGAGGCAGAACAGAGGCAGGAAGAGGAGGACTTCCTTGCCTCTCAAGGCCCCCTTTATCCAGACAGTGTTCCTTCTGTCCCACCCATCACACAGGAAGAGGATGAGGAGGAGGAGGAGGAGGAGGAGGATTGTGTGAGCATGGAGGTGGAGCCTGGCACTCAGCATCAGCAGCAGCAGTCTTTTAGGGATGATGTACAGTCCCAACAAACCAGTGGACTTGTACGTGGCTGGGAGGAGGTGGCTGGTGATCATGTCATCCTCAGTGACCCAGAAGACTCCGGACCGAATGCCCCAGCTAACCTACGTAGCATGGCCTCCCTGATCCTGCAAAGCCTGCGGAAGGATCCTCGTGTTCTTCGGATCAAGGAGAGGGACCATTACTGGCTGGCCACTCTCCTTGATCCACGGTACAAGGGTAAGGTTGCGGACCTTATCTTGCCGTCGCAGAGGGAGCAGAGGATGAGACATCTCAGGGAGGCCTTGCAGAAAGGTCTGTGCAACGCGTTCCCAGAAACTGGGAGGTTACAAACTCCTGGTCCTGGACGACGAGTTGCTGAGGCTTCGGTCAGTAGCAGAAGGAGCGGTGGGGAAGGTGGACGTCTGACCGATGCGTTCAGACAATTCTTTAGTCCGCAGCCCCAAGGTATGATCGGTTCCAGCAACCATCGCCAGCGTCTGATATACATGGTGCAGGAATACCTAGGGGCAAGGTCAGACTTGGACACCTTTCCCACCGAAAATCCTCTGGCTTACTGGGTCCTGAGGATGGATCACTGGCCAGAGCTTGCACAGTATGCAATTGAGCTACTGGCCTGTCCTGCATCCAGCGTTCTTTCCGAACGCACATTCAGTGCTGCTGGAGGATTTGTCACCGATCATAGGGTGCGCCTGTCCACCGACTCGGTTGATCGACTGACCTTCATAAAAATGAATCAGTCTTGGATCACCACCAGCTACCAGGCACCTGAAGTGGATATAACTGAATAATTTATAATGTCACATCCCTTCAAGACTGCCTATGCTGATGCTGAGTGACTGTCCTGTTATGTTCACTGACTATCCTCTTCCTCCTCCTCAATGATCCATGCCACCACACCAGTGCCTAAGGCACAATTTTTCAGCCCCTGTATAACAGGGGCGTGTACTTACAATTTTTTTAAAAAAAATGCTTTGCAACAGGTGTGACTGCTGTGCTCCAAGTACAGTATCTGTGAGGGGTTGCAGTGTTGTGGCACCAGCCTAAGGCACAATTATTCAGCCCCTGTTGGGGCGTGTAATTACAATTTTTAGGCAATGCTTTGCAACAGGTCTCATTGCTGTGCTCAGAGTACAGTATCTGTGAGGGGTTGCAGTGTTGTGGCACCAGCACCAATGCCTAAGGCACAATTTTTCAGCCCCTGTGTAACAGGGGCGTGTACTTACAATTTTAAAAAAAAAATGCTTTGCAACAGGTGTGACTGCTGTGCTCCAAGTACAGTATCTGTGAGGGGTTGCAGTGTTGTGGCACCAGCACCAATGCCTAAGGCACAATTTTTCAGCCCCTGTATAACAGGGGCGTGTAATTACAATTTTTTAAAAAGATGCTTCGCAACAGGTGTGACTGCTGTGCTCCAAGTACAGTATCTGTGAGGGGTTGCAGTGTTGTGGCACCAGCACCAGTGCCTAAGGCACAATTTTTCAGCCCCTGTTGGGGCGTGTAATTACAATTTTTAGGCAATGCTTTGCAACAGGTCTCATTGCTGTGCTCAGAGTACAGTAGCTGTGAGGGGTTGCAGTGTTGTGGCACCAGCACCAATGCCTAAGGCACAATTTTTCAGCCCCTGTATAACAGGGGCGTGTAATTACAATTTTTTAAAAAGATGCTTTGCAACAGGTGTGACTGCTGTGCTCCAAGTACAGTATCTGTGAGGGGTTGCAGTGTTGTGGCACCAGCACCAGTGCCTAAGGCACAATTTTTCAGCCCCTGTTTGGGCATGTAATTACAATTTTTAGGCAATGCTTTGCAACAGGTCTCATTGCTGTGCTAAGAGTACAGTATCTGTGAGGGGTTGCAGTGTTGTGGCACCAGCACCAATGCCTAAGGCACAATTTTTCAGCCCCTGTATAACAGGGGCTTGTAATTACAATTTTTTAAAAAGATGCTTCGCAACAGGTGTGACTGCTGTGCTCCAAGTACAGTATCTGTGAGGGGTTGCAGTGTTGTGGCACCAGCACCAGTGCCTAAGGCACAATTTTTCAGCCCCTATTGGGGCGTGTAATTACAATTTTTAGGCAATGCTTTGCAACAGGTCTCATTGCTGTGCTAAGAGTACAGTATCTGTGAGGGGTTGCAGTGTTGTGGCACCAGCACCAATGCCTAAGGCACAATTTTTCAGCCCCTGTATAACAGGGGCTTGTAATTACAATTTTTTAAAAAGATGCTTCGCAACAGGTGCGACTGCTGTGCTCCAAGTACAGTATCTGTGAGGGGTTGCAGTGTTGTGGCACCAGCACCAGTGCCTAAGGCACAATTTTTCAGCCCCTGTTGGGGCGTGTAATTACAATTTTTAGGCAATGCTTTGCAACAGGTCTCATTGCTGTGCTAAGAGTACAGTATCTGTGAGGGGTTGCAGTGTTGTGGCACCAGCACCAATGCCTAAGGCACAATTTTTCAGCCCCTGTTTAACAGGGGCGTGTAATTACAAATCTTGATCTAATAGTTCACAGCAGGGCCCATTCCTGCGCCCACCAAGAGTAACTATGAGGGCCTACAGTCTTGTGGCAACACCGTCCACCACCACCACCACCACCAAAGGCCCAATTTTTCTGCCCTGTTCAACAGGTGCATGCAATTACAAATCTTGATCTAATAACTCACAGCAGGGCCCATTCCTGCACCCACCAAGATTTACTGTGAGGGCTTACAGTCTTGTGGCAACACCGTCCACCACCACCACCACCAAAGGCCCAATTTTTCTGCCCTGTTCAGCAGGTGCATGCAATTACAAATCTTGATCTAATAACTCACAGCAGGGCCCATTCTTGCACCCACCAAGAGTAACTGTGAGGGCTTACAGTCTTGTGGCAACACCGTCCACCACCACCACCACCAAAGGCCCAATTTTTCTGCCCGGTTCAACAGGTGCATGCAAGTACAAATCTTGATCTATTAACTCACAGCAGGGCCCATTCCTGTGCCCACCATGAGTAACTTTGAGGGCTTACAGTCTTGTAGCTACACCAACATCTAATAGGGCAAATTTCTTCAGAGTATATACGGCAGGCCCCTACTTTCAAACATCCAACTTACAAACGACTCCTACTTGCAAACGGAAAGAGAAAACAGGAAGTGAGAGGAAATCTACCCCTAGGAAGGGAAATTCTATCCTGTTAGATTTAATTTGGGAAAAAGGTATCTCCTCTCTACTGATGCTTTATCACCAATCCTTGTTTCAATTAAAACCCCACTTTTCCAAAAACATTTGTCATTGGGACGGAAAGTGAGGTGAAATGTTCTGAACAGATGTGCAAAGACAGCAAATGTTACAGGGGTGATAACCCCTCCCTATGTTCTCCAAAAAGCTTAAAAATAGATTTTTTTGGGATGGAGCTACACTTCATAATGTACCTGTTCAGATTCTACTTAAGAACAAACCTACAGTCTGTCTCTTGTTTGCACCACCTATATACTGCTGTTCAGAGTATATAGGGTTGTAGGTATAGGGTTTTATTTTGGGTGTGGGGTCCCCCTTAATATCCATACAAGCCCCAAAGGGGCTGGGGTGGGGGGGGGGGTGATGGGGTAGACATGCCATTTTTCTCAAGGATTTTCAGCCATATGGCGGCCAGGACAAGACATGACATTAAAGCCGCAAGTGGTTTTAAATGGCTTCTTTTTTTCCTTTACAAATGTCATTTTGTGCAGGGACAGTTCTAAACACGGGAAACACATGCCACTTCACAGGCATACTTTAGACACCCCCCAGGTACCATATTTAAAGGAAAATTTCACTTTTTTTTTTCACTTTATGCATCATTAAAATGACTGCTCCCGAAAAAACGTTAGTTTTTAAAAGTTCTTTTTGCATTGATATATGTCCCCTGGGGCAGGACCCGGGTCCCCAAACCTGTTTTATGACATTAACATGCATATTGGCCGTTGTAATTAGCAATTTTGATTTCGAACGTTCGCGTCCATTATAATGAATAGGGTTCGAAAATTTGCGTGAACTTTCGGTCCGTTCGAAGGTTCTGGTGCGAACCGAACTCGGGGGTGTTCGGCTCATCCCTACTTGCCAGCCCTGGATTCTATGTTAAGATTCCTTATGATAGTACAACCCTCACATTTATACATGTCTCATTGCAATGTCTTGGAATCTCTTAAGCATTCTGTTCTATATTTTTGTGTTGCTGTTTAAGCTGTTTGTTGCCAATTTCAATAAAAACTTTATGGAAAAAAAAAAGACAGATAGATAGATAAAGGGAGAAAGACAGATAGATAGATAGATAGATAGATAGATAGATAGATAGATAGATAGATAGATAGATAGATAGATAGATAGATAGATAGATAGATAGATAGATAGATAGATAGATAGATAGATAGATAGATAGATAGATAGATAGATAGATAGATAGATAGATAGATAGATAGATAGATAGATAGATAGATAGATAGATAGAAAGATAGATAGATAGATAGATAGATAGATAGATAGATAGATAGATAGATAGATAGATAGATAGATAGATAGATAGAGAGAAAGACAGATCGATAGATAGAGGGAGAAAGACAGATAGATAGATAAAAGGGAGATAGAAATAAAGAAAGAAGGGTGAAGAGAGAAAGAGAGAGAGAGAAGGGAAGGAAGGAGACCCCTACATCAGTGTACAGTGTACTCACTCAGAGGCAGGAGGGACTGGATGGATCAGACTCCATCTTTCCTTTCTGTTTGCTGGGCTTCAATATTCATACACAGGAGGAGGCATACACAGGAGGAGAGGACGGGAGGAGGGGAAGGAGTAGAAGCAGCTACTCTCCTCTGTCTGGCTGTGCGGGCAGCAGGGGGAGGGGAGAAGTGTCAGAGCTGGCTGTGATACGCCCAGCTCACCTCTCTCTATCTGGAGCTCTCAGTGAGCTCCGAACCCCCTGCTGATCTGTCCCGCTCGCGGACGGTTTTCTCTGTGTCACTGGGGGAATCGGCGCTGTGCTGGGGGCGGCGATCTCTTCTACTCAAAGAGGCGACTCTGCTATAAGGCAAGCTAGGCGGCCGCGAGGCCCCTCTGATCGCTGGGCCTAAGGCGACTGCCTAATTTGCCTAATTAGAGGGCCACCTCTGATAGGAACCAGACTGGCTTTATTCCTTACAGACAAACAGGTGATAATATTCGTTGCACTACCCTTCTAGCCCACATTGCCCGTACCAGGAACATCCCCGCCTGCTTCCTCTCCATCGATATTCAGAAGGCATTTGATTCCTTTTCTTGGCCTTATCTCAATTCAATCTTGAACCAATGGGGATTTGGAACGCACTTCCTAAAATGGATCTCCTCTCTATATCATAACCCAAAAGCATATGTCTCATATATGGGATTCTGCAACGATCCCTTCCCTATTGAAAGAGGAACCAGGCAGGTGGCCCCTTTCCCCTCTTCTCTTTGCTCTAGCAATTGAACCCCTAGCCCAACTCATGCGCTCAAATACGAACATTAAAGGCCTTGAACTAGGTGGTCACCAACACAAATTATGCATGTTTGCTGACGATATATTAATATTTCTCACCTCACCTCTTATATCAGCCCCAAACCTTATTGAAACATTTACTAAATTTGGTATATTATCTGGACTTAAAATAAATCCCCAAAAATCTAAAGCCCTCAATATCTCACTTTCACATGAATTACAATCACAACTACAAGACTCCCTCCCTTTTATCTGGTCGACAACACAAATTACTTTCTTAGGAATTACATTAACGGCTAACCCTGCAAACTTATTTAAAGCTAATTACCCTCCACTACTAGCTCAAATTACCTCTCTATTGAAAAACTGGTCTTCTCTACCATTAGCCTGGATGGGTAGAATCACAGTAATCAAAATGTCAATATTACCCAAGATCTTATACTTGTTTAACCACTTTCAGACCGGACCAATTTGCAGCGAAGGACCAGGCCCCTTTTTGCGATTCGGCACTTCGTCGCTTTAACTGACAATTGCGCGGTAGTGCGACGTGGCTCCCAAACAAAATTGTTAGGTATGTGTACTTAAGCGCTAGAATGGGTATTCAAAGACAGAACGGCAACAATATTTTTAAGATAGCCAAATGATGATGCTGCAACCCATATATTAGTGTTCTCACACGTAGAAGAAATGGTTTTTAAAATACACACACAATGTTAATAATTATGTGAAATGGGTGCGCTCTCAATCAACCTTAAAAATCGTGTAGATCTGATTAAAAATTGCTTGTGCAATGATACTATTCAAGTGATGTGTAAAACCTCCTTAAAATCCGTGCACTGAGTGTGTATACATAAATAAATAAATACATAAAACCATATGTAAATATATAAATAAGTGGATCCTTTTCCTTTTTGTGGTACCAGTGATTAAGTGATATTTGTGCGATAGTGCTGTGAATAAAAGACAGTTTAAGAATGAGGTAAAACCACGTTTACATTCCAACCCTTAAAAAATCCATGCGTTTAAAACTGAAAAAAAACGCATTAAAAAATCCATGCGTTTAAAACTGAAAAAAAACGCATTTACTTGTGCGATTTATTTGTGGAAAAACGCATATTGGGTTATGCGATTAAATTGGGAGAAACACCATAGGTGTTTTTAGAATCCTTTAGGAGTCCATGCATCTAATTGATGTCTCCTTAGGTGTTTAATTTGCGGTTGCTTAGACAGGTGTTGTTCCTGATTAGTTAGTGCTGAGATGTTTTACTAACTAATTGCCCTTTGGTGTTGAGCACAGGTTAAAACTTGAAGGATAAAAGGTGTACACCACAAATGAGAAAGATAAGCACCATTTAGTAAATGTATATTTTTGAGCAGGTATACACATAATACTTTTACTTATCTTTAGTTGTGGTGTCCTCTTTCCTGCTGGTCACGTCCTTCCTATCTCTTCCGTGTTTGCATGAGGATAGAAGACAGATAAAAAACCATTGCGCAATATAGTTATACTTTGAATGGTGTGCATGTGTTGTGGCTGAAGCCCATCTACTTACACAGCACCCTACGAACGAAGCGCGGTGGTTAGAAATATGTCAGGCACTGTTTGGGCTCCCTGCCCTGCTTGTCTCAGTAGTGTTGCTTAGCTCCTCCTCCCGACGCGTTGCGACACGCCCACGTGTCTTTATCAAGGGATTCGTAGGGTGCTGTGTAAGTAGATGGGCTTCAGCCACAACACATGCACACCATTCAAAGTATAACTATATTGCGCAATGGTTTTTTATCTGTCTTCTATCCTCATGCAAACACGGAAGAGATAGTAAGGACGTGACCAGCAGGAAAGAGGACACCACAACTAAAGATAAGTAAAAGTATTATGTGTATACCTGCTCAAAAATATACATTTACTAAATGGTGCTTATCTTTCTCATTTGTGGTGTACACCTTTTATCCTTCAAGTTTTAACCTGTGCTCAACACCAAAGGGCAATTAGTTAGTAAAACATCTCAGCACTAACTAATCAGGAACAACACCTGTCTAAGCAACCGCAAATTAAACACCTAAGGAGACGTCAATTAGATGCATGGACTCCTAAAGGATTCTAAAAACACCTATGGTGTTTCTCCCAATTTAATCGCATAACCCAATATGCGTTTTTCCACAAATAAATCGCACAAGTAAATGCGTTTTTTTTCAGTTTTAAACGCATGGATTTTTTAATGCGTTTTTTTTTCAGTTTTAAACGCATGGATTTTTTAAGGGTTGGAATGTAAACGTGGTTTTACCTCATTCTTAAACTGTCTTTTATTCACAGCACTATCGCACAAATATCACTTAATCACTGGTACCACAAAAAGGAAAAGGATCCACTTATTTATATATTTACATATGGTTTTATGTATTTATTTATTTATGTATACACACTCAGTGCACGGATTTTAAGGAGGTTTTACACATCCCAAACAAAATTGACGTCCTTTTTTTCCCACAAATAGAGCTTTCTTTTGGTGGTATTTGATCGCCCCTGCGGTTTTTATTTTTTGCGCTATAAACAAAAAAGAGCGACAATTTTGAAAAAGAACACATTATTTTTCATTTTTTGCTATAATAAATATCCCCCAAAAATATATAAAAAAACATTTTTTTCCTCAGTTTAGGCCAATACGTATTCTTCTACATATTTTTGGTAAAAAAAATCGCAATAAGCGATTATTGATCGGTTTGCGCAGAAGTTATAGCGTTTACAAGATAGGGGATAGTTTTATAGCATTTTTATTAATAATTTTTTTTTATTAGTAATGGCGGAGATCTGCGTTTTTTTTTGTGACTGCGACATTATGGCGGACACATCGGACATTTTTTACACATTTTTGGGACCATTGTCATTTTTACAGCAATTAATGCTATTTAAATGCATTGATTTCTGTATAAATGACACTGGCAGTGAAGGGGTTAACCACAAAGGGGGCAGTGTAATGGTTAAGTATGCCTAGGGGTGTGTTTTTTACTGTGGGGGGGCGTGGCTGTCAGCTAGTGAATGCTGATCTCTGCTCCAATCACAGGGAGCAGAGATCGGCGTCACTAGTTGCTAGGCAGAATGGGGAGATGCTGTTTATCTCGGCATCTCCCCGTTCAGCCTTCCCGTGAGACGATCGCGGGTGTCCCCGCGGCGATCGAGTCCGCGGGGACCGCGGCCGGACTCACGGGGGTGCCGACCAGCGCGGGAGCGCGCCGCTCCCGGTGCACTCCCGATGGCACGGACAGGCTAAAGGAGGGACTTATATATACGCCCTCCTGCCTGTCCGTGCCATTCTGCCGACGTATATCTGCGTGCGCTGGTCGGCAAGTGGTTAAAGTACTCCCTATACAAGTGCCAGCATCCTTCAATGCAAAACAGCTTAATTCATATGGGGCAAACTTAAACACACTTTATACACAACACACTTTATACACACCCCAAACCCTAGAAGGACTGAGTGTTCCTAACTTTTCAAAATATTACTATGCAGCTCAACTAGCCCAACTACCCAAGTACCACGCCACCAAAGAAATTCCCCTTTGGGTTTCAATTGAATCAGTTGAATGTGACCCACTTTCCATTGTGAACCTACTATGGCTCTTACCTTCCCAACGCTGTTCAATCAAGAATCCTATCACGAGTCTCTCAATTTGGGATAGACTCAAAAATCTGGCAAGCTACTAAATCAGCAACACCTAATATCACAGCCTTTGAAACTAATTATAAGGTACTTACCAGATGGTACCTTGTTCCCGCAAGAATTTAAAAATGTTACCCTCAATACCCAGCACATTGCTTCTGAGGCTGTAGCGACCCCGGTACTCACTTACATATTTGGTGGACCTGTCCCATAGTACGTACCTTTTGGTCTGAAATATTTAACATACTCTCATCCATGTTCGAATGCTTCATACCCCCTGATCCAACGATAGCTCTTCTAAATAATAAACCACAAATCTTGACACAACGTCAATTCCAACTTTTATTATATGTTACCACTGCAGCAAAACAATCCATAGCAAAATCTTGGAAATCAACCACACTATGCATAGTATCGGCCAAACACAGAGTGACACAAGCAATGATTCATGCTAAAACTGAATCTTACTAGATAACTTTTCCAAATTCCAACCATTCTGGCGTCCAGGGCAGGACTTACCATTGGGCTTGACTGGGCTCAAGCCCATGGGCCCCGCCCAATAGGGGGCCCCGCAGAGATACATAGTGTACTCGGCTCGGCTCCGCTCACAGTCACGCTCCCGGTCCTGCCCTATGATGGACATAACACAGGGACTGGGCGTGACTGTGAGCCAAACTGTGAGACGACCCGAGAGCCGCCGAGAGGACCCGAGAGCCGCCAAGAGGACCCGAGAGCCGACCGAGAGCCGCCGAGAGGCACCGAGAGGACCCGAGAGGACCCGAGAGCCGACCGAGAGCCGCAGAGAGGACCCGAGAGCCGACCGAGAGCCGCCGAGAGGACCCGAGAGCCGCCAAGAGGACCCGAGAGCCGCCGAGAGTACCCGAGAGCCGACCGAGAGCCGCCGAGAGGCACCGAGAGGACCCGAGAGGACCCGAGAGCCGCAGAGAGGACCCGAGAGCCGACCGAGAGCCGCCGAGAGCCGCCGAGAGGACCCGAGAGCCGACCGAGAGCCGCCGAGAGGACCCGAGAGCCGCCAAGAGGACCTGAGAGCCGACCGAGAGCCGCCGAGAGGACCCGAGAGCCGCTGAGAGGACCCGAGAGCTGCCGAGAGCCACCGAGAGGACCTGAGAGCTGACCGAGAGCCGCCGAGAGGACCCGAGAGCCGCCGAGATACACAGGACTCTGTATCCCGGCGGCGCCATTTTTAAACTTCAAGACTGCAATGACAAGGCTGCAAATGATACTGGGGCAAGGCTGCAAATGACACTGGGGCAAGGCTGCAAATGACAAGACTACACTGACAGGGCTGCAAATGACACTGACAAGGCTGCAGATGGATGGACAAGGCTGCAGATGGACACTGATAAGGCTGCATTGATGGGCATTTAAATGTAATTTTTTTCCTTAAAATTCCATCCTAAACTTGGGGTGCGTGTTATATGCTGGTGCGTGTTATACGCTGCTAAATACGGTAATGTATAGAAGGTAGGGCCCGAAAGTGACTCAAGCCCAGGGGCCCCCACCACCCTAAGTCCTGCCCTGCTGGCGTCCATGCATAAATCATCACCTACCACCAGGTTTCGATTGTACACTTTTACTACCCTGAAGATGTCTGATATTTACTATTACTTGTTTTAATATAAAACAATATATGATTAACCAAAGTATCAATTCCCTCTGGAGACATCTCCCTTATTCCAACCAGCCTCCATTTCCCGTTCTTCCACTCATTTTACATCTACTCACATCAAAGACTTAATGATATTTTAATACATTGTAATCTAATCTAATTTATCACGAATCAAATATTTTTCCTCTAGAACAAACCTATAATATACATAATTGAGATAGTCAAATCTATTTTTTTTTTGTTTATCTTTTTTTTTCTTCTTCAGGATAAGTCAAGCCATATAGCCGAATCTTGGCCCTGGTTATACTAAACCATTATCCAACTATCTCATTATTTACTAACTTATAGACTAATAGATTACATTGTTGTTATTCAACTCAAACTAAGGTTATTCTATAAATAATTAATTACTTGTATTTCACACATATATATATGTCTATCTTATTTAACTTCAAAATTTGTACTAATAATATGTACTGTATTGTTATCAATAAAATATTTTAAAAGAGATTGCCTTAATGCTTGACTTAGATCCATTGGGGTCTATTTTGGAAGTGAGCCGCTAGAAGCACACTGGGTGTGGATTATTATTAGGGATCTGCAGGTCATTGTCACATTCAATCACGTTTTTGCACATGGACACTTTTTTCTTCTACTCCCCCCTCATTTTTGCACAGTTGAAGAAACTATGAATTATTTATGAAATTTTATGCCCAGTTTTGTGTTGGGGATTTTGAAATCCATATTTATATCAAGGAGTTCCAAGGGAACCAGTATAGGGACTTCTATTACCATGCCCCGTGTTGTGCATATATATATGTGTATCGTTTATTAGAACAATAAGTAAGATGGGCCTATTTACTGTTTCTGGTATCTCAAACACACCAACGTGTTTGTCTGCTATCTGCCTAGTAACTAAATTACTCTATTGTCAAAAATCCTTGAAATGCTAACTTATGTTATATCAAAGAGGGCTGATGGTTGTAAATCAAGAGATAGGTAAACCAATGCTTAGGGTTTCAAACACAGAGGCACCAGAGTTGGTCTCTTACTGTTGTGAGAAGCATGCTTTGTTGACTGGGCTTGAAATTACAACCAATCGAATTTTAGGCAACTCAACCAATGAACATTAGGCTGCACGGGTAACCAATCAGGATTCAATGCACTTCTGAACCAATGAGGTGACCCTGAGTTTTGATTGGTAGGAGTGGGTTATTCTAACAACATAAAAACCAACAGCTTAGGGATGCGAGGCCTCTTAAGCCTCATGGACTGGACACGTAAGATTCCTGTGTAATGTATTCCCTTATCTCTCTTTACTTTTCCCTACTCTTCTTCTATATTAAGATTTTGCCTAAGATTCAAGTAACAGCCTGTGTATGTCCATTGTAACTATATCCCCTTTTTGCATTACCTATCTTTATAAACACTGGCAACACTGCATTTATAACATCTCTATACTTTATTGGGTAATCTCTAACGTTTCTTTTCTATATAAATAAATGTAATTGTTTATCTTTTCGCACTGTTATCGTTCGTTTTTAATAATCGCATAGACAAAGTTTTTTAATCACTTATTTTATGTAGAGGTAAGCATATAAGTGAGGTAGGTATAAAAATAGCCATGACAGATGGTGCCCCCTGTGTGAGGAAGTTTAATGTTTGGGGTGAATGCGATTTCTCGTATGGAAGACAAAGCTGGGTTTGTGTCTCCCATTTGAATACCCAGACTAAAAAAAAACTTATCAGAACGTTCCTGTTTACCTTTTGTCTGCAATAATACTGTGATGAGACTGATTTTGAATAATGTGTATATATAAAATGAAATTGTACGTGCGAATGATAAGGGCTCCATTTGAAATCTTGGAGACAGTGGAAAAGGATATGTGCCTCTGCCAAAAAGCTATTTCAGTTGACCATTTGAATGAGATTAGGCCAACCGTTGTGATTGGGACACACACCGGTAGGCCTAGAGCTACGTTTCCACTTGTGCAACTCCAAAGTCACATGATTTAGAGTATGACTGTGCGGTGCGACTTTGGTGTGGCTTTGAATGCGACTTTGATCCAAATTTACACTCTGGGTCAGAGTCGCATCCGGAGTCACATAGGAGTGGTGCAGGTACCTTTTCATAGTCATTGCAGCTTTGAGTCGCATAGATTGGGACTGGTGATATTGAAATCAATGGGCTGTGACTTGTAATGCGACTTTGTGTCCAAAGTCGCATGGCAAATTGCATTCGTGAAAACGGAGCCTAGGTCGCACAGAATGTCTGTATGTATGTATGTGTGTGTGTGTGTGTATTTATGTATGTATGTCTGTGTGCGTGTGTGTCTGTATGTTTGTATGTGTGTGTGTGTGTGATTTGGATTTGCCGCCCGAGTGTATGTATAATCAGCGTACAATGATTGTGTGTGACCGAGCATACTGTGTAACTATATGTTGTATGACATTTGTGATGTATATGGGAAATGGATGAACTGTGATTTTTACCTTTATGATCAAGATACAAGTCCCCATAAGTGTAAAAATATTTTTAAAGGGTTTGATTTTAAGTCGAAAAACCTGTTTCTTATCCAGTAGACCATGTATTGTTGGGACACAATAGAAGTTGTTTACACCCTGGGGGGGGGGGGGGGGGGTCTCAGGCTTCTAGCTAAGAACATGGGGGAAGTGCTGTTGACTTCCTAACTCTCATTGTATTTCATGTTTTATGTAACTTTGGCATTTTTGGATATATTACATGGGTACATGTTTACATGGTTGGTGGTGTTGAGTAGAGACACCAGTCCGTCCAGTTTGCATTGTGTCTCATTAAGATGCTCATATGTGTTTAAGGTCCTGTATAGCACCATCGGTTTGCACAGGGCCCTGCACATGCATCACATGCTCACATCGGTCCCTGCCCTCAGGGAACCCGCACAGGCACAGGGGGAGCATGCAGAAACCAGGCAGGTAGTGTTGTGGTTTAGATTCAAACCAGCAGCTTTTTTTGCTGCCGGGCGGAAGTGCTAACCACTACACCACTGTGCCACCCAATACTGTTTAGTTGAATATGCCTATATTTTAGTATAGACCCTAATTGACATAGCCTAAAGTGTTTGTCTAGGGATAAGTGTTAATATTGGTGTCTTAATTAAATGGTCAGTTTTTTTGTAGGGAGAAAAAGTTTTTGTGTTGGTTTCCATTTGTTAATGTCGGCCATTTTTCTATAGTCCGGATTTCATCCACCATTTTGCCGTTGACCGATTTTCGATTACTGCAACTGCCTTTTTGTCTCTGCTAATTTTAGCCCCGAGCGAAATCTGGTACTGAATTAATGGCGCCATTTTTCACCATGGGCCAGGTCTTGATTTTCGTTTGGCACGGCTGCCATTTTGTGTCCGCTGTGTTTGGGTGGAATTGCCATAATATTTTTTTTGAATAGTGGAGGATTTCATGGTGTTTTGTAGTTAGTCTGACAACACATTTATGGGGCTACCGATAACCGGTAGTAGAGCATGTAAATGTGAGGATTAGTACGCTAGCACACCGGGAGGCCGTGTATAATAATCAGAGAACGCCGGGTGCCAGTACTGTAAAAATAAGTCACTAGCAGTACTGATCCGAAAATTAGTGCAAGGGTGCCCTGGACGCAGGGACACTTCATAAGCGATTCCATGCGTTGGAGATAAAAAAATGAGGCTCCACACCAGTCAGACAGCTGCCTTACACATGAGATCTGGGTTTGGGGCTCTGGACAATAGACCCCTTAAAGTGTGACATATATGGTCAGAGGGTACAGTAAGGTGTATTCCTTTGGATGGTATTTTTGATGTCTGGTGGTACGAGACCCCAGAATAAAAAAATATTTTGGAAGTAGTTCAGTTGTGGCTTCAGAAATCTGTAATGGTGAGTGCATTGATGGATGTGTAGTACATGCTTTTGTGATTCTCAGAGGAGGAACTGTTTTTTTGTCATAAGAGTCCTCAGTTTTCGTTCTGTCCCTGCCTGCTCTAAAGAGCTGACTGGGGCAGACTAACGCTGGTTGAGACCTGTTCCAGGTACACATTGTTCTCTTTGAACAATGTGTACTAAGGATTACTATCAACAGAATGTTAAAAACAAGTTCCAGTTTCAAACGTTCTTTCATTCAACGAATGTACATGGATTTTTTGTCTATGTATTCTCGTCTGAGGGTTGATCTGTGTGGCCAGCATGGGGCTTGGTGCAGTTTGCTTTTGTTCTGTTTCTGCAGTGCTCTTTGCTGTGCGTTTTGATTTTTACACACGTGGTTTTGAACGTAATGGCGTTGAGAAGGCTAGAGTTGGCCTTTTGGGGTGCAGGGGGGAGCAGATAGTCACTACTGTATGGGGTTCATTTTTACTGTAGAACTGTAAAAGCTATATTTTACATTTGTGATTGTTGTTTTTTTTTGTACAATAGAGGGCTCATTTTGTTTTTTAATCCCATTGTGTTACTGGCCGATTGATCAATTGTGAAGGTAGTAGTCGATTGATTTTATGGTCGATTAGTTGTCGATTAGTCGATTAGTTGTTTCAGCCCTAGTATGAATCTTTCTCTTTATAAACTGCTAACTGTGGATCATAAGTTTTGTAATTAGATTTGTAAACACTGGCGATGTTGTAACTACTATAAATCATATTGCAATTAGGTGTGCATCAGATAACTACCTCCTGTACTACAAATACGCATAGGGTCCCGATTATCCAAGTTTGTGCTAAACATTCTTGAGATAACAGAAGTAATAAGCTTTTGTTAAGCATTTCTTTTGGAATATTTCTGAAAAGTCCACGGAGGGGATTGGACTATTATTTGGTTCAGGAAATCTCTAGGCTAATTTTTTGAAGGACTATAGCCAGGACAGAGAATATTGTTCTGGCAAGTAGTGAAAAAAAGGCAGCAACGTTGGCAGGGGTGGGGCCTGTCTACCTAATTCTTGTCCAGAGAGTAGCTACCTCTGAAGAAGGCAACCTCTAAAGAGGTTGGGGGATCAGTTCAAGGTCCATCGTCCGTAAAGGATGGGTAATCGAATCGCTTCAAAGAGGGCGTCTAACCGCGGGGAACCCCCCCACTTGACCCCAAAGGAAGAAATGATAGATAAATATGGCTCTTGGGTTGTGAAATATATGCAAGATTAGGATTGCTGGACTGGCAAAATTTATTCTAAAAAAGGTACTTTTAAGCTAAAAACTTGGGAAGCCCTGTGGTACAATCACCGTGGGAAGATGACACGAACAAATGAAAGAGATGCATGGAGTGCATGGATGGTAGAATCCATGCATAGAACTGACGATGTGAATATTTTTACGGTGGGAGGTAAGGAGAAAATGCACCAAATGTTGAGAAGTAGGGACAAGCAGGGACAGCCACTAGAGCCACATCCCCAGAGTAGTGACGGTGATGATCAGGGGAACATCCTCCACACCTAAGGTATGTACCAACAATGCTACTAATCCAGTTGTCACCAACAATGTTTCATTCCTGGTGTTTTTGCAAGAATAAATCCCTGGAAGGTGAGAGTTTTTTTTAACAAATTGCCCCCATACAGGCGGGGAAGGGGCTAATGAAATGGATTTCTGAAAGAATTTCAACCTTACCAAACAGAGGTTATGGGTTTAATAAGAAGCCCAGGTTATTATAGAAGACATGCTGATATGTGTGATGTCTAGAGGTCATCTTTGACCTAGCTAATTGTGTCAGTGTGTGTGTGTGTGTGTGGAAGATGCAATATATGTTGTGTCGTGTGATCTCAGTTGTCTTAGCTGCTGACAGCCGACCCAAAATGACCCCCCTTCTTTCTGACCAGATCTGTGAGAATGCAAAAGGAACTGTATTGACATGCAAATGACCTGAGCCAAGATCTGTACTAATGAATTGAAAGGTGCATTTACTAAAATGTTTGTTTTCCAGAGACAGTTCTGCAAGAGGTTTTCTGGTGAAGTATGATTTGTTGAAAAATGGAAAAAAGTTTTATTGCGAGTTGCTAATTTTTTTTTCTCACCATGGTAAATATTTTTTTTTTTTTGTTGGGGGAATTATTGGTATACCATAAAACAAAAATCCACGTGGTATTAATATGTATTAAGTAATACATATTAATAATAAGTTGAGCTCAACAATTTTTGCTATTTTAAAAAAATAAGGTGCACTGTTTATGTAATGTAAATGTATATTTGTTTCATATGCTAATGTCTTGTTACAGATATTTAACCATTGTTTTTTTCAGGCGAAAAATTGAATGTTTATTACTAAATTTTATTGGTGTTTTATTCCTCAGATGCGATAATAGGGTTTCATGGCTTTCAGAACCAAAGGAAATCATAGACAATTTTTTATTTTCCTTGGTTTCAGCACCATTATCTGGTTTGTGCTCCTATTTGTCAGCCCATTCAGCTTTGTTTTGGACTACCTAAGTGTGTGTGGTATTTTCTGATCCAACCTGTATAAAGCTCTGGTATGAACGAGTTTCTTTGCTCCACTGATTACTTGTGTTTAGGACTGCTTCACCCCCCTGCGGTTATTAGTTACCTGGCTGTTACAGCTCTGCTCATTGCCTCAGGCTAAGGTATGTTAATGTCCCTTAGCAGTCTGTGTGTCCCCAAGTGTACAGTTCCAGCCTGCTTCCTGCCCAGTGTCACTGTTTTTACGTGATGATTGGTTATGAATTGTTTAATGTGTCTGTGGCATATCTGTCGCTAATATCTGGGGGTTTCAAGGCACACAGGTCCGCTCGAATTGTACCCCCTACTTTTCAGCGTTCTCAGTGCTGCAAGGGATTTTTCTTTGCCCTTTGGCCAGTGGTGTTTGGTAGCAGAAGTTCCTCGAGTTGGATACACATTATGCAATTTTTATCTTATTTTTTCCATTTCCTTTAGATTTATCTGCAGATGTGAAGTACGAGGGCCTGCCAGATTGCATACAAGTTGAAAGTGTATAGGTCTGGCCTCGTATTGTATAGTTTTGGTTGAGTCTGAAGAAAAAGTTGTGCAGGAAAATTGTATGGGGTGTTCCCAGCTCTTGGCTGTTCCAAGGGCCCTCACTTCTGATATATGTATAGGCATGCCGTATTCTCCTCAGTTAATACCCATAGGGGTCCTTCCTGTCCTAGACCCCTTGTGTACCTTTTACTAGTTGTCTGTGTCCTGCATGCCAGGAAGCCCAGTGCCCCAGTGATACGCTATGCCCCTGTCATTCATGTGAGTCCTGTCTGAATAGTATAGGCAGTTTATTTTGTATGGGTGAAGGATAACATGGTCTGATTACCGAATTGATAAAGGAGGGAGAAGGTTATGCAGCCTCTATAAAGAATCGAGTGTACCTGTTGGCAGGTGGTTTTCAATCCGGGTTTTCAGACTATTTCCCATACTTAGGATAAAGAGAGGCTTAATGGAGACTGCCGTTGGAGCTGGGGGGGGGGGGGGGGGGCACCGGGTACCTTGAAACACTATGGAGCGGTGATACTATAGACCACATTGGGAGGCCTTGTGCTACATATCAGGGAAGGGGTTAGGAAAACCAACTTGCTCCGTCCAGCATCCAGGACCTTGGAGAAGTGACTGACTTTCTCAGTGGGTCAATTGTCACTTTGCAAGGACAGGCAGGTGAGGGTAGTATCCAGGTTGCCTATGATTCATAATAGATTGGTAGATGACTCAGTTCCAGGATCGTCAAAATCTAACTTGCACTGGTCTCATCCCTAATGACAGGGTTGGAACATTGTGCAGATATCGCGGTCAATCTGGGTACTAGCCTTTAACAGACTCTACTGTGTTACACCCTGCAGTCCATCTTGTTCTGATGGTTTGAGTCCGGACAGCCTCAGATGACTGGTACGGATGAGTGCTGGAGAAATGAAGGTGTTGTGCTATGGAAAAAGGCAACAATGCTGGCACAGGAGGGGGTCGTGCCTAATGGATGCCGGGGTAGTGTCCCAACTGGTCCTAAACAAAGTAAAAAATGCATGAGACCTGAGACCAGGGTACTGGTGCTGTTATCACATGTCTAATGATGCACTGTTTTCAGCATCAGGTTAAGTGGTACTCAGCAGGGTACACTACCTTGGGGAGTCTATTGTACATATCCTCTTGACCTTGGCATGAATATAGCAGGAACACCGGGTTGCACCCCAATCACCCCTGAAGGAAGTTTTTATAGCAAACCTGACATCCCCTTACACCTACTGAAACTTCCGTTGGGGTTCGGGGAGGAGTTAAAAATTGGGTAGTTGGGTAAGGTTTCTTGGGAAAAGTTAATTCAGGTCTTAGGGCCACAGCTTTAGTAAACTCCACCCTGTTGCTGTCCTGATTTGGGTAACTATTAGAGACCAACGTAGGGGATTGTGTGCATTTAAAAGAGGACCCTAGAACTATATATTTTTTTCCTTTTTTTTTGTTCTAGGGATAAGCCTTTTTCAATTTGTAGTAATAATGTGCAGTCAGGTTTACCTAAATTCCAAAAAGTTTTAATCATTTTTTATTTTTTTATTTTCTATTTTATTTTTGCCTCCCCCTCATTGTTAATATCTGTGTACCTGACCTGCAAAAATACTGCTAATTGCTAGTATGGGAGAAATGTTTTTTTTAAGAAACTATATTTTTATTTTTTATTTTTTTTATTTTTTGTGCCATTTTTTATTTTCATTTTTTTTTTTATTTTTTATTTATTTTTATTTTTTTCCAACCAATGTATTTGTTTTTTTAACCCAGATTCCATGCTCTTTAACAGTCTTGGTTGGAGCAGCATTAAATCTGTAGGTTTCTTTTTTTTCCCTTTCCATTATTAATTCCACCATTTTCTCGTTCATTTTCATTACTCACCTCTCTTTTGTTTCTTTTGCTTCATTAATAGTATGCTAAGTTTTTCTCTGGGTTTCTATCATCCATCTTCTCAAGATAATGTAACTAAGACATCAGTCATATAATTTCTGTTTAAAAGGATTTTTCCTGCCCGCCAGTAGTGTACCATATTTTGAACCAAAGTATCCATGGACATCCCGTGTTTTTATGTCTTAATGTAATGCTACCCCCTTAGTCTACCTACTGCTTTAACCTGAGCCCCGTGAGCAGGGGTGGTGAACCCAGGGACCTTGCAATAACAGGCAGTATTGACTATCCCTACCATCAAGGGCCATGGATGAAACTGTCTGTTGCTTGGACTCTGTTCCCTGTGGGGAGCCCACATCCCCATTGCACTCCTTATAAGTACTAAGTCTTGATGACCGCTGCTCCTGTCTGGCATTCCTCCAATATCTGTACACTGACATTCTCCTTTTTTGTTGTTTGTTTTTTGTATTCATGCACGACTGTCTGGAGGCCCGCCCAACCACCACCGGAAGACAACCAAGTCATCTCTTGAGACAAATGTGCCAAATAAGACTATCCTGAACTGTTCTTCACCATGCTGAATAGTGCTGTCTCGCGGTTCGATCCAAGCGGAGAAACCATTACACGGTCTTACCAAGTTACAGGACTAGATATGCCAGGATCCCGCCATCAATCTTGGAGTTCCGCTCTTCCAAGGCAGAGGGGCGATGAAACATTGCAGTACAGACACTCATGGTTTGGATGTGAAGTCTCAAGGGTACCAGGATTTCTTTGCTGTCTTAGGCCTACCTTGAGGAGTTCCGGCGTGTTCAAGAAAGGAAGAGGAGTCCGTGGTGGTGGTGGGGAAGGGTTGGGACTTCTGGGCTGTTGTGGGTGGGTACAAAATCATTGACATAAGTTCAAGAATGAACTTCAGGGGAAACTGTGTTGGGGATTTTGAAATCCATATTTATATCAAGGAGTTCCAAGGGAACCAGTATAGGGACTTCTATTACCATGCCCCGTGTTGTGCATATATATATGTGTATGGTTTATTAGAACAATAAGTAAGATGGGCCTATTTACTGTTTCTGGTATCTCAAACACACCAACGTGTTTGTCTGCTATCTGCCTAGTAACTAAATTACTCTATTGTCAAAAATCCTTGAAATGCTAATTTATGTTATATCAAAGAGGGCTGATGGTTTTAAATCAAGAGATAAGTAAACAAGTACTTAGGGTTTCAGACACCGAGGCACCAGAGTTGGTCTCTTACTGTTGTGAGAAGCATGCTTTGTTGACTGGGCTTGAAATTACAACCAATCGAATTTTAGGCAACTCAACCAATGAACATTAGGCTGCAGGGGTAACCAATCAGGATTCAATGCACTTCTGAACCAATGAGGTGACCCTGAGTTTTGATTGGTAGGAGTGGGTTATTCTGACAACATAAAAACCAACAGCTTAGGGATGCGAGGCCTCTTAAGCCTCATGGACTGGACACATAAGATTCCTGTGTAATGTATTCCCTTATCTCTCTTTACTTTTCCCTACTCTTCTTCTATATTAAGATTTTGCCTAAGATTCAAGTAACAGCCTGTGTATGTCCATTGTAACTATATCCCCTTTTTGCATTACCTATCTTTATAAACACTGGCAACACTGCATTTATAACATCTCTATACTATATTGGGTAATCTATAACGTTTCTTTTCTATATAAATAAATGTAATTGTTTATCTTTCGCACTGTTATCACTTGTTTTTAATAATCGCATAGACAAAGGTTTTTAATCACTTATTTTATGTAGAGGTAAGCATATAAGTGAGGTAGGTATAAAAATAGCCATGACAGTTTTTAACCATCGTTTACTGCACAGTTGCACTTTGACTTTATATTAGTCATAATATATTATTATCAGTGTGTAAATGACAGAGAGGATCCACAACGTTATACAGCACCTCATCCCTTTTGGTAAGTAAGTGTTGAGGAGGATGGAAATAGGGATTATATCGGTGCAAAATCACAATATAAATAAAGGTTGCCGACAATTCAATGCTTGTCTTTTAAAAAATCGCATAAAGTTTTATTACAAATATATAAAGCACAGTTTCACAAAAAAGAAATACATAGGATATTTCTCAAAACCTAACAAAATAATTGGTACAAAGGCCTAATGATCCCCATTTTCAGCAAATCAATACATTCAAAGGGAAAGAAAGATTTTTTCTTTCTGATTCCAGATTTTTATCTGGTTAGGGAAAGTCTCTTAGTTGCAGTGAATAGGATAACCTCTAGTAGACAGTGCAGGCCTTATTGATGTTTTCCGACATGTTTCGCCATATCAATCGCTTCCTCAGGGTTGGCCTACCGTGCAGAAATATTGTATCTATGTAAAGAAAAATAGGGATTAATAACAATTCATGGAAACAGGTACTGAGCTCCCCTGTTAGAAAGAGGGACTTGATCTCCCACCCTACCCCACCTAGATGGTGCGTGCAAACCAATAAGAGTGTATGGTGGGTAGTATGTAGATGAGAGGGGTGCTGAGTGTATGGTGGGTAGTATGTAGATGAGAGGGGTGCGGAGGGTATGGTAGGTAGTATGTAGATGAGATGGGTGCTGAGTAGGGATCGGCCCGGTGTTCGATTCAAGCCCGTTCGGCGAGCCCAGAACTATTTGGGCCGTTCGCATCACATTCGTGCATTGAGTCGCAGTGCATTGCTGGCTGATGATTGGCCAAGCATGCACTGTGACCCCGCATGCTTGGCCAATCACAGCGCCGGCAGCGAGGAGAGCCATAATTGGCTACAGGCAGGATGCCTGTATCCAATTATAGCTCAGCGGGTTTAGTACACACCCCACAGTATAAAAGGCCGCCGCTGTGGCGGCCTAGTGCACTGTGTTCCGGCTGTGACTGTGATATAGGCAGACTGCTGATGCTGATTCATTATCATTACTGAATACTAATCATTTGAATATATATTCATTCTGCTGATTGCACTGCTGCTCACAGTATCTGCAGTGCTGTGCTGTCTTATACATTCTGCTGTGCTGAGTTATGACATTATCTGCTGCTGAGTCTAACTTTATCTGCTGTGATTCTGGGGATTAGTCTGGTGTGTGTGTGCTGTTAGTACAGCATTGCAGTATCACCTTTATACTCTTTATACTTTATACTTGAGTACAAAGCTGCACATTTTAAGGTGGGTGGGTGGGGTCAGTGGGCAGTAGGGTGACCAAATTTCCAAACTGGCATTCGGGGACAACTTTGCCAAGGACCGGGGGGGCGAATGTAGTCTCTGGGTTGACGGCAAATTCAGAAGTAGGGGGGATTTGTTGGGTGAATGGCTGGTGCTAGCACTGAAATCATTCTGACACCATGCTTAGTATGGTGTCATGATGATCAAATCACATTATATCTATTATTACATTGTAATATAAAATGAAATAGTTCAACTCACCATAACGTAGAGGGAACCCTGAGCTTGTTATTTGCCACGAGATGCAGCGGGTCATTTACCACCATCGCCTGCCACCAGATGCAGCGTGCCACTTGCCACTGTCTCCTGCTACCAGTTGCCGCTTGTCACTTGCCACTGTCTCCTGCCACCAGATACCACTTGTCACTTGCCAATGTTGCCTGCCACCAGATGCCGCTTGTCACTTGCCACCGTTGCATGCCACCAGATGAAGCATGTCACTTGCCCCCGTTGCTTGCCACCAGATGAAGCATGTCACTTGCCACCGTTGCTTGCCACCAGATGAAGCATGACACTTGCCACTATCACCTTCCACCAGATGAAGCGTGTCACTTGTCACCTGCTGCCAGAGAGAGGGCAGGGAGAGAGAGACAGGGGGGCAGGGGGGACAAGGAGAAAGAGAGACAGGGCAGGAAGAGAGAGAGAGGGGGAGGGGGCAGGAAGAGAGAGGGGGAGGTTGGTAAGGAGCCTACGGGGGAGCAGTCCACCCCCGGCAAAACGAACCATGCGGGACAGCGCTGGAGGGCCCAGGAGGCAGACAGGCCGCAGGCCTAGTGCGGGAGGCGGGGCCTCGGGCCTAGCACGTGGAGGATCCCTGGGAGCGAGTAGCAGTGCTATCACAGCCCCACCTGCCCCTGCAGCTCTGTACGAGGTGGGGGGGAGTAGGAACAGTGGGGGAGGGGGGCGGGGGGGGCGTAAGAGACAGGAGGATGGCCGGTGCAGCAGGTTCCTCAGGGACTACATCCCCCCCAGCAGCTCTGCACGAGCAGGGGGGTGGGGATTTACGGGCCCCTCGGGCGACGGCCAGGAGGGGGGTGTCAGCCCCCAGACGTGCCACAACAGCGGATCCCCCTGCGGCTCTGCACGAGTCGGGGGGGACAGAAGGGGCAGTGGAGCAGCTTCTTGGGGTAGGGTGGGGGGCAACGCAGCAGAGGGTGCGAGGGGTGGCCGGACGCCACCAGCCATCACAGCAAGGGCATATGTCGGCAGGAGCGGAGCCCGGACTGGCCCGCCTGCTCCGGTGAGGGGAAGGTCAGTACAGCCAGGACGCAATGCTCAGCCGGAAGCAGGTGCAGGAGGAAGGAGGCACGTTAATTACAGGAGCCCCTCTCCTAGGGAGCGTTCCTTGTCGTTTGCACAGGAAGAAGACTCACGGTCGGAAGGCGAATTGTCGGAAGAGGAGGAGGAGCTCAGTCGCCCTATCCCGCCGGTGGAGGCCCAAGCAGCGGCTGTAGGAAATGCGCCCGGTCAGCCCGGTAAGTCCACTGACAATGTTTCCTTTGCTAATGCTTTAGAGAAATTGTTAGGATCAGCTTCCAGTGGGGCGAGTCCAGGGTTACCTCCCGCGCCGTTGTTGGCTGTTACGGACCAACCGCGGGCGGCGAGTGGGAGGGCGGAAAGTCGAACAGTTCCGCCAGCGTAGGGCTGTTCGGCCGGCATTGAGGTGGGATCATAAGGATATCAGCCTCTGGATGAGGCTGATGGCTTCAGCTAAGACACCGGCGCAGACATTTCAAGGGGGGGCTGGAGGTAGCCACGCCTCGGGATCTTTGGCCGGAAAGAAGTAGGGAGTGTGTTGGCAATTCAATGAGGGGGCCTGTAAATTTGGTGGAACATGTAAATTCAAACACGAATGTTCCGGGTGCGGGGGAGGTCACACACTCGCCAGATGCTTCAAGAAGGGCAAGCGGGCTGGGGAATTTGGGCACAAGAGGGATATTTTTTATTATACAGCCACTGCTACCATATTTACAAACATAAAGTTTACATAACAAAAATCAACCTTATACACTCATTTCATATTACAATCAAATTACAATAGTCTGGCTCACCAACTACTTCCCACAGGCAACGCCACTAATTAAAGCAGCATCACCCTGGTCAGTCTGACACACCGCTACACTGATCTCGGTAAAGAGCCTCCGGCGGAGGCTCTTTACCACGTGATCAGCCGTGTCCAATCACGGCTGATCACGATGTACACAGGAAGAGCCGTTGATCGGCTTTTCCTCACTCGCGTCTGACAGACGCGAGTAGAGGAGAGCCGATCGGCGGCTCTCCTGACAGGGGGGGTATGTTTATCAGCGCAGCCCCCCCTCAGATGCCCACACTAGACCACCTGAAAAGCCCCCAGGACCACCAGGGAAGCCCCCAGGACCACCAGGGAAGCCCCCAGCATGTGGATGGCCAGGTACATCCCCCATGGCCATCCACGTGTTAAAAAAAAATGCAAAAAATATGCCACACTGATTGGCACATCATATTTATTAAAAAAAAATGTTTAAAAAAGGGATGCCCAGCAATGCCACCCATCAGTGTCATCAGTGCCACTCATCAGCGTCCATCAGTGCCACCTATCAGTGCCCATCCGTACCCACCTATCAGTGCCTATCCATGCCACCTATCAGTGCCACCTATATGTGTGCATCAGGGCCACCCATAAGTTCCCGTCAGTGCCGCCTATGAGTGCCCATCAGTGCCACCTGAGTGCCCATCAGTGCCGCATACCAGTGCCACCTATCAATGCCCATCAGTGCCACCTATCAATGCCCATCAGTGCCACCTATCAGTGCCCATCAGTGCCACCTATCAGTGCCCATCAGTGCCGCTTATCAGTGCCCATAATCGGTGCCACCTCATCGGTGCCCATCAGTGCTGCCTTATCAGTGCCCGTCATTGAAGAAGAAAACGCACTTATGCAAAACTTTTACAAAAAAAAATTAACAGTGACAAAGAAAAACTTGTTTGGGTACAGTGTAGCATGACCGCGCAATTGTCATTCAAATTGCGACAGCACTGAAAGCTGAAAATTGGCTTGGGCGGGAAGGTGTCTAAGTGCCTGGTATTGAAGTGGTTAAACAACCTCCAGGTCCCTGCCGGGGACCCAACTCAAGAACTTTCTTTTTCTTTTTTTGTGGTTTTGTTTCTTCTTTCTTATGGTTACCCATTCTGTACTTTCACGCATGGGATCCCTATCACCCTCCTCATCAGATATTTCTTTAGGACGCTTCTGGGTTCCTTTTACAGTTACCTCCATCTCTTCTTCCTCCACCTGCTCATCGCTAGTCATAGAGGAATCAGAGAGGAGATGCTTGGGGAGGGGAGGGAAAGCACGGTAAGGGCTCAGGGAACGTGGGGGAAGGGACACTGGGGGGGAGGGGACCCAGGGGGGGGGGGGAAGGGGTGGAATGGGGGGCTCAGCGGAACCCCCACTCTGCAAGACAGGACCAGGATTTCCCGAGGCCAAAGCCCGCACAACCTTCTGACCTGCCACTTTACTAACAGAAACCCTTTCCTTTCGTTCCTTAGCCGGCCTTTGCTCCCGGGGAGGTACCCGACCCCCACCAGGAGCATCACCAGCAGGGGGAGCACCCTCTCTGTAGGCCCTAGGGCATCTACTAAAGGGGTGCCCCATTTGGCCGCACAGATTACACTGAATGAGGCCACAGGAGTCACTTGAATGTCCAAACTTATTACACTTGGTGCAACGCATTACTGTGCAGTCTGCACTTAAATGGGTTGGGCACCCACACCGAAAACAGCGCCGGGGCTGACCGGGATAGAACACCAGGATCCTGTCCCTGCCAATAAAGGCACTACCAGGGACATGTGCCACTGTGTTCCCTTGCCTACTTAACTTGATCCTGGTGTTCCATGCACCGGTCCACACCCCGTGCTCATCCAACCCTTTCCTCAAGGGACCCTGCAACTGACCATACCTACTCAGCCATGTCCCGATATCTTCAGGCGGCAGACTTTCGTTGCGCACCAGAACAGTGATGCTCTTTACATCCTCCTGTCGGCTAAGGGGAATGATCCTGAACCCCTTCCAGGGCTCTGTACCATTGATAATCCCAAAAGCAGTTATAAAAAGTTCCATAACCACCACAAAACTCAGATCAAAGTCGCGCGATCCAGCAGGGTGGATCACGGCAAAGATATCTGCGACTTTGATCCCAAGAGACAGAATCACATCCACCACCTGGCCCCTACTGGGGCACTGACCCTCCCCATCCCACCTGAGCTGGACTACATTTCTGCGCCTTCTCTCCGCTGGGGGGACCCGAAAATTACGCGCACCAAACTGGTCATATATTGGACCCAAAGCTACCCTAGCCCCCGCCACATTAGCATAGGAGTGGTGCTCCCCCAAAGCTGTCAGAAGTTCAACCTCCGGCGCACCCCTAAGGATCTGCCCGGGGAGGGAGACCCCCGGAGGAGACCCCACAGAAGCCGCCAAAGGAGAAGCCCCAACAACATCCTTTTTATCCTGGACCACCGAACCCTTCCCCTGTATCCTCTCACTTCTCCTGGGTACAGGCTGAACCTCAGACGGACCCTCACTTGCGGAGTCCCCCGAGGACCGGCCAGCCAGAAGGTCATCCCAGTCCTCTGACCAACTTTCTTCACCAACCATGTGAGCCCCACATGAATCCACCACAGTCTCCCCCTGCTGAGACCCCTCCAGACCACGGATAAATACTAGTGCTGGATCATCCTCTCTTTGTGATCCCAACGGGCAATCACCCCAGGCTACAGCCTGTGCTGGATTCAAAGTGCCACCAGTTGTTGACACTGACCCACCTTTCTCCCCAGAGAGACACGGAGCACCACTAACCGCGGGGATCGCCGACCGGAAGTGACGCGCAGCCGCCGTAGCTCCGCCTCCCGCCGTAGCTCCGCCTCCCGCTACCGCGTCATTCCCGGAAGAAAAACCAGCTGATTGGCTCCCGGCTGAGATGCACCTCCCACTGGGAAGACGGCGTTCCTTTACCACCCTCCGCCATTACCAAAGTCTCGCCACATGTTCCCCCCTTAGAGGCAGCCATACTGGCTTGACTCCTACTGTCAGTCTTAGTCCCCTTAACCTTAGCCTTTCTCCCCTCACCCTGTGTCTGGCTTACAGCAGTGATTGCCGACACAGTATCTGACGGCACATCCTGCTCACAGACTTTTACAGGGCTCACTGGGGATTGCACAGGTAAGACCTTTTTATTGCTCTTCTTCTTCTTGTCTTCTTGTAATCTGGAAAGCTTAACCACCGGGGTTTTCTTTACAACACACAGTGCTGGATCACACACTGCTTCACTAGACTCCCCCTGGCCAACCCCGTCTACTGCCTCTCTCACAGGCAGAGACTCAGAAGGCACACAGGAGCCTTCCACAGTATCACCACTGGGGCACCCTGTCTTTCCATCTGTCTCTGGAGCTGCCACCTCCATTGCTGAAACTTGCAAACTTGCTTCTTCCCCACCAGTCTTTGGGGCCATCACCTCCATAGCTGGGTCTCTTGGATCTACCGTCTCACCACCAGTCACTTGGGCCGGGTCTGTTTCCATCTCCTGCATACTACCACTCACGGGGGCTTCCTCCTCCATGGCTGGATACTCCACCTTGCTTCCACTCCCTGCAATTTGGGAGAGGCGCTGGTTGCGCCTTCTCACAGCCTGGGAACCCTCTTCACATGCCTTACGCATCACTTTATCGATTCCTTGCAGAAAACCTTTCTCTCCAGAGCCAAACTCTAAGAGGCCTGTCATGACCTCACGGATTCGGTTATACTGCTTCTTTAAGCTGTCAATAGCCGTCTTGAATTCAGGCCTCTTTCCACTGCTAGTTTTGTCCCTTCTGTTCCTTAGCTCTGCAAGCAATTTCATGCGTTCACAATACACCTGAGTGTATCTTGACATCAAGGACTTAGTCTTGTCTATCCTTTTTGCGGCTCTCGCCACATCTTCACCTGGCTGCATCAAGGTCCAGTCAGCAAGCTTCAGCTGGGCCTCAAGATGCAACTTCTCCTCCCTTACTAGGTCCGCGAGAACAGGGCCCTTCTTGGGTCCTTCAGGCCGAAGGTCAGGCACCTGGCCTGGGCTAGAGGAGGCCATGCTCTCCCTCTCCCCACTGGATGTCTGGAGCTGCACCAAACACAACCTGGAGCGTGGCTGCCACAAGAGGGATTTATTTTATTAATTATTAAAACTGCTGCAGGTAAACATACATACATTAAAAAACAATACATAAAGAAAAATAGCCACACTCAGGCTCAAAAGAAAACTGGAAAAACAAAGAAGCACAATGGAAACTTAGACTGCTCCAAAGGGGCCCTCTCATACGGCCGGTCCGGTCACTAGGGACACTAAAACTATTTACATTATATACATTATACAAACCTATACAACTATATACAACCCATGGACCCACCACCCCCACCCCCTACACACACCACCACCCCTACACTCTAACCTAACCCCCACACCAACTACACACCAACACACTACACTATACACCCAAATGCAGAAGGCAGTACAGTATGCAGTTGAGCGGGACGCCCTCTGTTCACAAAAACAAAAACAAAAAGGGCCCTACGGGGGGTGTAGGACAGGAAGAACCACCACCTCAGGAGAGAGGGCCGGGGGATCCTCAAGGAGGCCTGAAGGAGAAACCCCTCCATAACCTAGCACTCCTCTCCATCCCAACCCTCTCCTCTTCAAGATGCCTCACCTTCACCAGTTCCCGAAAGATACCACCCACCACCTCATGCACGGCAGGCTTTTGTCCCTAGTGGTCACTAAACACCGAGCGTGCCAAGTGTAATAGAGGCAAACTGTACTAACTAAAAACAGTGATGACAAATCAAACCCACTGCGTACCCTAAAGTCACCATACACCCGCTCCGAAAAGGCCAGGGCCTGGAGGCGGGGATAGTCTATGACATCCCCAACCCCCGCCAGAACCTCCGAGTTGAAAGGGCAATCGACCAAGAAGTGGTCCATGGTCTCGAGCACCCCACCACACTCTGGGTGAGGACAACCTCTGTCGTCTAAGTTCCGATTTTTCCAAGTTCGCCCTGACGTATAGGCGTCCATGGAACGCCCTCCACAACAGGTCCCAGAACTTCGCCAGAATTCTCGTGGAATTCAAGAGGGCTAACCCCTCCCTGAGGACCCTGTCCGGGCAGTCCCTTAAGGCCAGTGGTCTCAAAAAGTCCGAGGCCATGACCCTTGAGTACAACTCACGTCGACCCAAGGAGCCCACCTCAAGGGCAGTTATCCTCCACTGCCTTAGTACTTTCAGCGCTGTTGGAACATAGGGCGGGAGGTACCCATGGGACCTACGAAGGTCACCTGGACGCCCCCTCCCTCCCAGCTACCCAAGAACAGCAAAAACCAGCTCTTACATGAACGCTCCCACAGAAGAGGCACATCCACAAAGATGGACTGCAAGTTGAATTTCACAAACACAGTAGTGAAAAACACCACTGGGTTGATCATGTCCAAACCGCCATGCCTCCTCTGCCGGTACGTGACCTCTCTCTTGATCAAATTCATTCTGTTTCCCCACAAAAGCAGAAAAAACAGACTGTAGATCTGCGTATAGAGAGACGCCGGCAACAGACAGACGAAGCTGACATACAGAAACTCAGGCAACAGATAAGTCTTGATCAGGCTTACCCTTTCCCGAAGGGACAGTTTCCAGCCCTTCTAAGCATTCACCTTCCGAGTGGCACCCACTAGCCTGCGCTCCCAGTTCAGTTTGGGATAGTCATCCAGGCCAAAATGGATGCCTAAGATCTTTACCTCTGACTGGGGGCTGGGGAACACGTCCGGAAGGGCGAATTGCTCACCCTCCTTCCCCATCCAGAGAACTTCACTCTTATCCCAGTTGACAAGCGAACCCGACGCCTCGGAGTAGCCCCCAATCTGTGTTTCCACAAACTGGGCCTCCTCTCGGCTAGACACCACTACCGAAACGTCATCCGCATAGGCCACTACCCTCACTGCCAGACCAGAACCACTGCAGGGCTCCACCGGTACCCCCCCCCCCAGACGCTCGCAGTCAAGCCTTCTCACAAAGGGGTCTACTGCAAAGACGTAGAGCAGGGGACTTAGTGGGCAACCCTGCCTGACCCCAGATCCCACAGGAAAGGAGGGACCCACCCAACCGTTGACAAGAGGGAAGCTCACCGCCCTCCTATACAAAGTCTGGAGCCAAATGATGAACTGGGCGGGCAAACCGTACCGCCTCAGCAGAAGCCACAGGTACTCGTGGTTCACCCGATCAAAGGCCTTCGCCTGATCCAATGCCAGCAGATACCTCCCGTCACCCGTTGCCCTACACCTTTCCACAGCCTCCCGGACGCTCAGGACAGCACCAAAGGTACTACGGCCGGAAACTGCGCAGTGCTGGGACGCGGAAAGTAACTTGTCCGCTACTGTGGACATACGCCAGAACAAGATCTTTGCCAGTATCTTTCTATCCGTGGTGAGGAGGGCAATAGGGCGCCAATTCTCCACCACGTACGGATCTTTGCCCTTTGACAAGAGGATCAAGGCTGACCTTCTCATCGAGGGAGGGAGCAGGCCCATAGCCAAACATTCATTGAACACCTCCCTCAGATGAGGAGCCAAAAGGCTCTTAAAGGCTTTGTAAAACTCCGCCGTGAGCCCATCAGGCCCAGGTGACTTTTTCAGCGACAGAGAATCAATGGCCCGCTCTACCTCGGCCACCGAGATCAACCCCGTCAAAGAGCCGGAGAGGTCAGGCTCCACATCAAGTGGAGTCTCATCAAGAAAGGCCCTGGCCTTCTCCAGATCCAAAGGCTTCCTCTGGAGGATGTCTGAAAAGTGAGCTCTGACGACCCCCAGGATCTCTGACCTGGACCGCACCAGAGACCCAGAGGAATCCTTCAGTCCATGTATAACCTTCCCACTCACCGCATCCCCACAGTTCTTATAGGGATCCGGGGAGATAAATTTCCCATAATCCCTCTCAAGGACCAGGGAGGCGAGACGGTCATACTGACATTCCTTCATCCGAAGCTTCAGATTGGATATCTGCTCTTGGGGCCCACCAGAGGAGACCAGGCGGTCCAGCTGCCTACGCAACCTCTGGTAAGCCCAGTACCTGGAAACAGCCCGGTACCTAGAGACCCTACGAAAGAAACCCTCAGATCTCTTCTTCACCACCTCCCACCATTCCTGGCGAGGGCAGCCGCTCTCAAGGAGCGTGGTTTGATCCGTAAAAAAGGCCTCATAGGCTTCCCTGACCTCAGGGTCCTCAAGTAGCGTCCCATTCAGGCGCCACAAGCCCCGACCTCTCTGGGGGGTGTCGGCAACATTCAGGGTAACAGATACCATACAGTGATCGGAGAACTCCACCGCCTGCAGCCCTGGGGCCGCGAAGGAAGAGTCCCCCTTTAAAAAAAAAACCTATCTAACCTACTCCTACTGCTACCTCGGGCGAATGTGAAACCCGTGAGGTTGGGGAAGTGCCGGATATGCACATCCACCAACCCAGCCTCCCTTACTACACTATTCAAAAAAATGCTATCGTATCCCAGAGGGGCTGAGGCACCTGCCCGGTCCTTTGACCTGGTGACCATGTTGAAGTCACCGCCAAAGACCACCTGCTGGGACGTGAACAGGTATGGTCTTCCTCTCCCCCTTGCTCTGGGGCCCATAGAAATTTATGAACCGCCGCAAGGAGGCTCTTCCTCTCCCCCTTGCTCTGGGGCCCATAGAAGTTATGTTAATGAGCCTGAGGAATTGCCCCCTCACGACGGCTGTTCCACCACCAGGCATCTACCAATCTCCACCTCAATAACCCGTCGACTATGCGAAGCCACCGGGCCGGTCTTAAAAAGGACCGCAACTCCACTGCAGGGCTCAGCCGCAAGAGACCAGAGGGAGGGCCCGCACCTCCACTCCCTCTTCGCTAGGTGCATCTCTGCCACAGATGCCAGCCAAGTCTCTTGCAAAAACAAAATGTCAGCTTCAACGCGGCTGAGAAAACTAAAGGCTGTAAAACGAGCCACTGCAGATCGCACGCTTGCGACATTAATCGTCGCAAGGTGAATTGGAGAGGGTACCGCCATCCTTTGAGATTGGACCGTACTCTCTTCTGCACATACACCACACCTCAAACCTCGTCCTCAGAATCTGAGGACAAGACCTCAAATCTCCCCTTCGTGACCGGCACCGGACCAGTGCCACCAAGCCCAGCCCTGCTGGGACCCGGCTGGGACCCTGACACCACCTCCCGCCCGCCTGGGGTCTTTTTTTACTTTTTCTTTTTTTTTCTTTTTTACCTCCCACCCACCCTCCACCGAAGACATACAGCCCTCCTCCTCCCCCGAGAGCCCACTCTGGGCCTTGGGGCGCTTTTGTGGCCCCCTGATTGGCCGGGACGTGTCCATCACCTCATCCCCGGATGATGGACAGGAGGGATAAGGGACAAGGGGACGAGGAGAAGGGGGAGGGGGGAGAGGGAAGGGGGGGGACTAGGACGGGAAGGGAGGGGAGGGGGGAGAGGGAGGGGCCAAAGCATCCCTAGGGGTGCCCGGCCCCGACCCCGCAGGGACGGGGACCACTTCCTCCGGAACACCCGAGGGGGCAGGAACCCGAGCCTCCACCACCTGCCCACGCCTCCCGGGTCTCTGCCTCTGGGGGAGGGGATCCCCCAGATCACTGGCCCCCTTCGGACCATCACCAGCATCTGCTGGCGCGGGGCCAGCCTCCGCAGACCCACCATCCAGTTCCTGATGTTGTTCACCACCGCCGCCCTCCGGAGCATGACCCCTGAAGGCTCTTGGGCACCTGCTAAACGGGTGCCCCAGTTCTCCACATAGGTTGCAGCGGATTAGTCTACATGACTCCGAGGAGTGACCAAATCCGCCGCACCTCCCACACCTAATCACTGTACACTCCGCACTCAGATGGGTGGGACACCCACACTTGAAGCAGCGGCGGGGCTGACCAGGGTAGAAGACCAGGATCCGGTCCCGGCCTATGAACGCACTACCTGGTACGTGCGTCATGGTGTTACCAGACCGCCTGAGACGGATCATGGCCGTCCAAGCCCCGGTCCACACCCCACGCTCATCAAGAGTCTTCCTCATCGGCGCCTGGAGATCCCCAAATCTCGCCAGCCAGGTAAGGATGTCCTCAGGAGGCAAGGACTCATTCCTCACCAGAATGGTGAGGACCTTGACCTCCTCCTGACGAGAGATGGGGACCACCCTAAAAAGCCTCCAGGGGTCCGCCCTCCTCAGCACCTCGTACCTGGTGAAAAAGAGTTCCATCTGGACGGCGGTGGTGAAACTCACATCAAATTCCCGGCTGTTTGCCGGGTGGATGATGGCAAACAGGTCTGCCACCCTGAACCCCATGGCCAGCACCCAGTCGACCACCTGGCCCCTACTGGGGCACTGGCCAGGACCCTCCCACTTTAGCAGCACAACGTTCCTACGTCTCCTCTCTGGACCCCCTGTACCCCTGGACCACGGGTTCGCCCCCTGGAACTGCTCCGAGGGGGGAACCCGGAAGCCCTGGGCGCCAAACTGGCCGTACAGGGGGGCCAGAGGGACGCTAGTGCCCGCCACCCGGGCATATGATCTGCCCTGCCGCAGGGCAGACAGGAGGTCCGCCTCCTGCTGCACCCCCAGCAGGCGAGGCGGCTCTGATACTGAGGGGTCTCCCTCCGCAGGGGCCCCATCTCCAACACCCACCCCCTGCGGACCCTCCTCCTCCCGCGCCCCACCCCCCCTCCACCGCTAGCGGTGGAGCTGGCACCGGGGTCTCCAACACCTGCACCCCCCCCTCCCCTGCAAGAGCCGGGGTCACCACCTCCCCCACCGAAACACCGCCCAGCAGGGCTTCAAACCTCCCCTCCGCCTCCATGTCCCATTCACCCCCGTCAGCCACCCCAACCCCCGCCCGCACCCCCGCTGACGTCACCACCGGGGACCCCTCCAAATTTTTAATGAAGTCCAGGGCGGGGCACCCCACCTCCAGTATACCCGCTGGGGAGTCCGCCCAGGAACGGGCCTGTGCCGCCAGAGGCACTGAATCGCCAGCGTCCTCCGCATCCCCCGCCCCCCCTGGTCCACATAGGGCACCGGAAGTGCTGGGGGACACCGCCCGGAAGTCCGCGGCAACCCCCGATGGGGACACGTCCGGCCACACGGTCAACTCCTCCAGCCACCCCGCCCCCCTCCCCGAAGCCCCGCCCCCCACCCTCGTGGCATATGTGTCCGCCATTGCGGTGGGGGAGAGCGGGAAACGAGCGCCCCCCTCCAGTGAAGATGGCGCCTCGCTTCCCCCATATACTCCACAGAGTCGCTGTCTCTTATGCCTGACGGCGTCGCACCATGTGCGCTGGCGGCAGTGGCCGCCATTTTGGAATGGTCCTGGCACACTGCCCTATTTGGAGATTTTCCAGGTGTCTTCTCCGCTGAGCGCTCTGCAGGGCTCCTCAGCAGCCGGTCTCCCCCCCTACCCGCCCCCCTCGCCCCGCTCCAGCATCACCGGGTTCCCTACCCGGGACTGCATCTGAACCAGCCCCTCTCACGGGCTGGCTACTGGCAGTTTTTACCCGGGGACCCTCCGCTGGAGCACCTGGGGCATGCGGGGGCACACTCACACCCTGGGGGGCCGCCACTGCCTCCCCCACCTCAGCCTCATCCTCCGACCTCCCGGGTTGTGGGGCCTCTCTTACCACCTGGGGACCTCTGGCTCCCTGGACTGCTCCGCTGCTGCAGTCTGCGAGCGCGTCCGCCGTCTCGCCGCCTGGCTCCCCTTCTCATTAGCCTGACGCAGATCGCGCCTCAAACCCGCCACAAATTCCGGCTCCTGCCTTCCCCGGTTGCATAGCCCAGACAGGAGGTCCCACAGGTCCCTGCAGTAGGTTTTCAAGGATTCTATGGCAGCCCGAAACTCACCGCGCTTTCCGCTACTGGCTTTATCCCTACTGTTCCTCAACTCTGTAAGGACCTTTATCCGGCCACCAAAGGCCAGGGTGGCTTTCTGCATCAGATCCATAATCCTGGTACGTCGTTTCATGGCTTTCCCAGCATTCTCTCCTGGCTGGGGCCCAGTCCAGTCCAGCAACTGGAACTGGGTCCCCAGAAACAGACGCTCCTCCCTGGACAGGTCTTTCACTCCAGGGAGGGCTTGCACATCACCAGGCCGGGGAGGCCTCCCTGAGCCTGGGCTTGCAGAAGCCATGACACCTCCTCCCTCCTCCACAGCACTGCAGGAAGTTCCAAACACTGCAGGGAGGTGGCGCTGTTGAGCAGTGGCTGGAAGGAGACTGACTGCTGAGGCTGTGTGTGGTGTTGCTCTGCTGCTGCTGCAGAGATCCAGGAGGAGGAGGGATGGCGTCCCTGAGCCCAGGGCCCTCCACTCGGTCTGGGAGCACTCCAAGCCCGGCTGGGCTCAAGAGTCTCACCAGGGAGGAACGATTGTTCCTCCAGACACAATTTGATATCTTGGATTGGACCAGAGCCCAGCCGGGTGAGGACGGTCCTAGGCTGAAGGCGAGAAGGGTCCGGGTGAAGGGGCTCATCCTGAGGGCCGCCCAAGTCTATGTCGTCAAGGCCGGGAAGCTGGGGGAGGTCCGGAACCAGCGGGACAGATCCTCCAGCTCCCGGCGGAGGGAGACGAAGGCGGCCTTCGAGACCCTTAGATCCCAGTGCCGGGACCTGTGGGACCTCCTGGTCGGCCTATGCGACCGTGGTGCAGACGAGCAGGGATTCCTCCAGGAGGTTAGGCGGATGGTCACCAGAGCCAACCAGGAGGGATCCCAGGCGGCCAGGAGGGGTGCGTTATCCCATACCCAGGTCCCGGCACGGACCCTGGAGGAGGATGCAGTGGCAGCAGTGGCGGAGGCAGCGGTGGCGGAGGCAGCGGTGGCGGAGGCAGCGGTGGCGGTGGAGGCGGTGGAAGCGGTGCCCCAGCAAGACCTGGGAGCTGAAGCCCCCGTGGCCGTGAGTGCAGAGGGTCCCCGGGAGGAGCTTGTGGCCCCCCAACCACAGGTAGGGGCCCGGGCTAGCCCGGGTAGGGTACCCGATGACGCACTGAGAGGCCCGGGGGTGGAGGTGACCCCCCCGCAGGTGGCAGTGGCGGCAGAGGCGGTAGTGGCGGCAGAGGCGGCAGTGACGGCAGCGGTGGCGGCGGTGACGGCGACAGTGGCAGGCAAGGCCAGTGCCAGGGTAGCCCCCCCAATGAAGCCCACCTATGCACAGAAGGCCGCGCGGGTGGCGGCAGCCAAGATGGCGGCCCCCGCTGCGGCCACGTGTGTGGTGGAGGGGGGGCGGAGCCTGGCAGCTGATGGACTGGCAGCCCCCGGAGTGACGGACACAGCCTGTGAGGCCGGGGACTGTGGGGAGAGCGTGGGGACTGTTGGGGTGAGTGGGGCAGTGGCTGCCTCAAAGGGGGCACCACTGCCCGCTGTTGGGGGGCTGGGGGAGGGCTCAATGCCGGTGGGGGGTCGCCGGGTGGATGGGGGGGCCGGGGGGGGCGTGGCCAGCGGCCGGGAGGCGGCTCCCGGCGGGCCGTCATCGGGGGGCGTGGCCAGCGGAAAAGGGGGCGTGGCCTCCGCGGGAAGCGGCCGCGTGTCCCCCGTGCAGGGATCTACAGCCAGTGACCCCGGCCTCTCTGCCACTTCCGGCCCGGGGGACTCCCCATTGGTGGCAGGGCAAGTGGAGGAGGACCAGGGGGAACCTATGGAGGAGGGAGGTGTCCTCCTGTGTGACATGGAGTGGGGGGAGGCGGAGATGGGGGATTTGAAGGCGGACTGCCCGGCGCTGGCCTTTATAAGGCAGTTGGAGGGCTCGCAGCCGGGTGGTCCGCCTGAGGATGCCACCGGTGGCAGGGGGGATGGAGATGTGGCGGAGACGGGAGCTCAGGGCCAGGCGGGTGAGCCCGCTGGTGACACCCCAGCACCCGTGGGCGATCAGGGTGCGAGCTCCCCTCCTCCCTCCTCCCCGGTGGTGAGGGCGAGGGAGCCCCGCCCAGTGGGGGCTTCGGTGGGTGGGGCTTCAGCGGGTGGGGGTGGGGCTGCCCCAGGGGGGGCACCGGTTCCTGAGGGGGCAGTGGGTGCGGAGGGTCCCCCTCCCCCCTCTCCCTCGGCTGCGCCGGGAGGCCTCTTTGGTGTGGCAGAGGAGGCGGCCCTCCTGGACGCCCTCAAGCGTACCAGGTCCTTCGCCCAGGTGGCTGGGTCCAGCGTCCCTCTGGGCCACCTGTATGGGCAGTTTGGGGCCCAGAATTTCCGGGCCCCGCCCGCTGAGCAGCCTCAGGGTGCTCAGTCCTGGCAACGGGGTACAGGGGGTCCGGAGAGGAAGCGACGCAACGTGGTACAGCTCAGATGGGACGGTTCTGGGTCATGTCCCAGCAGGGGTCAGGTCATCGACTACCTGCTGGGCATGCACTTTAAAGTTGCGGACTTGTTTGCGGTGATACATCCCGCAAACTCTAACGAGTTTGATGTCAGTTTCGTGACTCCTGTCACAATGGAGCGCTTCCTGACTCTTTACGAGCTGGTGAAGAGGGCAGATCCGTGGAAGGGCTTCAGAGTGTTTCCGCTGTCGCGGCAGGAGGAGATAAAGAATATCACCGTACTCGTGAGGAACGAGTCCCTCCCCCCCGAGGACATTATGACTTGGTTGGGGAGGTATGGACAGCTCCTGTCCGGGCTTCGTAAGAACTTGGACGAGCGCGGGGTATGGACGGGGGCTTGGTTGGCCAGGATCCGCTTGAGGCGCGTCAGCAACACCGTTGCGCACCTGCCCGGTAGCGCATTTATCGGGCGGGACAGGATCCTGGTCTTCTACCCCGGCCAGCCCCGCCGCTGCTTTAAGTGCGGCAGTCCTTCCCATCTGAGCGCGGATTGCACCATGCCGCGTTGCGTCCGGTGCAACGGCTTTGGGCACTCCCCCGAAGGGTGCAGACTTATTGTCTGCAACCTTTGTGGGGAGTTGGGTCACCCCTTTAGCCGATGCCCCAAGGCCTTCAGGGGGCAGGAGGCGGGGGGTGCTCCCGACCCGGCCGGGGCACGCGCTGGGGCCGGTCATGCCCCGGGGGCGGCTGCTGACGCCCCTGGGGCCCAGGGCGAAGAGGGGTCGCGTCCTCAGAGGCCTCCCAGGCGTAGTCGTGGTGAGACGGGTCCAGAGGGGGATGGGGGTGGGAGTAGGGGTGGTGCTGGTCCTCCAGGACCAGCTAGTGAGGACCAGGGGGCTGCAGGGCCTAGTGGGGCCCCCAAGACATCTGGGGCCCCGAAGCCCAAAGCCAAGAAGCCCCCTGATAGGGCCCATCCCGTTTACCCCCCTCCCCCAGTCATTCCCCTTAGGGACAAGAAGCCCCCTCCCCCCCCCCCCCCCCCCCCTCGCCTTTCCTCTCCTCCCCCCCTCCTCCTCCCCTTCCCATCCTCCTCCCTCCTCCCCTTCCTGTCCCCCCCCTTCTTCTCCCACCCTCCCCCGTCCCGTATCCCCTTCTCCCCCCCCTGCACACACCACACACCCCGGTCCTTCAGAGGCGGTCCCCATGGACCTGTCTGGACCGGGGAGGAAGAGGCAGGCCAAGGATGCTGTCAGCGGCCGGTCGGAGGATGAAGATGGGTTCCCTCCTGGCGGCTGGCAGCTCCAGCAAAAAAAGAAGGGCAGGAAGAAGAAGAAAGTCCCAGTGCGGGTGGGTACGGGTGGCTCTCGGCCAGGGCCGAGTCATGGGGTTGAGGGAGGGATTGGGGAGTGGAGCCACTTTGGGATCCTATCCTCGGAGGATTCCGAGGGGGATCCGGGTGTTTGAGAATGAATGGTATGTAGAGGGGAGTGCAATGCCAATTACTTAAATGGCTGTACCCGCTCCAATCCGCCTTGCGACTATTAATGTCGCAAGTGTGCGTTCTACAGCGGCTCGCTATGCGGCCTTCAGTTTTTTCGGCCAGATTGAGGTCGACATTTTATTTTTGCAAGAGACCTGGCTGGCATCTGTGGCAGAGATGCACCTAGCGAAGAGAGAGTGGAGGCACGGGCCCTCTCTCTGGTCTCTTGCGGCCGAGCCCTGTAGTGGAGTCGCGGTCCTTTTTAAGACCGGCCCGGTGGCTTGCCGGCGAGTAATTGAAGTGGAGATCGGCAGGTGTCTCGTGGTGGACGTCGTCGTGAGGGGGGAATTCCTCCGGCTGATTAACATCTACGGCCCTCAGTCAAAGAGGGGGAGGAAGGAACTCCTTGCGGCACTGAAGCCTTACTTGTTCACGTCCCAGCGTGTGGTCTTTGGCGGTGACTTTAACACCGTCACCAGGTCAAAGGACCGGGCAGGTGCCACTGGCCCCCTGGGATACGATAGCAACTTTTTGAATAGCATAGCGAGGGAGGCCGGGTTGGTGGATGTGCACGTGCAGCACCTCCCCAACAGCACTGGTTTCACTTATGCCCGAGGTAGTTGTAGGAGTAGGATAGACAGGTTTTTTTTGAAGGGGGACTCGTCCTTTACGGCTCCTGAGCTGTCTGCGGTCGAGTTCTCCGATCACTGTATGGTGTCTGTCACTCTGAATGTTGCCGACAACCCCCAGAAGGGTCGAGGCCTGTGGCGCCTGAATGGGTCGCTGCTCGAGGACCCTGAAGTCAGGGAGGCCTTTGAGACCTTCTTCACGGAACAAACAGCGTTCCTGGAGAGCGGCTGCCCCCGCCAGGAATGGTGGGAGGTGGTTAAGAAAAGGTCGGAAGACTTTTTCCGTAGGATCTCGAGGCACCGGGCAGCTTCCCGCTACCTGGCCTATCAGAGGTTGAGAAGGCAATTGGATCGCCTGGTCTCCTCTGGTGGCCCTCAGGAGCAGGTCTCAGAGCTGAAGCGTCAGATGAAGGAGTGCCAGTACGACCGTCTCGCTTCCCTGGTCCTTGAGAGGGATTACGGGAAATTCACCACCCCGGATCCCTACAAGAGCTGTGGTGAAGCGGTGAGTGAGAAGGTGGTACATGGCCTGATTGACTCCTCGGGGTCTCTGGTCCGGTCCAGATCGGGGATCCTGGGGGTCATCGGAGCCCACTTTTCCGGTATCCTTCGGAAGAGGCCTTTGGACCTGGGGAGAGCCAGGAGATATCTTGATGAGACCCCGTTGGGGGCGGGGTCCGATCTCCCTGACTCTTTGACAGAGTTGATCTCGACGGCTGAAGTTGAGCAGGCGATTGATTCTTTGTCACCTAAGAAGTCGCCGGGGCCTGATGGGCTCACGGCCGAGTTCTATAAAACCTTCAAGAGCCTCTTGGCTCCTCACTTGAGGGAAGTGTTCAACGAGTGTTTGGCGGTAGGTCTGCTCCCTCCCTCAATGAGAAGGTCAGCCCTGATCCTGCTGTCAAAGGGGAAGGATCCGTCCCGGGTGGAGAATTGGCGTCCTATCGCCCTTCTCACCACGGATAGGAAGATCCTGGCGAAGATCCTGTTCTTGCGTATGTCTGCTGTCGCAGACAAGTTACTGTCCACCTCTCAGCACTGTGCAATTTCCGGCCGGAGCACTTTTAGTGCCGTCCTGAACGTCCGGGAGGCCGTGGAAAGGTGCAGGGCAACGGGAGAGGGACGGTATCTGCTGGCCCTGGATCAGGCTAAGGCTTTTGATCGGGTAGACCACGAGTACCTCTGGCTTCTCCTGGGGAAATACGGCCTGCCCGCTCGATTTATCAATTGGCTGAAGGTTTTGTACAGGGGGGCGGAGAGCTTCCCCCTTGTGAACGGTTGGGTGGGTCCTTCCTTTTCGGTGGACTCTGGTGTCAGGCAGGGCTGTCCTCTGAGTCCCCTGCTCTACGTCTTTGCGGTCGACCCCTTCGTGAGGAGGCTAGACTGCGAGCGTGTGAGGGGGGTCGCGGTGGCGCCCGGCAGTGGCCCGGTTTTTGCGGTTAGGGTGGTGGCCTACGCGGACGACGTCTCGGTGGTGGTGTCTAGCCGAGAGGAGGCCCGGTTTGTGGAAACGCAGATCGGGGACTACTCCGAGGCGTCCAGTTCGTTGGTCAACTGGGACAAGAGCGAAGTTCTCTGGTTGGGGAAGGAGGGTGAGCAGTTCGCCCTCCCGGACGTGTTCCCCCGCCCCCAGCCAGAAGTTAAGATCCTCGGCATCACATTTGGCCCGGGTGACTACCCGAAGCAAAACTGGGAGCGGCGGCTTGTGGGTGCCACCCGGAAAGTCAACGCCTGGAAAGGCTGGAAGCTGTCACTGAGGGAAAGGGTTAGCCTGGTGAAAACCTACCTGCTGCCGGAGTTCCTCTATGTCAGCTACGTGTGTCTTCTGCCAGAATCGCTCTATACGCGGATCTACAGCCTGTTTTTCCTACTGTTGTGGGGCAACAGGCTGAATTTGATCAAGAGGGAGGTCACGTACCGGCAGAGGAGGGATGGGGGATTGGACATGATCAATCCGATGGTGTTTTTCACCATCATCTTTGTGAAGTTCAATCTTCAATCCATTTTTGTGGACGTCCCGACTCTGTGGGAGCGTTCATGCAAGGACTGGTTCCTCCTGTTCTTGGGTGGCTGGGAGGGAGGTGGGCGCCCTGGTGATCTTCGCAGATCCCATGAGTACCTACCCTCCTACGTTCCGACAGCCTTAAAGGTGCTGAGGCGGTGGCGGATAACTGCTCTGGAGGTGGGCTCCTTGGGTCGGCGAGAGCTGTACTCAAGGGTCATGACTTCGGACGTTCTGAAGCCACTGGCCTTGCGGGATTGCCCGGAGAGGGTCCTCGTGGAGGGGTTAGCTCTCCTGAATTCCAAGAGAATTCCCCTCAAGTTTTGGGATCTTGCGTGGAGGGCGTTCCACGGACGGCTTTACGTGAGATCCAACTTGAAGTGCAGGAACCTAGCGGACAGAGGCTGTCCTCGTCCCGAGTGCGGGGGGGTGCTGGAGACCATGGACCATTTTCTGGTCGAGTGCCCCTTTAACTCGGAGGTTCTTGAGGGGGTGGGGGATGCCATCGGCTATCCCCGCCTCCGGGCCTTGACCGTTCCGGAGAGGGTGTACGGCAACTTCAGAGTCCACAGGGGTTTTGATTTGTCGTCACTGTATTTAGTTAGCGTAGTCTGCCTTTACTACACTTGGCACGCGCGGTGTCTCCTGTCCACTAGGGACAAAACCCTGTCCGTGCATGAGGTGGTGGGTGGCGTATATCACGAGCTGGTGAAGGTAAGGCGTCTAGAGGGGGAGAGGGTTGGGGACGAGAGGTGTGCCCGGCTGTGGCGGGGTTTCCACTTCCGGCCACCTTAAGGACTCTTCCGGGCCTCTTCCTTTCGGTGGTGGGTCCTGGCTGTCCTTTACCCCCCCGTAGGGTTTTTGTTTTATTTTTGTGAGCAAGTGCGAGCACATTGCGCTCCAATTGCGCTCCCGCCTGCATACGATGCGCATGGTGGGGGCGTGTATGTGTTCGTGCGTGTGGTATGATTGTTGGTATGAATGAAGTGGCTCACTTTTAATGGGGGACCCTGATGAGGGGCGGCCGTAGGGAGTCCTGTCGATCGAGGCTCCGGGGGCCAACCCGAGGGATGTCTCCCATTCCTTCTTCTTCCTGCCCTAGGCCTGCCTCGTAGGATTGTGTGCAGGGACCCCCGCAGGTCTTCTCGGGGGTCAGCACGGCGAGGCCAGCGGTGCACAGTGTTATGTTTGTGTTTGAGTGTGTTTATTGTGTTGAGTTTGATTAATGTTATGTTTACCGAAGTTATGGTATGTTTTATTTTCATTTTCTGTATGTCATGTTTATGTTTGGAAGCTGTTTTAATTTTAATAAAAAACCTCCAAACACTGCAGGGAGGTGGCGCTGTTGAGCAATAGAGGAAGTGCTGGTGGAGAGAGGAGGGTGGACAGCAGAGCTCCTGCTTGTTTTCAGGCTTGTGGAGGAGGAGGGGAGCCATGGCTTCGGCCAGCCCAGGCCCGGGGCCCTCTACCCGGGCTGGGGACCTGTTGCATCCCCCGGGAGCGAGGGAACTCTCCCGGGAGGAAAGGCTATTCCTAGGCACCCAAGTCACCATCCTAGATTGGACCAGACCCCAGCCCGGGGAGGACACGGCTAAGCTGCAGAGGAGGAGGACCCGGGTGAAGACCCTAATTCAGAGGGCCACCCGGGACTACTGCCACCTGATGAGTGAGCTGCGGGAGATCCGGAATAAGCGGGACCGAACCTCGAGCTCCAAGAGAGGGGAGTATAAGGAGCGGATCGGGGAGCTGAAGGCTCGATGTGGAGACCTGTCTGCCCTGCTGACAGGGCTGTGCGACCGGGGAGAAAACGAGAAGGGGTTCCTGCTTGAAACCCGCCGGCAGATGGCGAAGGCAAGCCAGGAGGGGTCGCAGGCGGCAAGGAGGGCCTCGCAGCACCGGGCCCAGGAGGGCCGTGAGGAGGAGGATCTGGTGGCCAGTGGAAGCCAGGAGCCCAATGTGGACCCTACCCCCGTGTGCACCACCCCAGTGAGAGCCATAGGAGCGGAGGGTCCCCGGGAGCCTACGACCTCACCGTCCGCGACGGAGGCTCAGGTAGGCCCGGGTAGGGCACCCGATGAAGCTCCGTCCGGCTCAGAGGGGGGTGCGAGGGGTAAGGGTAGGTGCGGGACAGTAAAGGTGTCCAAAATGGCGGCTCCAGTGTCAGAATCCCCAATGATCCCTGACCATGCCGCCCAAGCAGTGTTGACAACAACAACGTCCACTGCAGGCATGAGCATGGAGGGGGAGGGGAGCGCTTCTGAGATGGCAGCTGAGGAGACCGCCATGGACATATCTGAGGACATCAGTATGGACGCTCAGGCGGACATTATTGGGGATGCCGCCGGAGCGGTGGGGGGTACGGTTGGCGGTGGGGGTACGTGTGTGGAGGGTGGGGATCAGGCGTTGGCGCCATTATCCACGTGGGTGGAGGAGGAGGAGGCCGGTGATGACCTTAGAGGTCAAGGGGCAGACGCCGGGAGTGTTGTTTTGGGAGGGGGC
>CM053038.1:157723305-157755325 GCA_028564925.1 Lithobates sylvaticus
TTATGTAGGGATGGGCCCGGTGCTCGATTCGAACCCACGTTCGAATCGAGCACCGGGCTTTAGCTCGCTCGGCGAGCCCAGAACTATTTGGGCCGTTCGCATCACATTCGTGTGATGCGAGCGGCCCCGCAATGCATTGCGGCCGGCGTGGCCGGCGCAGTGCATTGCTGGCTGATGATTGGCCAAGCATGCACTGTGACCCCGCATGCTTGGCCAATCACAGCGCCGGAAACTCGGAGAGCAATAATTGGCTACAGGCAGGACGCCTGTAGCCAATTAAATCTCAGGGGCTTTAGTACACGCCCCACCATTTAAAAGGCCGCCACGCCGCCGGCCCCGGTCACACGTGTTCCGGCTTTAGGAGAGAGCAGTCTGCTGATTCTGTCTTTGCTTGATTGCTATTTCTTTGCTAAACCATTGGCTATTTCTTTGCTAAACCATTGCTACCTGAGTCATTCATCATTAGTGATCGTTCATTGCTGCTGATTGCACAGTTAGTGTGTTATTAGCTGCTGCTGGGGATTAGTCTGGTGCGTGCTTACTGTTAGTACAGTATTGCAGTAGTACCAACCGCAGTGCTGTTAGCACAGCATTGCACCCCGACAGCACCCATAGGACTTCTAGTGTGTTAGTGGCAGCAAACAGAGCTCCTATATTTTCTTCTCAGCAGCACCCATAGGACTTCTAGTGTGTTAGTGGCAGCAAACAGAGCTCCTATATTTTCTTCTCAGCAGCACCCATAGGACTTCTAGTGTGTTAGTGGCATCACACAGAGCTCCTATATTTTCTTCTCAGCAGCACCTATAGGACTTCTAGTGTGTTAGTGGCATCATACAGAGCTCCTATATTTTCTTCTCAGCAGCACCCATAGGACTTCTAGTGTGTTAGTGGCATCACACAGAGCTCCTATATTTTCTTCTCAGAAGCACCCATAGGACTTCTAGTGTGTTAGTGGCATCACACAGAGCTCCTATATTTTCTTCTCAGCAGCACCCATAGGACTTCTAGTGTGTTAGTGGCATCACACAGAGCTCCTATATTTTCTTCTCAGCAGCACCCATAGGACTTCTAGTGTGTTAGTGGCATCACACAGAGCTCCTATATTTTCTTCTCAGCAGCACCCATAGGACTTCTAGTGTGTTAGTGGCATCACACAGAGCTCCTATATTTTTTTGACAGCAGCACACATATTTTACCTATTGTGTCAGCAGCACCCATAGGACTTCTAGTGTGTTAGTGGCATCATACAGAGCTCCTATATTTTCTTTTCAGCAGCACCCATAGGACTTCTAGTGTGTTAGTGGCATCACACAGAGCTCCTATATTTTCTTCTCAGCAGCACCCATAGGACTTCTAGTGTGTTAGTGGCATCACACAGAGCTCCTATATTTTCTTCTCGGCAGCACCCATAGGACTTCTAGTGTGTTAGTGGCAGCAAACAGAGCTCCTATAATTTCTTCTCAGCAGCACCCATAGGACTTCTAGTGTGTTAGTGGCATCATACAGAGCTCCTATATTTTCTTCTCAGCAGCACCCATAGGACTTCTAGTGTGTTAGTGGCATCACACAGAGCTCCTATATTTTCTTCTCAGCAGCACCCATAGGACTTCTAGTGTGTTAGTGGCATCACACAGAGCTCCTATATTTTCTTCTCAGCAGCACCCATAGGACTTCTAGTGTGTTAGTGGCATCACACAGAGCTCCTATATTTTTTTGACAGCAGCACACATATTTTACCTATTGTGTCAGCAGCACACATAGGACTTCTAGTGTGTTAGTGGCATCATACAGAGCTCCTATATTTTCTTTTCAGCAGCACCCATAGGACTTCTAGTGTGTTAGTGGCATCACACAGAGCTCCTATATTTTCTTCTCAGCAGCACCCATAGGACTTCTAGTGTGTTAGTGGCATCACACAGAGCTCCTATATTTTCTTCTCAGCAGCACCCATAGGACTTCTAGTGTGTTAGTGGCAGCAAACAGAGCTCCTATAATTTCTTCTCAGCAGCACCCATAGGACTTCTAGTGTGTTAGTGGCATCATACAGAGCTCCTATATTTTCTTCTCAGCAGCACCCATAGGACTTCTAGTGTGTTAGTGGCATCACACAGAGCTCCTATATTTTCTTCTCAGCAGCACCCATAGGACTTCTAGTGTGTTAGTGGCATCACACAGAGCTCCTATATTTTCTTCTCAGCAGCACCCATAGGACTTCTAGTGTGTTAGTGGCATCACACAGAGCTCCTATATTTTTTTGACAGCAGCACACATATTTTACCTATTGTGTCAGCAGCACACATAGGACTTCTAGTGTGTTAGTGGCATCATACAGAGCTCCTATATTTTCTTTTCAGCAGCACCCATAGGACTTCTAGTGTGTTAGTGGCATCACACAGAGCTCCTATATTTTCTTCTCAGCAGCACCCATAGGACTTCTAGTGTGTTAGTGGCATCACACAGAGCTCCTATATTTTCTTCTCAGCAGCACCCATAGGACTTCTAGTGTGTTAGTGGCAGCAAACAGAGCTCCTATATTTTCTTCTCAGCAGCACCCATAGGACTTCTAGTGTGTTAGTGGCATCACACAGAGCTCCTATATTTTCTTCTCAGCAGTAGGGATGGGCCCGGTGCTCGATGCGAACCCATGTTCGCATCGAGCACCGGGTGTTCGCTCGCTCGGCGAGCCCAGAACTATTGTGGCCGCTCGCATCACGTTCGTGTGATTCGAGCGGCCCCGCAATGCATTGCGGCCGGCGCGGCCGGCGCAGTGCATTGCTGGCTGATGATTGGCCAAGCATGCACTGTGACCCCGCATGCTTGGCCAATCACAGCGCCGGAAACTCGAAGAGCCATAATTGGCTACAGGCAGGACGCCTGTAGCCAATTACAGCTCAGGGGCTTTAGTACACGCCCCCCCCTATAAAAGGCCGCCACGCCGTCTGCGCCGGTCACATGCTGTTCCGGCGCAGATAGAGCAGGATAGTTCTGTGACACTCTGCTGGATTTAGTTAGTTAGAGAGATTTACTTAGAGAGATTGAGTTAGATAGATTCATTTAGAAAGATTGATTTAGAAAGAGGGGCTTGTAGTGTGTTCGTGGCAGGCAGGCAGAGCTCCTATATTTTGTTCCCAGAAGCACCTATAGGACTTGTAGTGTGTTCGTGGCAGGCAGGCAGAGCTCCTATATTTTGTTCCCAGAAGCACCTATAGGACTTGTAGTGTGTTCGTGGCAGGCAGGCAGAGCTCCTATATTTTGTTCCCAGAAGCACCTATAGGACTTGTAGTGTGTTCGTGGCAGGCAGGCAGAGCTCCTATATTTTGTTCCCAGAAGCACCTATAGGACTTGTAGTGTGTTCGTGGCAGGCAGGCAGAGCTCCTATATTTTGTTCCCAGAAGCACCTATAGGACTTGTAGTGTGTTCGTCCCAGGCAGGCAGAGCTCCTATATTTTGTTCCCAGAAGCACCTATAGGACTTGAAGTGTGTTAGTCCCATCACACAGAGATCATATATTTTGTTCCCAGAAGCACCTATAGGACTTGAAGTGTGTTAGTCCCATCACACAGAGATCATATATTTTGTTCCCAGAAGCACCTATAGGACTTGAAGTGTGTTAGTCCCATCACACAGAGATCATATATTTTGTTCCCAGAAGCACCTATAGGACTTGAAGTGTGTTCGTGGCAGGCAGGCAGAGCTCCTATTTTGTTCCCAGAAGCACATAGGACTTGAAGTGTGTTAGTCCCATCACACAGAGATCATATTTTGTTCCCAGAAGCACCTATAGGACTTGAAGTGTGTTAGTCCCATCACACAGAGATCATATATTTTGTTCCCAGAAGCACCTATAGGACTTGAAGTGTGTTAGTCCCATCACAGAGATCATATATTTTGTTCCCAGAAGCACACTATAGGACTTGAAGTGTGTTAGTCCCATCACACAGAGATCACATATTTTTTTTTCCCAGAAGCACCTATAGGACTTGAAGTGTGTTAGTCCCATCACACAGAGATCATATATTTTGTTCCCAGAAGCACCTATAGGACTTGAAGTGTGTTAGTCCCATCACACAGAGATCATATATTTTGTTCCCAGAAGCACCTATAGGACTTGAAGTGTGTTAGTCCCATCACACAGAGATCATATATTTTGTTCCCAGAAGCACCTATAGGACTTGAAGTGTGTTAGTCCCATCACACAGAGATCCTATATTTTGTTCCCAGAAGCACCTATAGGACTTGAAGTGTGTTAGTCCCATCACACAGAGATCATATATTTTGTTCCCAGAAGCACCTATAGGACTTGAAGTGTGTTAGTCCCATCACACAGAGACCTATATTTTGTTCCCAGAAGCACCTATAGGACTTGAAGTGTGTTAGTCCCATCACACAGAGATCATATATTTTGTTCCCAGAAGCACCTATAGGACTTGAAGTGTGTTAGTCCCATCACACAGAGATCATATATTTTGTTCCCAGAAGCACCTATAGGACTTGAAGTGTGTTAGTCCCATCACACAGAGATCCTATATTTTGTTCCCAGAAGCACCTATAGGACTTGAAGTGTGTTAGTCCCATCACACACAGAGATCCTATATATTTTGTTCCCAGAAGCACCTATAGGACTTGAAGTGTGTTAGTCCCATCACACAGACCTATATTTTGTTCCCAGAAGCACCTATAGGACTTGAAGTGTGTTAGTCCCATCACACAGAGATCATATATTTTGTTCCCAGAAGCACCTATAGGACTTGAAGTGTGTTAGTCCCATCACACAGAGATCCTATATTTTGTTCCCAGAAGCACCTATAGGACTTGAAGTGTGTTAGTCCCATCACACAGAGATCCTCTATTTTCTTCGCAGAAGCACCCACAGGACTTGAAGTGTGTTAGTCCCATCACACAGAGCTCCTATATTTTGTTCCCAGAAGCACCCATAGGACTTGAAGTGTGTTAGTCCCATCACACAGAGATCCTATATTTTGTTCCCAGCAGCACCTACAGGACTTGAAGTGTGTTAGTGGCATCACACAGAGATCCTATATTTTCTTCCCAGAAGCACCTATAGGACTTGAAGTGTGTTAGTCCCATCACACAGAGCTCCTATATTTTTTTCCCAGAAGCACCCATAGGACTTGAAGTGTGTTAGTCCCATCACACAGAGCTCCTATATTTTCTTCCCAGAAGCACCCAAAGGACTTGTAGTGTGTTAGTGGCATCACACAGAGCTCCTATATTTTCTTCCAGAAGCACCCATAGGACTTGAAGTGTGTTAGTGGCATCACACAGAGCTCCTATATTTTCTTCCCAGAAGCACCCATAGGACTTCTAGTGTGTTAGTCCCATCACACAGAGCTCCTATATTTTCTTTGCAGAAGCACCCATAGGACTTCTAGTGTGTTAGTGGCATCACACAGAGCTCCTATATTTTCTTCTCAGCAGCACCCACAGGACTTCTAGTGTGTTAGTGGCATCACACAGAGCTCCTCTATTTTCTTTGCAGAAGCACCCATAGGACTTTTAGTGTGTTAGTGGCATCACACAGAGCTCCTATATTTTCTTCTCAGAAGCACCCACAGGACTTCTAGTGTGTTAGTGGCATCACACAGAGCTCCTCTATTTTTCTTTGCAGAAGCACCCATAGGACTTCTAGTGTGTTAGTGGCATCACACAGAGCTCCTATATTTTCTTCTCAGCAGCACCCACAGGACTTCTAGTGTGTTAGTGGCATCACACAGAGCTCCTCTATTTTCTTTGCAGAAGCACCCATAGGACTTCTAGTGTGTTAGTGGCATCACACAGAGCTCCTCTATTTTCTTTGCAGAAGCACCCACATGACTTCTAGTGTGTTAGTGGCATCACACAGAGCTCCTCTATTTTCTTTGCAGAAGCACCCATAGGACTTCTAGTGTGTTAGTGGCATCACACAGAGCTCCTCTATTTTCTTCTCAGCAGCACCCACAGGACTTCTAGTGTGTTAGTGGCATCACACAGAGCTCCTCTATTTTCTTTGCAGAAGCACCCATAGGACTTCTAGTGTGTTAGTGGCATCACACAGAGCTCCTATATTTTCTTCTCAGCAGCACCCACAGGACTTCTAGTGTGTTAGTGGCATCACACAGAGCTCCTCTATTTTTTTGCAGAAGCACCCATAGGACTTCTAGTGTGTTAGTGGCATCACACAGAGCTCCTATATTTTCTTCTCAGCAGCACCCACAGGACTTCTAGTGTGTTAGTGGCATCACACAGAGCTCCTCTATTTTCTTTGCAGAAGCACCCACAGGACTTCTAGTGTGTTAGTGGCATCACACAGAGCTCCTCTATTTTCTTTGCAGAAGCACCCATAGGACTTCTAGTGTGTTAGTGGCATCACACAGAGCTCCTCTATTTTCTTCTCAGCAGCACCCACAGGACTTCTAGTGTGTTAGTGGCATCACACAGAGCTCCTCTATTTTCTTTGCAGAAGCACCCATAGGACTTCTAGTGTGTTAGTGGCATCACACAGAGCTCCTATATTTTCTTCTCAGAAGCACCCACAGGACTTCTAGTGTGTTAGTGGCATCACACAGAGCTCCTCTATTTTCTTTGCAGAAGCACCCATAGGACTTCTAGTGTGTTAGTGGCATCACACAGAGCTCCTATATTTTCTTCTCAGCAGCACCCACAGGACTACTAGTGTGTTAGTGGCATCACACAGAGCTCCTCTATTTTCTTTGCAGAAGCACCCATAGGACTTCTAGTGTGTTAGTGGCATCACACAGAGCTCCTATATATTCTTCTCAGCAGCACCCACAGGACTACCGACTACAATGGCTGGAAGACCGCCAAGGGGAGGCAGAGCGTGCAGAGCCAAGAACACAGGGCAGGCAGGCTCTGTTTCTAGTGGACGTGGCCGTGGCCGTGGACGTGGTCGTGCATCGTCATCAGCACGTGGCCATGGGACACGCGCGTCTTTGTTTTCGGCAGCTGGACATGTGGAGCCGCATCATGCTGAAGGCTTGGTAGAATGGATGACCAAGCCCTCCTCATCCTCCTCATCCTCTCTCACCCAGGCTCAGGGTACTGGCAGAGCATCATCAGCCACCCCTTCCCTAGACCCACCATGTCCTCCTGAGGAGTCCCCCGAACTCTTTGAGCACAGTGTTGGGTACATGCTCCAGGAGGATGCCCAACGATTCGAAGGCTCGGATGATGATACCCAGTTCGAGGAATCTGGCAGTACTGTTCCACCAGCTGCAGCTTACTGCCAGGTTTGCTCTAGTGGTGAAGAGGGAGGGGATGATGAGGTCACTGACTCCACGTGGGTGCCTGAAGGGAGAGAGGATGAGGAGGAGGACGAGGAGGAGGAGGATGCGGCGTCACATGTCCAACGAGGCAGGATGCCCCCTGGAGGCCAGGTAGAGGCCAGCACAGCAACTGTACAACACCGCAGAGCTCCGCCTGTGCAGGGCGCTGCCTCTGCACATTATCAGAAAAGTTCTTTGGTGTGGGCCTTTTTTGAGACGAGTGCATCAGATCGCACCACTGCTATTTGCAATATTTGTCTCAAGCATATCTCGCGTGGCCAAAACATCAGCCGCTTGGGCACCACAAGCATGACCAGACATATGGCGACCTGCCATGCAGCTCGTTGGCAGGAACACATAAAAGACCCACACCAAAGAACTAAGCGGACCTCTCCTTGCTCCTCCTCAGCTGGGATCTCCATCCCCACTACACCTTCAGTCCTCTCTGAAAGCTGCTCTGAGAGGACTGAAGGTGTAGAATTAGGTGTGTCACAACCAAGTACTTGCAGTACACCGACGTCCGATTGCAGCAGGCAAATTTCCCTGCCCCAGCTGCTGGACCGTAGAAAGAAGTACACTCCCAGCCATCCACATGCCCAGCCGTTGAATGCTAGCCTGGCTAAATTGCTAGCACTTCAACTGCTGCCTTTTCAGTTGGTAGACTCGGCCCCCTTCCGTGAGTTTGTTCAATGTGCGGTTCCTCAGTGGCAGGTTCCCAAACGCCACTTTTTCTCACGGAAGGCGATTCCGTCTCTCTACCGGCATGTGGAGGGCAATGTCCATGCCTCGCTGGACAGGGCGGTCAGCGGTAAGGTGCATATTACCGCTGACTCATGGTCCAGCAGGCATGGACAGGGACGGTACCTTTCTTTCACGGCCCATTGGGTCACTCTATTGGCAGCTGGGAGGGATGCAGGACAAGGTGCAGTAGTGTTGGAGGTTGTTCCGCCACCACGCCTCCAAAACGCTACTACTGCTACTGGTTGTGACACACCTCTCTCCTCCACCCCCTCCTCTTCTTCTTCCTCCAGTGCTCTGTCCTTGGAACCAGCGGTGCTCCGTAGGCGTACAAGGGGCTACGCAAGTACGCAGGCAAAAAGATGCCATGCCGTGCTTGCGCTGGTGTGTTTGGGGGACAGGAGCCACACTGGGCCAGAGGTTCTGGCAGCTCTGCAGGGGCAGGCCGAGAGGTGGTTGACGCCACGTCAGCTTAAGCCAGGAATGGTCGTTTCTGACAATGGCACCAACCTCCTCTCCGCCCTGCGACAGGGGCAGCTCACCCATGTGCCCTGCATGGCTCACGTCCTCAACCTGGTGGTGCAGCGGTTCTTGGGCAGGTTCCCAGGCTTACAGGATGTCCTGAGGCAGGCCAGGAAAGTCTGTGTGCATTTCCGCCGATCTTATAATGCCAGTGCTCGGCTGACTGAGCTGCAAAAGGAGCTGAACCTGCCCAAGAACCGCCTAATATGTGACATGCCCACCAGGTGGAACTCAACGTTGGCCATGCTGCAGCGACTGCACACGCAGCAGAGGGCCATCAATGAGTACCTTTGCGACTATGGCACCAGGACAGGGTCAGGGGAGCTTGGTTTTTTTTTCCCCACGTCAGTGGAGCATGATCAGGGATGCATGCACTGTCCTCTCACCATTTGAGGAGGCCACGAGGATGGTGAGCAGTGACAGTGCATGCATCAGTGACACTGTCCCTCTTGTCCACCTGTTGGAGCATACGCTGCGTGGGATAATGGACAGGGCACTTGAGGCAGAACAGAGGCAGGAAGAGGAGGACTTCCTTGCCTCTCAAGGCCCCCTTTATCCGGACAGTGTTCCTTCTGTCCCACCCATCACACAGGAAGAGGATGAGGAGGAGGAGGAGGAGGAGGAGGAGGAGGAGGAGGATTGTGTGAGCATGGAGGTGGAGCCTGGCACTCAGCATCAGCAGCAGCAGTCTTTTAGGGATGATGTACAGTCCCAACAAACCAGTGGACTTGTACGTGGCTGGGAGGAGGTGGCTGGCGATCATGTCATCCTCAGTGACCCAGAAGACTCCGGACCGAATGCCTCAGCTAACCTACGCTGCATGGCCTCCCTGATCCTGCAAAGCCTGCGGAAGGATCCTCGTGTTCTTCGGATCAAGGAGAGGGACCATTACTGGCTGGCCACTCTCCTTGATCCGCGGTACAAGGGTAAGGTTGCGGACCTTATCTTGCCGTCGCAGAGGGAGCAGAGGATGAGACATCTCAGGGAGGCCTTGCAGAAAGGTCTGTGCAACGCGTTCCCAGAAACTGGGAGGCTACAAACTCCTGGTCCTGGGCGACGAGTTGCTGAGGCTTCGGTCAGTAGCAGAAGGAGCGGTGGGGAAGGTGGACGTCTGACCGATGCGTTCAGACAATTTTTTAGTCCGCAGCCCCAAGGTATGATCGGTTCCAGCAACCATCGCCAGCGTCTGATATACATGGTGCAGGAATACCTTGGGGCAAGGTCAGACTTGGACACCTTTCCCACCGAAAATCCTCTGGCTTACTGGGTCCTGAGGATGGATCACTGGCCAGAGCTTGCACAGTATGCAATTGAGCTACTGGCCTGTCCTGCCTCCAGCGTTCTTTCCGAACGCACATTCAGTGCTGCTGGAGGATTTGTCACCGATCATAGGGTGCGCCTGTCCACCGCCTCGGTTGATCGACTGACCTTCATCAAAATGAATCAGTCTTGGATCACCACCAGCTACCAGGCACCTGAGGCGGATATAACCGAATAATTTTTAAAAATCACATCCCTTCAAGACTGCCTATGCTGATGCTGAGTGACTGTCCTCTTATGTTCACTGACTATCCTCTTCCTCCTCCTCAATGATCCATGCCACCACACCAGTGCCTAAGGCACAATTTTTCAGCCCCTGTTTAACAGGGGCGTGTACATACAATTTTTATAAAAAAATGCTTCGCAACACGTGTGACTGCTGTGCTCCAAGTACAGTATCTGTGAGGGGTTGCAGTGTTGTGGCACCAGCACCAGTGCCTAAGGCACAATTTTTCAGCCCCTGTTTAACAGGGGCGTGTACTTACAATTTTTTAAAAAAATGCTTCGCAACACGTGTGACTGCTGTGCTCCAAGTACAGTATCTGTGAGGGGTTGCAGTGTTGTGGCACCAGCACCAGTGCCTAAGGCACAATTTTTCAGCCCCTGTTTAACAGGGGCAGGTAATTACAATTTAAAAAAAAAATGCTTTGCAACACGTGTGACTGCTGTGCTCCAAGTACAGTATCTGTGAGGGGTTGCAGTGTTGTGGCACCAGCACCAGTGCCTAAGGCACAATTTTTCAGCCCCTGTTTAACAGGGGCGGGTAATTACAATTTTTTAAAAAAATGCTTCGCAACACGTGTGACTGCTGTGCTCCAAGTACAGTATCTGTGAGGGGTTGCAGTGTTGTGGCACCAGCACCAGTGCCTAAGGCACAATTTTTCAGCCCCTGTTTAACAGGGGCGTGTACATACAATTTTTATAAAAAAATGCTTCGCAACACGTGTGACTGCTGTGCTCCAAGTACAGTATCTGTGAGGGGTTGCAGTGTTGTGGCACCAGCACCAGTGCCTAAGGCACAATTTTTCAGCCCCTGTTTAACAGGGGCGTGTATTTACAATTTTTTAAAAAAATGCTTCGCAACACGTGTGACTGCTGTGCTCCAAGTACAGTATCTGTGAGGGGTTGCAGTGTTGTGGCACCAGCACCAGTGCCTAAGGCACAATTTTTCAGCCCCTGTTTAACAGGGGCGGGTAATTACAATTTTTTAAAAAAAATGCTTTGCAACACGTGTGACTGCTGTGCTCCAAGTACAGTATCTGTGAGGGGTTGCAGTGTTGTGGCACCAGCACCAGTGCCTAAGGCACAATTTTTCAGCCCCTGTTTAACAGGGGCGGGTAATTACAATTTTTAAAAAAAAAATGCTTTGCAACACGTGTGACTGCTGTGCTCCAAGTACAGTATCTGTGAGGGGTTGCAGTGTTGTGGCACCAGCACCAGTGCCTAAGGCACAGTTTTTCAGCCCCTGTTTAACAGGGGCGGGTAATTACAAATCTTGATCTAATAGTTCACAGCAGGGCCCATTCCTGCGCCCACCAAGAGTAACTATGAGGGCCTACAGTCTTGTGGCAACACCGTCCACCACCACCGCCAAAGGCCCAATTTTTCTGCCCTGTTCATCAGGTGCTTGCAATTACAAATCTTGATCTAATAACACACAGCAGGGCCCATTCCTGCGCCCACCAAGATTAACTGTGAGAGCTTACAGTCTTGTGGCAACACCGTCCACCACCACCGCCAAAGGCCCAATTTTTATGCCCTGTTCATCAGGTGTTTGCAATTACAAATCTTGATCTAATAACTCACAGCAGGGCCCATTCTTGCGCCCACCAAGAGTAACTGTGAGTGCTTACAGTCTTGTGGCAACACCGTCCACCACCACCGCCAAAGGCCCAATTTTTCTGCCCTGTTCATCAGGTGCTTGCAATTACAAATCTTGATCTAATAACTCACAGCAGGGCCCATTCCTGCGCCCACCAAGAGTAACTATGAGGGCCTACAGTCTTGTGGCAACACCGTCCACCACCACCGCCAAAGGCCCAATTTTTCTGCCCTGTTCATCAGGTGCTTGCAATTACAAATCTTGATCTAATAACTCACAGTAGGGCCCATTCCTGCGCCCACCAAGAGTAACTGTGAGAGCTTACAGTCTTGTGGCAACACCGTCCACCACCACCACCACCCCCAATTTTTCTGCCCTGTTCAACAGGTGCATGCAATTACAAATCTTGATCTATTAACTCACAGCAGGGCCCATTCCTGTGCCCACCAGTCTTGTGGCTACACCAACATCTAATAGGGCAAATTTCTGCAGAGTATATACGCCAGGCCCCTACTTTCAAACATCCAACTTACAAACGACTCCTACTTGCAAATGGAAAGAGAAAACAGGAAGTGAGAGGAAATCTACCCCTAGGAAGGGAAATTCTATCCTGTTAGATTTAATTTGGGAAAAAGGTATCTCCTCTCTACTGATACTTTATCACCAATCCTTGTTTCAATTAAAACCCCACTTTTTCCAAAAACATTTGTCATTGGGACGGAATGTGAGGTGACGTGTTCTGAACAGATGTGCAAAGACAGCAAATGTTACAGGGGTGATAACCCCTCCCTATGTTCTCCAAAAAGCTTAAAAATATATTTTTTTGGGATGGAGCTACACTTCATAATGTACCTGTTCAGATTCTACTTAAGAACAAACCTAAAGCCGCAAGTGGTTTTAAATGGCTTCTTTTTTTCCTTTACAAATGTCATTTTGTGCAAGGACAGTTCTAAACACGGGAAACACATGCCACTTCACAGGCATACTTTAGACACCCCCCAGGTACCATATTTAAAGGAAAATTTCACTTTTTTTTTTTCACTTTATGCATCATTAAAATGACTGCTCCCGAAAAAACGTTAGTTTTTAAAAGTTCTTTTTGCATTGATATATGTCCCCTGGGGCAGGACCCGGGTCCCCAAACCTGTTTTATGACATTAACATGCATATTGGCCGTTGTAATTAGCACTTTTGATTTCGAACGTTCGCGTCCATTATAACGTATAGGGTTCGAAAATTTGCGCGAACTTTCGGTCGGTTCGAAGGTTCTGGTGCGAACCGAACCCGGGGGTGTTCGGCTCATCCCTTCTCAGCAGCACCCATAGGACTCTAGTGTGTTAGTGGCATCACACAGAGCTATTTTTTCTTGACAGCAGCACACATAGGACTTCTAGTGTGTTAGTAGCATCACACAGAGCTCCTATATTTTCTTCTCAGCAGCACCCACAGGACTTCTAGTGTGTTAGTGGCATCACACAGAGCTCCTATATTTTCTTCTCAGCAGCACCCATAGGACTTCTAGTGTGTTAGTGGCATCACACAGAGCTCCTATAGTTTCTTCTCAGCAGAACCCATTGGACTTCTAGTGTGTTAGTGGCATCACACAGAGCTCCTATATTTTCTTCTCAGCAGCACCCATAGGACTTCTAGTGTGTTAGTGGCATCACACAGAGCTCCTATATATTCTTCTCAGCAGCACCCATAGGACTTCTAGTGTGTTAGTGGCATCACACAGAGCTCCTATATTTCTTCTCAGCAGCACCCATAGGACTTCTAGTGTGTTAGTGGCAGCAAACAGAGCTCCTATATTTTCTTCTCAGCAGCACCCACAGGACTTCTAGTGTGTTAGTGGCATCACACAGAGCTCCTATATTTTCTTCTCAGCAGCACCCATAGGACTTCTAGTGTGTTAGTGGCATCACACAGAGCTCCTATAGTTTCTTCTCAGCAGCACCCATTGGACTTCTAGTGTGTTAGTGGCATCACACAGAGCTCCTATATTTTCTTCTCAGCAGCACCCATAGGACTTCTAGTGTGTTAGTGGCATCACACAGAGCTCCTAAATTTTCTTCTCAGCAGCACCCATAGGACTTCTGGTGTGTTAGTGGCAGCACACAGAGCTCCTATATTTTCTTCTCAGCAGCACCCATAGGACTTCTAGTGTGTTAGTGGCAGCACACAGAGCTCCTATATTTTCTTGACAGCAGCACACATATTTTACCTATTGTGTCAGCAGCACCCATAGGACTTCTAGTGTGTTAGTGGCATCACACAGAGCTCCTATATTTTCTTCTCAGCAGCACCCATAGGACTTCTAGTGTGTTAGTGGCATCATACAGAGCTCCTATATTTTCTTCTCAGCAGCACCCATAGGACTTTTAGTGTGTTAGTGGCATCACACAGAGCTCCTATATTTTCTTCTCAGCAGCACCCATAGGACTTCTAGTGTGTTAGTGGCATCACACAGAGCTCCTATATTTTCTTCTCAGCAGCACCCATAGGACTTCTAGTGTGTTAGTGGCAGCAAACAGAGCTCCTATATTTTCTTCTCAGCAGCACCCATATGACTTCTAGTGTGTTAGTGGCATCACACAGAGCTCCTATATTTTCTTCTCAGCAGCACCCATAGGGACTTCTAGTGTGTTAGTGGCAGCAAACAGAGCTCCTATATTTTCTTCTCAGCAGCACCCATAGGACTTCTAGTGTGCTAGTGGCAGCACACAGAGCTCCTATATTTTCTTGACAGCAGCACACATATTTTACCTATTGTGTCAGCAGCACCCATAGGACTTCTAGTGTGTTAGTGGCAGCACACAGAGCTCCTATATTTTCTTGACAGCAACACACATATTTTACCTATTGTGTCAGCAGCACCCATAGGACTTCTAGTGTGTTAGTGGCATCATACAGAGCTCCTATATTTTCTTCTCAGCAGCACCCATAGGACTTCTAGTGTGTTAGTAGCATCACACAGAGCTCCTATATTTTCTTCTCAGCAGCACCCACAGGACTTCTAGTGTGTTAGTGGCATCACACAGAGCTCCTATATTTTCTTCTCAGCAGCACCCATAGGACTTCTAGTGTGTTAGTGGCATCACACAGAGCTCCTATATTTTCTTCTCAGCAGCACCCATAGGACTTCTGGTGTGTTAGTGGCAGCAAACAGAGCTCCTATATTTTCTTCTCAGCAGCACCCATAGGACTTGTAGTGTGTTAGTGGCAGCACACAGAGCTCCTATATTTTCTTCTCAGCAGCACCCATAGGACTTCTAGTGTGTTAGTGGCAGCACACAGAGCTCCTATATTTTCTTGACAGCAGCACACATATTTTACCTATTGTGTCAGCAGCACCCATAGGACTTCTAGTGTGTTAGTGGCATCACACAGAGCTCCTATAGTTTCTTCTCAGCAGAACCCATTGGACTTCTAGTGTGTTAGTGGCATCACACAGAGCTCCTATATTTTCTTCTCAGCAGCACCCATTGGACTTCTAGTGTGTTAGTGGCATCACACAGAGCTCCTATATTTTCTTCTCAGCAGCACCCATAGGACTTCTAGTGTGTTAGTGGCATCACACAGAGCTCCTATATTTCCTTCTCAGCAGCACCCATAGGACTTCTAGTGTGTTAGTGGCATCACACAGAGCTCCTATATTTCCTTCTCAGCAGCACCCATAGGACTTCTAGTGTGTTAGTGGCATCACACAGAGCTCCTATATTTTCTTCTCAGCAGCACCCATATGACTTCTAGTGTGTTAGTGGCATCACACTGAGCTCCTATATTTTCTTCTCAGCAGCACCCATAGGACTTCTGGTGTGTTAGTGGCAGCAAACAGAGCTCCTATATTTTCTAGGGATGAGCCGAACACCCCCGGGTTCGGTTCGCACCAGAACCTTCGAACCGACCGAAAGTTCGCGCGAATTTTCGAACCCTATACGTTATAATGGACGCGAACGTTCGAAATCAAAAGTGCTAATTACAACGGCCAATATGCATGTTGCAATGTCATAAAACAGGTTTGGGGACCCGGGTCCTGCCCCAGGGGACATATATCAATGCAAAAAGAACTTTTAAAAACTAACGTTTTTTCGGGAGCAGTCATTTTAATGATGCATAAAGTGAAAAAAAAAAAGTGAAATTTTCCTTTAAATATGGTACCTGGGGGGTGTCTAAAGTATGCCTGTGAAGTGGCATGTGTTTCCCGTGTTTAGAACTGTCCTTGCACAAAATGTCATTTGTAAAGGAAAAAAAGAAGCCATTTAAAACCACTTGCGGCTTTAGGTTTGTTCTTAAGTAGAATCTGAACAGGTACATTATGAAGTGTAGCTCCATCCCAAAAAAATCTATTTTTAAGCTTTTTGGAGAACATAGGGAGGGGTTATCACCCCTGTAACATTTGCTGTCTTTGCACATCTGTTCAGAACATGTCACCTCACTTTCCGTCCCAATGACAAATGTTTTTGGAAAAGTGGGGTTTTAATTGAAACAAGGATTGGTGATAAAGTATCAGTAGAGAGGAGATACCTTTTTCCCAAATTAAATCTAACAGGATAGAATTTCCCTTCCTAGGGGTAGATTTCCTCTCACTTCCTGTTTTCTCTTTCCATTTGCAAGTAGGAGTCGTTTGTAAGTTGGATGTATGAAAGTAGGGGCCTGGCGTATATACTCTGCAGAAATTTGCCCTATTAGATGTTGGTGTAGCCACAAGACTGGTGGGCACAGGAATGGGCCCTGCTGTGAGTTAATAGATCAAGATTTGTAATTGCATGCACCTGTTGAACAGGGCAGAAAAATTGGGGGTGGTGGTGGTGGTGGTGGTGGACGGTGTTGCCACAAGACTGTAAGCTCTCACAGTTACTCTTGGTGGGCGCAGGAATGGGCCCTGCTGTGAGTTATTAGATCAAGATTTGTAATTGCAAGCACCTGATGAACAGGGCAGAAAAATTGGGCCTTTGGCGGTGGTGGTGGACGGTGTTGCCACAAGACTGTAGGCCCTCATAGTTACTCTTGGTGGGCGCAGGAATGGGCCCTGCTGTGAACTATTAGATCAAGATTTGTAATTGCAAGCACCTGATGAACAGGGCAGAAAAATTGGGCCTTTGGCGGTGGTGGTGGACGGTGTTGCCACAAGACTGTAGGCCCTCATAGTTACTCTTGGTGGGCGCAGGAATGGGCCCTGCTGTGAACTATTAGATCAAGATTTGTAATTGCAAGCACCTGATGAACAGGGCAGAAAAATTGGGCCTTTGGCGGTGGTGGTGGACGGTGTTGCCACAAGACTGTAGGCCCTCATAGTTACTCTTGGTGGGCGCAGGAATGGGCCCTGCTGTGAACTATTAGATCAAGATTTGTAATTGCAAGCACCTGATGAACAGGGCAGAAAAATTGGGCCTTTGGCGGTGGTGGTGGACGGTGTTGCCACAAGACTGTAGGCCCTCATAGTTACTCTTGGTGGGCGCAGGAATGGGCCCTGCTGTGAACTATTAGATCAAGATTTGTAATTGCAAGCACCTGATGAACAGGGCAGAAAAATTGGGCCTTTGGCGGTGGTGGTGGACGGTGTTGCCACAAGACTGTAGGCCCTCATAGTTACTCTTGGTGGGCGCAGGAATGGGCCCTGCTGTGAACTATTAGATCAAGATTTGTAATTACCCGCCCCTGTTAAACAGGGGCTGAAAAATTGTGCCTTAGGCACTGGTGCTGGTGCCACAACACTGCAACCCCTCACAGATACTGTACTTGGAGCACAGCAGTCACACGTGTTGCGAAGCATTTTTTTAAAAAATTGTAAGTACACGCCCCTGTTAAACAGGGGCTGAAAAATTGTGCTTTAGGCACTGGTGCTGGTGCCACAACACTGCAACCCCTCACAGATACTGTACTTGGAGCACATTGTTGCGAAGCATTTTTTTTATAAAAATTGTATGTACACGCCCCTGTTAAACAGGGGCTGAAAAATTGTGCCTTAGGCACTGGTGCTGGTGCCACAACACTGCAACCCCTCAAAGATACTGTACTTGGAGCACAGCAGTCACACGTGTTGCGAAGCATTTTTTTTAAAAAATTGTAAGTACACGCCCCTGTTAAACAGGGGCTGAAAAATTGTGCCTTAGGCACTGGTGCTGGTGCCACAACACTGCAACCCCTCACAGATACTGTACTTGGAGCACAGTGTTGCGAAGCATTTTTTTTATAAAAATTGTATGTACACGCCCCTGTTAAACAGGGGCTGAAAAATTGTGCCTTAGGCACTGGTGTGGTGGCATGGATCATTGAGGAGGAGGAAGAGGATAGTCAGTGAACATAAGAGGACAGTCACTCAGCATCAGCATAGGCAGTCTTGAAGGGATGTGATGTGACATTAAAAATTATTCGGTTATATCCGCCTCAGGTGCCTGGTAGCTGGTGGTGATCCAAGACTGATTCATTTTGATGAAGGTCAGTCGATCAACCGAGGCGGTGGACAGGCGCACCCTATGATCAGTCACAAATCCTCCAGCAGCACTGAATGTGCGTTCGGACAGAACGCTGGAGGCAGGACAGGCCAGTAGCTCAATTGCATACTGTGCAAGCTCTGGCCAGTGATCCATCCTCAGGACCCAGTAAGCCAGAGGATTTTCGGTGGGAAAGGTGTCCAAGTCTGACCTTGCCCCAAGGTATTCCTGCACCATGTATATCAGACGCTGGCGATGGTTGCTGGAACCGATCATACCTTGGGGCTGCGGACTAAAAAATTGTCTGAACGCATCGGTCAGACGTCCACCTTCCCCACCGCTCCTTCTGCCACTGACCGAAGCCTCAGCAACTCGTCGCCCAGGACCAGGAGTTTGTAGCCTCCCAGTTTCTGGGAACGCGTTGCACAGACCTTTCTGCAAGGCCTCCCTGAGATGTCTCATCCTCTGCTCCCTCTGCGACGGCAAGATAAGGTCCGCAACCTTACCCTTGTACCGCGGATCAAGGAGAGTGGCCAGCCAGTAATGGTCCCTCTCCTTGATCCGAAGAACACGAGGATCCTTCCGCAGGCTTTGCAGGATCAGGGAGGCCATGCAGCGTAGGTTAGCTGAGGCATTCGGTCCGGAGTCTTCTGGGTCACTGAGGATGACATGATCGCCAGCCACCTCCTCCCAGCCACGTACAAGTCCACTGGTTTGTTGGGACTGTACATCATCCCTAAAAGACTGCTGCTGCTGATGCTGAGTGCCAGGCTCCACCTCCATGCTCACACAATCCTCCTCCTCCTCCTCCTCCTCCTCCTCCTCCTCATCCTCTTCCTGTGTGATGGGTGGGACAGGAGGAACACTGTCCGGATAAAGGGGGCCTTGAGTGGCAAGGAAGTCCTCCTCTTCCTGCCTTTGTTCTGCCTCTAGTGCCCTGTCCATTATCCCACGCAGCGTATGCTCCAACAGGTGGACAAGAGGGACAGTGTCACTGATGCATGCACTGTCACTGCTCACCATCCTCGTGGCCTCCTCAAATGGTGAGAGGACAGTGCATGCATCCCTGATCATGCTCCACTGACGTGGGGAAAAAAAAACCAAGCTCCCCTGACCCTGTCCTGGTGCCGTAGTCGCAAAGGTACTCATTGATGGCCCTCTGCTGCGTGTGCAGTCGCTGCAGCATGGCCAACGTTGAGTTCCACCTGGTGGGCATGTCACATATTAGGCGGTTCTTGGGCAGGTTCAGCTCCTTTTGCAGCTCAGTCAGCCGAGCACTGGCATTATAAGATCGGCGGAAATGCACACAGACTTTCCTGGCCTGCCTCAGGACATCCTGTAAGCCTGGGAACCTGCCCAAGAACCGCTGCACCACCAGGTTGAGGACGTGAGCCATGCAGGGCACATGGGTGAGCTGCCCCTGTCGCAGGGCGGAGAGGAGGTTGGTGCCATTGTCAGAAACGACCATTCCTGGCTTAAGCTGACGTGGCGTCAACCACCTCTCGGCCTGCCCCTGCAGAGCTGCCAGAACCTCTGGCCCAGTGTGGCTCCTGTCCCCCAAACCCACCAGCGCAAGCACGGCATGGCATCTTTTTGCCTGCGTACTTGCGTAGCCCATTGTACGCCTACGGAGCACCGCTGGTTCCAAGGACAGAGCACTGGAGGAAGAAGAAGAGGAGGGGGTGGAGGAGAGAGGTGTGTCACAACCAGTAGCAGTAGTAGCGTTTTGGAGGCGTGGTGGCGGAACAACCTCCAACACTACTGCACCTTGTCCTGCATCCCTCCCAGCTGCCAATAGAGTGACCCAATGGGCCGTGAAAGACAGGTACCGTCCCTGTCCATGCCTGCTGGACCATGAGTCAGCGGTAATATGCACCTTACCGCTGACCGCCCTGTCCAGCGAGGCATGGACATTGCCCTCCACATGCCGGTAGAGAGACGGAATCGCCTTCCGTGAGAAAAAGTGGCGTTTGGGAACCTGCCACTGAGGAACCGCACATTGAACAAACTCACGGAAGGGGGCCGAGTCTACCAACTGAAAAGGCAGCAGTTGAAGTGCTAGCAATTTAGCCAGGCTAGCATTCAACCGCTGGGCATGTGGATGGCTGGGAGTGTACTTCTTTCTACGGTCCAGCAGCTGGGGCAGGGAAATTTGCCTGCTGCAATCGGACGTCGGTGTACTGCAAGTACTTGGTTGTGACACACCTAATTCTACACCTTCAGTCCTCTCAGAGCAGCTTTCAGAGAGGACTGAAGGTGTAGTGGGGATGGAGATCCCAGCTGAGGAGGAGCAAGGAGAGGTCCGCTTAGTTCTTTGGTGTGGGTCTTTTATGTGTGCCTGCCAACGAGCTGCATGGCAGGTCGCCATATGTCTGGTCATGCTTGTGGTGCCCAAGCGGCTGATGTTTTGGCCACGCGAGATACGCTTGAGACAAATATTGCAAATAGCAGTGGTGCGATCTGCTGCACTCGTCTCAAAAAAGGCCCACACCAAAGAACTTTTCTGATAACGTGCAGAGGCAGCGCCCTGCACAGGCGGAGCTCTGCGGTGTTGTACAGTTGCTGTGCTGGCCTCTACCTGGCCTCCAGGGGGCACCCTGCCTCGTTGGACATGTGACGCCGCATCCTCCTCCTCCTCGTCCTCCTCCTCATCCTCTCTCCCTTCAGGCACCCACGTGGAGTCAGTGACCTCATCATCCCCTCCCTCTTCACCACTAGAGCAAACCTGGCAGTAAGCTGCAGCTGGTGGAACAGTACTGCCAGATTCCTCAAGCTGGGTATCATCATCCGAGCCTTCGAATCGTTGGGCATCCTCCTGGAGCATGTACCCAACACTGTGCTCAAAGAGTTCGGGGGACTCCTCAGGAGGACATGGTGGGTCTAGGGAAGGGGTGGCTGATGATGCTCTGCCAGTACCCTGAGCCTGGGTGAGAGAGGATGAGGAGGATGAGGAGGGCTTGGTCATCCATTCTACCAAGCCTTCAGCATGATGCGGCTCCACATGTCCAGCTGCCGAAAACAAAGACGCGCGTGTCCCATGGCCACGTGCTGATGACGATGCACGACCACGTCCACGTCCACGGCCACGTCCACTAGAAACAGAGCCTGCCTGCCCTGTGTTCTTGGCTCTGCACGCTCTGCCTCCCCTTGGCGGTCTTCCAGCCATTGTAGTCGGTAGTCCTGTGGGTGCTGCTGAGAAGAATATATAGGAGCTCTGTGTGATGCCACTAACACACTAGAAGTCCTATGGGTGCTTCTGCAAAGAAAATAGAGGAGCTCTGTGTGATGCCACTAACACACTAGAAGTCCTGTGGGTGCTGCTGAGAAGAAAATATAGGAGCTCTGTGTGATGCCACTAACACACGAGAAGTCCTATGGGTGCTTCTGCAAAGAAAATAGAGGAGCTCTGTGTGATGCCACTAACACACTAGAAGTCCTGTGGGTGCTGCTGAGAAGAAAATATAGGAGCTCTGTGTGATGCCACTAACACACGAGAAGTCCTTTGGGTGCTTCTGCAAAGAAAATAGAGGAGCTCTGTGTGATGCCACTAACACTCTAGAAGTCCTGTGGGTGCTTCTGAGAAGAAAATATAGGAGCTCTGTGTGATGCCACTAACACACTAGAAGTCCTATGGGTGCTTCTGCAAAGAAAATATAGAGGAGCTCTGTGTGATGCCACTAACACACTAAAGTCCTGTGGGTGCTGCTGAGAAGAAAATATAGGAGCTCTGTGTGATGCCACTAACACACTAGAAGTCCTATGGGTGCTTCTGCAAAGAAAATAGAGGAGCTCTGTGTGATGCCACTAACCCACTAGAAGTCCTGTGGGTGCTGCTGAGAAGAAAATATAGGAGCTCTGTGTGATGCCACTAACACACGAGAAGTCCTATGGGTGCTTCTGCAAAGAAAATAGAGGAGCTCTGTGTGATGCCACTAAACACACTAGAAGTCCTATGGGTGCTTCTGCCAAGAAAATAGAGGAGCTCAGTGTGATGCCACTAACACACTAGAAGTCCTATGGGTGCTTCTGCAAAGAAAATAGAGGAGCTCTGTGTGATGCCACTAACACACTAGAAGTCCTGTGGGTGCTTCTGAGAAGAAAATATAGGAGCTCTGTGTGATGCCACTAACACACTAGAAGTCCTATGGGTGCTTCTGCAAAGAAAATAGAGGAGCTCTGTGTGATGCCACTAACACACTAGAAGTCCTATGGGTGCTTCTGGGAAGAAAATATAGGAGCTCTGTGTGATGCCACTAACACACTAGAAGTCCTATGGGTGCTTCTGCAAAGAAAATAGAGGAGCTCTGTGTGATGCCACTAACACACTAGAAGTCCTGTGGGTGCTTCTGAGAAGAAAATATAGGAGCTCTGTGTGATGCCACTAACACACGAGAAGTCCTAGAGGTGCTTCTGGGAAGAAAATAGAGGAGCTCTGTGTGATGCCACTAACACACTAGAAGTCCTATAGGTGCTTCTGAAAAAAAATAGAGGAGCTCTGTGTGATGCCACTAACACACTCAAGTCCTATAGGTGCTTCTGAGAAAAAAATATATGAGCTCTGTGTGATGCCACTAACACACTTCAAGTCCTATGGGTGCTTCTGGGAAGAAAAATATAGGAGCTCTGTGTGATGCCACTAACACACTTCAAGTCCTATGGGTGCTTCTGGAAGAAAATATAGGAGCTCTGTGTGATGCCACTAACACACTTCAAGTCCTATAGGTGCTTCTGCGAAGAAAATAGAGCTCTGTGTGATGGGACTAACACACTACAACTCCTATAGGTGCTTCTGGGAACAAAATAGTGGAGCTCTGTGTGATGCGACTAACACACTTCAAGTCCTATGGGTGCTTCTGGGAACAAATTATAGGATCTCTGTGTGATGGGACTAACACACTTCAAGTCCTATAGGTGCTTCTGGGAAGAAAATATAGGAGCTCTGTGTGATGCCACTAACACACTTCAAGTCCTATAGGTGCTTCTGGGAACTAAATATAAGAGCTCTGTGTGATGCCACTAACACACTTCAAGTCCTATGGGTGCTTCTGGCAACAAAATATATGAGCTCTGTGTGATGCCACTAACACACTTCAAGTCCTATAGGTGCTTCTGGGAAGAAAATAGAGGAGCTCTGTGTGATGGGACTAACACACTTCAAGTCCTATGGGTGCTTCTGGAAGAAAATATATGATCTCTGTGTGATGCCACTAACACACTTCAAGTCCTATAGGTGCTTCTGGGAAGAAAATATAGGAGCTCTGTGTGATGCCACTAACACACTTCAAGTCCTATAGGTGCTGCTGAGAAGAAAATATATGAGCTCTGTGTGATTGGACTAACACACTTCAAGTCCTATAGGTGCTTCTGGGAAGAAAATATATGAGCTCTGTGTGATGGGACTAACACACTTCAAGTCCTATAGGTGCTTCTGGGAAGAAAATATAGGATCTCTGTGTGATGGGACTAACACACTTCAAGTCCTATAGGTGCTTCTGGGAACAAAATATGATCTCTGTGTGATGGGACTAACACACTTCAAGTCCTATAGGTGCTTCTGGGAAGAAAATATATGATCTGTGTGTGATGGGACTAACACACTTCAAGTCCTATAGGTGCTTCTGGGAACAAAATATATGATCTCTGTGTGATGGGACTAACACACTTCAAGTCCTATAGGTGCTTCTGGGAAAAAAATATAGATCTCTGTGTGATGGGACTAACACACATCAAGTCCTATAGGTGCTTATGGGAACAAAATATATGATCTCTGTGTGATGGACTAACACACTTCAAGTCCTATAGGTGCTTCTGGGACAAAATATATGATCTCTGTGTGATTGGACTAACACACTTCAAGTCCTATAGGTGCTTCTGGGAACAAAATATAGATCTCTGTGTGATGGGACTAACACACTTCAAGTCCTATAGGTGCTTCTGGGAACAAAATATATGATCTCTGTGTGATGGGACTAACACACTTCAAGTCCTATAGGTGCTTCTGGGAAAAAATATATGATCTCTGTGTGATGGGACTAACACACTTCAAGTCCTATAGGTGCTTCTGGGAACAAAATATATGAGCTCTGTGTGATGGGACGAACACACTTCAAGTCCTATAGGTGCTTCTGGGAAGAAAATATAGGATCTCTGTGTGATGGGAGGAACACACTTCAAGTCCTATAGGTGCTTCTGGGAACAAAATATAGGAGCTCTGCCTGCATGCGACTAACACACTTCAAGTCCTATAGGTGCTTCTGGAACAAAATATAGGATCTCTGTGTGATGGGACGAACACACTTCAAGTCCTATAGGTGCTTCTGGGAACAAAATATAGGAGCTCTGCCTGCCTGCCACGAACACACTTCAAGTCCTATAGGTGCTTCTGGGAACAAAATATAGGAGCTCTGCCTGCCTGCCACGAACACACTTCAAGTCCTATAGGTGCTTCTGGGAACAAAATATAGGATCTCTGCCTGCCTGCCAGGAACACACTTCAAGTCCTATAGGTGCTTCTGGGAACAAAATATAGGAGCTCTGCGTGATGGGACGAACACACTACAAGTCCTATAGGTGCTTCTGGGAACAAAATATAGGAGCTCTGCCTGCCTGCCACGAACACACTACAAGTCCCTCTTTCTAACTCAATCTTCTAAATGAATCTATCCAACCTAACTCTCTCTCAGTAAATCTATCTAACTAAATCCAGCAGAGTGTCACAGATCTAGCCTGCTCTATCTGCGCCGGAACAGCATGTGACCGGCGCAGACGGCGTGGCGGCCTTTTATAGGGGGGGGCGTGTACTACAGCCCCTGAGCTGTAATTGGCTACAGCGTCCTGCCTGTAGCCAATTATGGCTCTTCGAGTTTCCGGGGCTGTGATTGGCCAAGCATGCGGGGTCACAGTGCATGCTTGGCCAATCATCAGCCAGCAATGCACTGCGCCAGCCGCGCCGGCCGCAATGCATTGCGGGGCCGCTCGCATCACACGAACGTGATGCGAGCGGCCCAAATAGTTCTGGGCTCGCCGAGCGAGCGAACGCCCGGTGCTCGATGCGAACGTGGGTTCGCATCGAGCACCGGGCCCATCCCTACCAAGGAGAGGCAGAGCGTGCCGAGGCAAGAACACAGGGCAGGCAGGCTCTTTCTAGAGACAACAGTGCCCTGGACGTGGTCGTGCATCGTCATCAGCACGTGGCCATGGGACACGCTTGTCTTTGTTTTCGGCAGCTGGACATGTGGAGCCGCATCATGCCGAAGGCTTGGTAGAATGGATGACCAAGCCCTCCTCATCCTTCATCCTCTCTCACCCAGGCTCAGGGTACTGGCAGAGCAGCTGCCAACGCGTACTCAATGGCATCATCAGCCACCCTTCCTAGACCCACCATGTCCTCCTGAGGAGTCCCCCGAACTGTTTGAGCACAGTGTTGGGTACATGCTCCAGGAGGATGCCCAACGATTCGAAGGCTCGGATGATGATACCCAGCTTGAGGAAGGCAGTAGTGTGCGCGCAGAGAGAGGGGATGCTGAAGGACAGCATCTGGCAGTACTGTTCCACCAGCTGCAGCTTACTGCCAGGTTTGCTCTAGTGGTGAAGAGGGAGGGGATGATGAGGTCACTGACTCCACGTGGGTGCCTGAAGGGAGAGAGGAGGAGGAGGAGGATGCAGCGTCACATGTCCAACGAGGCAGAATGCCCCCTGGAGGCCAGCTAGAGGCCAGCACAGCAACTGTAAACACTTCAGAGCTCCGCCTGTGCAGGGCGCTGCCTCTGCACGTTATCACAAAAGTTCTTTGGTGTGGGCCTTTTTTGAGACAAGTGCATCAGATCGAAACAACTGCTATTTGCAATATTTGTCTCAAGCGTATCTCGCGTGGCCAAAACATCAGCCGCTTGGGCACCACAAGCATGAGCAGACATATGTCGACATGCCATGCCTGCTCATGAGCACACATAAAAGACCCACACCAAAGAACAAAGCGGACCTCTCCTTGCTCCTCATCAGCTGGGAATCTCCATCCCCACTATAATCTTCAGTCCTCTCTGAAAGCTGCTCTGAGAGGACTGAAGGTGTAGAATTAGGTGTGTCACAACCAAGTACTTGCAGTACACCGACGTCCGATTTGTAGCAGGGCAAATTTCCCTGCCCCAGCTGCTAGGGACCGTCGAAAGAAGTATACTCCCAGCCATCCACATGCCCAGCGGTTGAATGCTAGCTTGGCTAAATTGCTAGCACTTCAACTGCTGCCTTTTCAGTTGGTAGACTCGGCCCCCTTCCGTGAGTTTGTTCAATGTGCGGTTCCTCAGTGGCAGGTTCCCAAACGCCACTTTTTCTCACGGAAGGCGATTCCGTCTCTCTACCGGCATGTGGAAGGCAATGTCCATGCCTCGCTGGACAGGGCAGTCAGCGGTAAGGTGCATATTACCGCTGACTCATGTCCAGCAGGCATGGACAGGGACGTTATCTTTCTTTCACGGCCCATTGGGTCACTCTATTGGCAGCTGGGAGGGGATGCAGGACAAGGTGCAGTAGTGTTGGAGGTTGTTCCGCCACCACGCCTCCAAAATGCTACTACTGGTTGTGACACACCTCTCTCCTCCACCCCTCCTCTTCTTCTTCCTCCAGTGCTCTGTCCTCGGAAAACCAGCGGTGCTTCCGTAGGCGTACAAGGGGCTACGCAAGTACGCAGGCAAAAAGATGCCATGCCGTGCTTGCGCTGGTGTGTTTGGGGGACAGGAGCCACACTGGGCCAGAGGTTCTGGCAGCTCTGCAGGGCAGGCCGAGAGGTGGTTGACGCCACGCCAGCTTAAGCAGGAATGGTCGTTTCTGACAATGGCACCAACCTCCTCCCCGCCCTGCGACAGGGGCAGCTCACCCATGTGCCCTGTATGGCTCACAATCCTCAACCTGGTGGTGCAGCGGTTCTTGGGCAGGTACCCCAGGCTTACAGGATGTCCTGAGCCAGGCCAGGAAAGTCTGTGTGCATTTCCGCCGATCTTATAAGCCAGTGCTCGGCTGACTGAGCTGCAAAAGAAGCTGCACCTGCCCAAGAACCGCCTAATATGTGACATGCCCACCAGGTGGAACTCAACGTTGGCCATGCTGCAGCGACTGCACATGCAGCAGGGGGCCATCAATGAGTACCTTTGCGACTACGCACCAGGACAGGGTCAGGGAGCTTGGTTTTTTTTTTTTTTTTCCCCACGCCAGTGGAGCATGATCAGGGATGCATGCACTGTCCTCTCACCATTTGAGGAGGCCACGAGGATGGTGAGCAGTGACAGTGCATGCATCAGTGACACTGTACCTCTTGTCCACCTGTTGGAGCATATGCTGCGTGGGATAATGGACAGGGCACTTGAGGCAGAACAGAGGCAGGAAGAGGAGGACTTCCTTGCCTCTCAAGGCCCCCTTTATCCAGACAGTGTTCCTTCTGTCCCACCCATCACACAGGAAGAGGAGAGAGGAGGAGGAGGAGGAGGATTGTGTGAGCATGGAGGGTGGAGCCTGGCACTCAGCATCAGCAGCAGCAGTCTTTTAGGGATGATGTACAGTCCCAACAAACCAGTGGACTTGTACGTGGCTGGGAGGAGGTGGCTGGCGATCATGTCATACCTCAGTGACCCAGAAGACTCCGGACCGAATGCCTCAGATAACCTACGTAGCATGGCCTCCCTGATCCTGCAAAGCCTGCGGAAGGATCCTCGTGTTCTTCGGATCAAGGAGAGGGACCATTACTGGCTGGCCCACTCTCCTTGATCCACGGTACAAGGGTAAGGTTTGCGGACCTTATCTTGCCGTCGCAGAGGGAGCAGAAGATGAGACATCTCAGGGAGGCCTTGCAGAAAGGTCTGTGCAACGCGTTTCCAGAAACTGGGAGGTTACAAACTCCTGGTCCTGGACGACGAGTTGCTGAGGCTTCGGTCAGTAGCAGAAGGAGCGGTGGGGAAGGTGGACGTCTGACCGATGCGTTCAGACAATTTTTTAGTCCACAGCCCCAAGGTATGATCGGTTCCAGCAACCATCGCCAGCGTCTGATATACATGGTGCAGGAATACCTAGGGGCAAGGTCAGACTTGGACACCTTTCCCACCGAAAATCCTCTGGCTTACTGGGTCCTGAGGATGGATCACTGGCCAGAGCTTGCACAGTATGCAATTGAGCTACTGGCCTGTCCTGCATCCAGCGTTCTTTTGAACGCACATTCAGTGCTGCTGGAGGATTTGTCACCGATCATAGGGTGCGGGCCTGTCCACCGACTCGGTTGATCGACTGACCTTCATCAAAAATGAATCAGTCTTGGATCACCACCCAGCTACCAGGCACCTGAAGCGGATATAACTGAATAATTTATAATGTCACATCCCTTCAAGACTGCCTATGCTGATGCTGAGTGACTGTCCTGTTATGTTCACTGACTATCCTCTTCCTCCTCCTCAATGATCCATGCCACCACACCAGTGCCTAAGGCACAATTTTTTCAGCCCCTGTATAACAGGGGCGTGTACTTACAATTTTTTAAAAAAAATGCTTCGCAACAGGTGTGACTGCTGTGCTCCAAGTACAGTATCTGTGAGGGGTTGCAGTGTTGTGGCACCAGCACCAGTGCCTAAGGCACAATTTTTCAGCCCCTGTTGGGGCGTGTAATTACAATTTTTAGGCAATGCTTTGCAACAGGTCTCATTGCTGTGCTAAGAGTACAGTATCTGTGAGGGGTTGCAGTGTTGTGGCACCAGCACCATGCCTAAGGCACAATTTTTCAGCCCCTGTTTAAACAGGGGCGTGTAATTACAAATCGCTTGATCTAATAGTTCACAGCAGGGCCCATTCTGCGCCCACCTAGAGTAAACTATGATGGGGCCTACAGTCTTGTGGCAACACCGTCCACACCACCACCACCAAAGGCCCAATTTTTTCTGCCCTGTTCAACAGGTGCATGTAAAAAAAATTACAAATCTTGATCTAATAACTCACAGCTGGGCCCATTCTTGCACCCACCAAGAGTAATGTGAGGGCTTACAGTCTTGTGGCAACACCGTCCACCACCACCACCACAAAGGCCCAATTTTTCTGCCCTGTTCAACAGGTGCATGCAATTACAAATCTTGATCTAATAACTCACAAAGCAGGGCCCATTCCTTGGCCCACCAAGAGTAACTGTGAGGGGCTACAGTCTTGTGGCAACACCGTCCACCACCACCACCAAAGGCCCAATTTTTCTGCCCTGTTCAACAGGTGCCTGCAATTACAAATCTTGATCTAATAACTCACAGCAGGGCCCATTCCTGCACCCACCAAGAGTAACTGTGAGGGCTTACAGTCTTGTGGCAACACCGTCCACACCACCGCCAAAGGCCCAATTTTTCTGCCCTGTTCAACAGGTGCTTGCAATTACAAATCTTGATCTAATAACTCACAGCAGGGCCCATTCCTGCACCCACCAAGAGTAACTGTGAGGCTTACAGTCTTGTGGCAACACCGTCCACCACCACCACCACCACCACCAAAGGCCCAATTTTTCTGCCCGGTTCAACAGGTGCATGCAGTACAAATCTTGATCTATTAACTCACAGCAGGGCCCATTCCTGTGCCCACCAGTCTTGTGGCTTCACCAACATCTAATAGGGCAAATTTCTGCAGAGTATATACGGCAGGCCCCTACTTTCAAACATCCAACTTACAATCGACTCCTACTTGCAAACGGAAAGAGAAAACTGGAAGTGAGAGGAAATCTACCCCTAGGAAGGGAAATTCGATCCTGTTAGATTTAATTTGGGAAAAAGGTATCTCCTCTCTACTGATGCTTTATCACCAATCCTTGTTTCAATTAAAACCCCACTTTTTTCCAAAAACATTTGTCTTTGGGACGGAAAGTGAGGTGACATGTTCTGAACAGATGTGCAAAGACAGCAAATGTTACAGGGTGATAACCCCTCCCTATGTTCTCCAAAAAGCTTAAAAAATAGATTTTTTTGGGATGGAGATACACTTCATATGTACCTGTTCAGATTCTACTTAAGAACAAACCTACAGTCCGTGTCTTGTTTGCACCACCTATATACTGCTGTTCAGAGTATGGTTTATTTTGGGTGCGGGGTCCCCCTTAATATCCATACAAGACCCAAAGGGGCTGGGGTGGGCGGGGGGGTGTGATGGGGTAGCCATGCCATTTTTCTCAAGGATTTTTCAGCCATATGGCGGCCAGGACAAGACATGACATTAAAGCCGCAAGTGTGTTTTAAATGGCTTATTTTTTTCCTTTACAAATGTCATTTTGTGCAGGACAGTTCTAAACACGGGAAACACATGCCACTTCACAGGCATACTTTAGACACCCCCCAGGTAACCATATTTAAAGGAAAATTTCACTTTTTTTTTTTCACTTTATGCATCATTAAAATGACTGCTCCCGAAAAAACATTAGTTTTTAAAAGTTCTTTTTGCATCGAATATATGTCCCCTGGGGCAGGACCCCCGGGTCCCCAAACCTGTTTTATGACATTAACATGCATATTGGCCGTTGTAATTAGCAATTTTGATTTTGAACGTTCGCGTCATTATAACGAATAGGGTTCGTAATTTCGCGCAAACTTTCGTCCGTTCGAAGGTTCTGGTGCGAACCGAACCGGGGGTGTTCGGCTCATCCCTACTCTTATGGAGTGTGCACCCAGGCATACCCTAAGACTTTTCCTTCAAATCTATCCAATCTGCCAATGATAAAGCATAGACATTCATCCCCCCCATCCGATTGTCTAGACCTGGTCCATACTCTATGACATCAAATGAACAACATTCTTGCTGTGCCCTGCTCTCTGTGAGTGTTCCAACCACAACCAAACCTTGATCATACCAACCAGTAAAAAGGTTACAACTTCAACCCTAATCAAAAATCTCCAATTATACAACTAATAATACCAAGGCCACAGTCCCAATATATCCCAGATTAACCATCCACTCGGACCTCTATTCCATCCTCCAACATTGCACTTTGTACTAATATCTCAAGACCTTGTCCTCCACTATTCTTAATCTGGAACTCCAGTCAGGGGTGTGAAAGAAAAAAAAAAATTGGAAGAGAAAAAAATGAAAGATGGAAGAAAGAATTTGAATTGACTTATTGAGACTTTGCCTAATCTTCTGGATGAAAGTGACATTGATGGCACCCTCTGAGACTTTGCCTAATCTTCCTTTGCTCATCCAAGCACTTTTGGTCACAATGTCTGATCCAGCACCTACATCCAATTAGTATTGTCTTAGGGACATCAGTTAATGAATCCACACTGTCTTCTCTTTCACCTTCTTTTTTAGAAGTCACCCCCTGTCTTGCCCAAAAAGAAAGCACACCAGGGGGGGGGGGGGGGGGCGATGAGCCTGAGGCAATGAGCACGGGGGGAGCTGGAGAGCATGGGAGCTAGAGAGCATGGGGGGGTGATGAGCAATCTGGGGGGGCGATGATGGACTGTGGGGGGCGATGAGCATGGGGGAGCCTGCACGGAGAGCACTGGGGCGATAAGCACAGGGGGAGTGGAGAGCACTGGGGGGGCTGGAGAGTACAGGGGGGCAATGAGCACTGGGGGGGGGGGGGGTGGAGGGGAGAGCACTGGGGGGGCGATGAGCACTGGGAGTGGCTGGGAGAGCTCTGGGGGGGCTGGAGTGTACTGGGGCTGGAAAGCACTGGGGGGGGGGAGTTTGGTCACACATACCTTTACATGGGGGGGTCACTATCACTGGGGGGGCAGAGAGCATGGTGGGGAGCTGAGAGCACTAGGGGGCACTAGAAAGAAGCTGGATGGAAGAAGCAGCTGCCTACACAGTAGAAGAATCCATCTCTTTATTTTTCTCCTACAGCCTCTGAATGCCATAGAAGGGAAAGAATGAGAAGCAGCGCATTCCGAGGCTGTAGC
>CM053038.1:157755825-157841572 GCA_028564925.1 Lithobates sylvaticus
TATTTTCTTCCCAGAAGCACCTATAGGACTTGAAGTGTGTTAGTCCCATCACACAGAGATCATATATTTTGTTCCCAGAAGCACCTATAGGACTTGAAGTGTGTTAGTCCCATCACACAGAGATCATATTTTTGTTCCCAGAAGCACCTATAGGACTTGAAGTGTGTTAGTCCCATCACACAGAGATCATATATTTTGTTCCCAGAAGCACCTATAGGACTTGAAGTGTGTTAGTCCCATCACACAGAGATCCTATATTTTGTTCCCAGAAGCACCTATAGGACTTGAAGTGTGTTAGTCCCATCACACAGACCATATATTTTGTTCCCAGAAGCACCTATAGGACTTGAAGTGTGTTAGTCCCATCACACAGAGATCCTATATTTTGTTCCCAGAAGCACCTATAGGACTTGAAGTGTGTTAGTCCCATCACACAGAGATCCTATATTTTGTTCCCAGAAGCACCTATAGGACTTGAAGTGTGTTAGTCCCATCACACAGAGATCCTATATTTTCTTCCCAGAAGCACCTATAGGACTTGAAGTGTGTTAGTCCCATCACACAGAGATCCTATATTTTCTTCCCAGAAGCACCTATAGGACTTGAAGTGTGTTAGTCCCATCACACAGAGATCCTATATTTTGTTCCCAGAAGCACCCATAGGACTTGAAGTGTGTTAGTCCCATCACACAGAGCTCCTCTATTTTCTTCCCAGAAGCACCTATAGGACTTGAAGTGTGTTAGTCCCATCACACAGAGATCCTATATTTTCTTCCAGAAGCACCTATAGGACTTGAAGTGTGTTAGTCCCATCACACAGAGCTCCTATATTTTGTTCCCAGAAGCACCTATAGGACTTGAAGTGTGTTAGTCCCATCACACAGAGATCCTATATTTTCTTCCAGAAGCACCTATAGGACTTGAAGTGTGTTAGTCCCATCACACAGAGCTCCTATATTTTCTTCCCAGAAGCACCTATAGGACTTGAAGTGTGTTAGTCCCATCACACAGAGCTCCTATATTTTCTTCCCAGAAGCACCTATAGGACTTGAGTGTGTTAGTCCCATCACACAGAGATCTCTATATTTTTTTCCCAGAAGCACCTATAGGACTTGAAGTGTGTTAGTGGCATCACACAGAGATCCTATATTTTCTTCCCAGAAGCACCCATAGGACTTGAGTGTGTTAGTCCCATCACACAGAGCTCCTATATTTTCTTCCCAGAAGCACCCATAGGACTTCTAGTGTGTTAGTGGCATCACACAGAGATCCTCTATTTTCTTTGCAGAAGCACCCATAGGACTTTTAGTGTGTTAGTGGCATCACACAGAGCTCCTATATTTTCTTCTCAGAGCACCCATAGGACTTCTAGTGTGTTAGTGGCATCACACAGAGCTCCTCTATTTTCTTTGCAGAAGCACCCATAGGACTTCTAGTGTGTTAGTGGCATCACACAGAGCTCCTATATTTTTCTTCTCAGCAGCACCCACAGGACTTCTAGTGTGTTAGTGGCATCACACAGAGCTCCTCTATTTTCTTTGCAGAAGCACCCATAGGACTTCTAGTGTGTTAGTGGCATCACACAGAGCTCCTCTATTTTCTTTGCAGAAGCACCCACAGGACTTCTAGTGTGTTAGTGGCATCACACAGAGCTCCTCTATTTTCTTTGCAGAAGCACCCATAGGACTTCTAGTGTGTTAGTGGCATCACACAGAGCTCCTCTATTTTCTTCTCAGCAGCACCCACAGGACTTCTAGTGTGTTAGTGGCATCACACAGAGCTCCTCTATTTTCTTTGCAGAAGCACCCATAGGACTTCTAGTGTGTTAGTGGCATCACACAGAGCTCCTATATTTTCTTCTCAGCAGCACCCACAGGACTTCTAGTGTGTTAGTGGCATCACACAGAGCTCCTCTATTTTCTTTGCAGAAGCACCCATAGGACTTCTAGTGTGTTAGTGGCATCACACAGAGCTCCTATATTTTCTTCTCAGCAGCACCCACAGGACTTCTAGTGTGTTAGTGGCATCACACAGAGCTCCTCTATTTTCTTTGCAGAAGCACCCACAGGACTTCTAGTGTGTTAGTGGCATCACACAGAGCTCCTCTATTTTCTTTGCAGAAGCACCCATAGGACTTCTAGTGTGTTAGTGGCATCACACAGAGCTCCTCTATTTTCTTCTCAGCAGCACCCACAGGACTTCTAGTGTGTTAGTGGCATCACACAGAGCTCCTCTATTTTCTTTGCAGAAGCACCCATAGGACTTCTAGTGTGTTAGTGGCATCACACAGAGCTCCTATATTTTCTTCTCAGCAGCACCCACAGGACTTCTAGTGTGTTAGTGGCATCACACAGAGCTCCTCTATTTTCTTTGCAGAAGCACCCATAGGACTTCTAGTGTGTTTGTGGCATCACACAGAGCTCCTATATTTTCTTCTCAGCAGCACCCACAGGACTACTAGTGTGTTAGTGGCATCACACAGAGCTCCTCTATTTTCTTTGCAGAAGCACCCATAGGACTTCTAGTGTGTTAGTGGCATCACACAGAGCTCCTATATATTCTTCTCAGCAGCACCCACAGGACTACCGACTACAATGGCTGGAAGACCGCCAAGGGGAGGCAGAGCGTGCAGAGCCAAGAACACAGGGCAGGCAGGCTCTGTTTCTAGTGGACGTGGCCGTGGCCGTGGACGTGGTCGTGCATCGTCATCAGCACGTGGCCATGGGACACGCGCGTCTTTGTTTTCGGCAGCTGGACATGTGGAGCCGCATCATGCTGAAGGCTTGGTAGAATGGATGACCAAGCCCTCCTCATCCTCCTCATCCTCTCTCACCCAGGCTCAGGGTACTGGCAGAGCATCATCAGCCACCCCTTCCCTAGACCCACCATGTCCTCCTGAGGAGTCCCCCGAACTCTTTGAGCACAGTGTTGGGTACATGCTCCAGGAGGATGCCCAACGATTCGAAGGCTCGGATGATGATACCCAGTTCGAGGAATCTGGCAGTACTGTTCCACCAGCTGCAGCTTACTGCCAGGTTTGCTCTAGTGGTGAAGAGGGAGGGGATGATGAGGTCACTGACTCCACGTGGGTGCCTGAAGGGAGAGAGGATGAGGAGGAGGACGAGGAGGAGGAGGAGGATGCGGCGTCACATGTCCAACGAGGCAGGATGCCCCCTGGAGGCCAGGTAGAGGCCAGCACAGCAACTGTACAACACCGCAGAGCTCCGCCTGTGCAGGGCGCTGCCTCTGCACATTATCAGAAAAGTTCTTTGGTGTGGGCCTTTTTTGAGACGAGTGCATCAGATCGCACCACTGCTATTTGCAATATTTGTCTCAAGCATATCTCGCGTGGCCAAAACATCAGCCGCTTGGGCACCACAAGCATGACCAGACATATGGCGACCTGCCATGCAGCTCGTTGGCAGGAACACATAAAAGACCCACACCAAAGAACTAAGCGGACCTCTCCTTGCTCCTCCTCAGCTGGGATCTCCATCCCCACTACACCTTCAGTCCTCTCTGAAAGCTGCTCTGAGAGGACTGAAGGTGTAGAATTAGGTGTGTCACAACCAAGTACTTGCAGTACACCGACGTCCGATTGCAGCAGGCAAATTTCCCTGCCCCAGCTGCTGGACCGTAGAAAGAAGTACACTCCCAGCCATCCACATGCCCAGCCGTTGAATGCTAGCCTGGCTAAATTGCTAGCACTTCAACTGCTGCCTTTTCAGTTGGTAGACTCGGCCCCCTTCCGTGAGTTTGTTCAATGTGCGGTTCCTCAGTGGCAGGTTCCCAAACGCCACTTTTTCTCACGGAAGGCGATTCCGTCTCTCTACCGGCATGTGGAGGGCAATGTCCATGCCTCGCTGGACAGGGCGGTCAGCGGTAAGGTGCATATTACCGCTGACTCATGGTCCAGCAGGCATGGACAGGGACGGTACCTTTCTTTCACGGCCCATTGGGTCACTCTATTGGCAGCTGGGAGGGATGCAGGACAAGGTGCAGTAGTGTTGGAGGTTGTTCCGCCACCACGCCTCCAAAACGCTACTACTGCTACTGGTTGTGACACACCTCTCTCCTCCACCCCCCCTCCTCTTCTTCTTCCTCCAGTGCTCTGTCCTTGGAACCAGCGGTGCTCCGTAGGCGTACAAGGGGCTACGCAAGTACGCAGGCAAAAAGATGCCATGCCGTGCTTGCGCTGGTGTGTTTGGGGGACAGGAGCCACACTGGGCCAGAGGTTCTGGCAGCTCTGCAGGGGCAGGCCGAGAGGTGGTTGACGCCACGTCAGCTTAAGCCAGGAATGGTCGTTTCTGACAATGGCACCAACCTCCTCTCCGCCCTGCGACAGGGCAGCTCACCCATGTGCCCTGCATGGCTCACGTCCTCAACCTGGTGGTGCAGCGGTTCTTGGGCAGGTTCCCAGGCTTACAGGATGTCCTGAGGCAGGCCAGGAAAGTCTGTGTGCATTTCCGCCGATCTTATAATGCCAGTGCTCGGCTGACTGAGCTGCAAAAGGAGCTGAACCTGCCCAAGAACCGCCTAATATGTGACATGCCCACCAGGTGGAACTCAACGTTGGCCATGCTGCAGCGACTGCACACGCAGCAGAGGGCCATCAATGAGTACCTTTGCGACTATGGCACCAGGACAGGGTCAGGGGAGCTTGGTTTTTTTTCCCCACGTCAGTGGAGCATGATCAGGGATGCATGCACTGTCCTCTCACCATTTGAGGAGGCCACGAGGATGGTGAGCAGTGACAGTGCATGCATCAGTGACACTGTCCCTCTTGTCCACCTGTTGGAGCATACGCTGCGTGGGATAATGGACAGGGCACTTGAGGCAGAACAGAGGCAGGAAGAGGAGGACTTCCTTGCCTCTCAAGGCCCCCTTTATCCGGACAGTGTTCCTTCTGTCCCACCCATCACACAGGAAGAGGATGAGGAGGAGGAGGAGGAGGAGGAGGAGGATTGTGTGAGCATGGAGGTGGAGCCTGGCACTCAGCATCAGCAGCAGCAGTCTTTTAGGGATGATGTACAGTCCCAACAAACCAGTGGACTTGTACGTGGCTGGGAGGAGGTGGCTGGCGATCATGTCATCCTCAGTGACCCAGAAGACTCCGGACCGAATGCCTCAGCTAACCTACGCTGCATGGCCTCCCTGATCCTGCAAAGCCTGCGGAAGGATCCTCGTGTTCTTCGGATCAAGGAGAGGGACCATTACTGGCTGGCCACTCTCCTTGATCCGCGGTACAAGGGTAAGGTTGCGGACCTTATCTTGCCGTCGCAGAGGGAGCAGAGGATGAGACATCTCAGGGAGGCCTTGCAGAAAGGTCTGTGCAACGCGTTCCCAGAAACTGGGAGGCTACAAACTCCTGGTCCTGGGCGACGAGTTGCTGAGGCTTCGGTCAGTAGCAGAAGGAGCGGTGGGGAAGGTGGACGTCTGACCGATGCGTTCAGACAATTTTTTAGTCCGCAGCCCCAAGGTATGATCGGTTCCAGCAACCATCGCCAGCGTCTGATATACATGGTGCAGGAATACCTTGGGGCAAGGTCAGACTTGGACACCTTTCCCACCGAAAATCCTCTGGCTTACTGGGTCCTGAGGATGGATCACTGGCCAGAGCTTGCACAGTATGCAATTGAGCTACTGGCCTGTCCTGCCTCCAGCGTTCTTTCCGAACGCACATTCAGTGCTGCTGGAGGATTTGTCACCGATCATAGGGTGCGCCTGTCCACCGCCTCGGTTGATCGACTGACCTTCATCAAAATGAATCAGTCTTGGATCACCACCAGCTACCAGGCACCTGAGGCGGATATAACCGAATAATTTTTAAAAATCACATCCCTTCAAGACTGCCTATGCTGATGCTGAGTGACTGTCCTCTTATGTTCACTGACTATCCTCTTCCTCCTCCTCAATGATCCATGCCACCACACCAGTGCCTAAGGCACAATTTTTCAGCCCCTGTTTAACAGGGGCGTGTACATACAATTTTTATAAAAAAATGCTTCGCAACACGTGTGACTGCTGTGCTCCAAGTACAGTATCTGTGAGGGGTTGCAGTGTTGTGGCACCAGCACCAGTGCCTAAGGCACAATTTTTCAGCCCCTGTTTAACAGGGGCGTGTACTTACAATTTTTTAAAAAAATGCTTCGCAACACGTGTGACTGCTGTGCTCCAAGTACAGTATCTGTGAGGGGTTGCAGTGTTGTGGCACCAGCACCAGTGCCTAAGGCACAATTTTTCAGCCCCTGTTTAACAGGGGCGGGTAATTACAATTTTTTAAAAAAAAAATGCTTTGCAACACGTGTGACTGCTGTGCTCCAAGTACAGTATCTGTGAGGGGTTGCAGTGTTGTGGCACCAGCACCAGTGCCTAAGGCACAATTTTTCAGCCCCTGTTTAACAGGGGCGGGTAATTACAATTTTTTAAAAAAAAAAATGCTTCGCAACACGTGTGACTGCTGTGCTCCAAGTACAGTATCTGTGAGGGGTTGCAGTGTTGTGGCACCAGCACCAGTGCCTAAGGCACAATTTTTCAGCCCCTGTTTAACAGGGGCGTGTACATACAATTTTTATAAAAAATGCTTCGCAACACGTGTGACTGCTGTGCTCCAAGTACAGTATCTGTGAGGGGTTGCAGTGTTGTGGCACCAGCACCAGTGCCTAAGGCACAATTTTTCAGCCCCTGTTTAACAGGGGCGTGTATTTACAATTTTTTAAAAAAATGCTTCGCAACACGTGTGACTGCTGTGCTCCAAGTACAGTATCTGTGAGGGGTTGCAGTGTTGTGGCACCAGCACCAGTGCCTAAGGCACAATTTTTCAGCCCCTGTTTAACAGGGGCGGGTAATTACAATTTTTAAAAAAATGCTTTGCAACACGTGTGACTGCTGTGCTCCAAGTACAGTATCTGTGAGGGGTTGCAGTGTTGTGGCACCAGCACCAGTGCCTAAGGCACAATTTTTCAGCCCCTGTTTAACAGGGGCGGGTAATTACAATTTTTTTAAAAAAATGCTTTGCAACACGTGTGACTGCTGTGCTCCAAGTACAGTATCTGTGAGGGGTTGCAGTGTTGTGGCACCAGCACCAGTGCCTAAGGCACAGTTTTTCAGCCCCTGTTTAACAGGGGCGGGTAATTACAAATCTTGATCTAATAGTTCACAGCAGGGCCCATTCCTGCGCCCACCAAGAGTAACTATGAGGGCCTACAGTCTTGTGGCAACACCGTCCACCACCACCGCCAAAGGCCCAATTTTTCTGCCCTGTTCATCAGGTGCTTGCAATTACAAATCTTGATCTAATAACACACAGCAGGGCCCATTCCTGCGCCCACCAAGATTAACTGTGAGAGCTTACAGTCTTGTGGCAACACCGTCCACCACCACCTCCAAAGGCCCAATTTTTATGCCCTGTTCATCAGGTGTTTGCAATTACAAATCTTGATCTAATAACTCACAGCAGGGCCCATTCTTGCGCCCACCAAGAGTAACTGTGAGAGCTTACAGTCTTGTGGCAACACCGTCCACCACCACCGCCAAAGGCCCAATTTTTCTGCCCTGTTCATCAGGTGCTTGCAATTACAAATCTTGATCTAATAACTCACAGCAGGGCCCATTCCTGCGCCCACCAAGAGTAACTATGAGGGCCTACAGTCTTGTGGCAACACCGTCCACCACCACCGCCAAAGGCCCAATTTTTCTGCCCTGTTCATCAGGTGCTTGCAATTACAAATCTTGATCTAATAACTCACAGTAGGGCCCATTCCTGCGCCCACCAAGAGTAACTGTGAGAGCTTACAGTCTTGTGGCAACACCGTCCACCACCACCACCACCACCCCCAATTTTTCTGCCCTGTTCAACAGGTGCATGCAATTACAAATCTTGATCTATTAACTCACAGCAGGGCCCATTCCTGTGCCCACCAGTCTTGTGGCTACACCAACATCTAATAGGGCAAATTTCTGCAGAGTATATACGCCAGGCCCCTACTTTCAAACATCCAACTTACAAACGACTCCTACTTGCAAATGGAAAGAGAAAACAGGAAGTGAGAGGAAATCTACCCCTAGGAAGGGAAATTCTATCCTGTTAGATTTAATTTGGGAAAAAGGTATCTCCTCTCTACTGATACTTTATCACCAATCCTTGTTTCAATTAAAACCCCACTTTTTCCAAAAACATTTGTCATTGGGACGGAATGTGAGGTGACGTGTTCTGAACAGATGTGCAAAGACAGCAAATGTTACAGGGGTGATAACCCCTCCCTATGTTCTCCAAAAAGCTTAAAAATATATTTTTTTGGGATGGAGCTACACTTCATAATGTACCTGTTCAGATTCTACTTAAGAACAAACCTAAAGCCGCAAGTGGTTTTAAATGGCTTCTTTTTTTCCTTTACAAATGTCATTTTGTGCAAGGACAGTTCTAAACACGGGAAACACATGCCACTTCACAGGCATACTTTAGACACCCCCCAGGTACCATATTTAAAGGAAAATTTCACTTTTTTTTTTTCACTTTATGCATCATTAAAATGACTGCTCCCGAAAAAACGTTAGTTTTTAAAAGTTCTTTTTGCATTGATATATGTCCCCTGGGGCAGGACCCGGGTCCCCAAACCTGTTTTATGACATTAACATGCATATTGGCCGTTGTAATTAGCACTTTTGATTTCGAACGTTCGCGTCCATTATAACGTATAGGGTTCGAAAATTTGCGCGAACTTTCGGTCGGTTCGAAGGTTCTGGTGCGAACCGAACCCGGGGGTGTTCGGCTCATCCCTTCTCAGCAGCACCCATAGACTTCTAGTGTGTTAGTGGCAGCACACATATTTTACCTATTGTGTCAGCAGCACCCATAGGACTTCTAGTGTGTTAGTGGCATCATACAGAGCTCCTATATTTTCTTCTCAGCAGCACCCATAGGACTTCTAGTGTGTTAGTAGCATCACACAGAGCTCCTATATTTTCTTCTCAGCAGCACCCACAGGACTTCTAGTGTGTTAGTGGCATCACACAGAGCTCCTATATTTTCTTCTCAGCAGCACCCATAGGACTTCTAGTGTGTTAGTGGCATCACACAGAGCTCCTATAGTTTCTTCTCAGCAGAACCCATTGGACTTCTAGTGTGTTAGTGGCATCACACAGAGCTCCTATATTTTCTTCTCAGCAGCACCCATAGGACTTCTAGTGTGTTAGTGGCATCACACAGAGCTCCTATATATTCTTCTCAGCAGCACCCATAGGACTTCTAGTGTGTTAGTGGCATCACACAGAGCTCCTATATTTTCTTCTCAGCAGCACCCATAGGACTTCTAGTGTGTTAGTGGCAGCAAACAGAGCTCCTATATTTTCTTCTCAGCAGCACCCACAGGACTTCTAGTGTGTTAGTGGCATCACACAGAGCTCCTATATTTTCTTCTCAGCAGCACCCATAGGACTTCTAGTGTGTTAGTGGCATCACACAGAGCTCCTATAGTTTCTTCTCAGCAGAACCCATTGGACTTCTAGTGTGTTAGTGGCATCACACAGAGCTCCTATATTTTCTTCTCAGCAGCACCCATAGGACTTCTAGTGTGTTAGTGGCATCACACAGAGCTCCTAAATTTTCTTCTCAGCAGCACCCATAGGACTTCTGGTGTGTTAGTGGCAGCACACAGAGCTCCTATATTTTCTTCTCAGCAGCACCCATAGGACTTCTAGTGTGTTAGTGGCAGCACACAGAGCTCCTATATTTTCTTGACAGCAGCACACATATTTTACCTATTGTGTCAGCAGCACCCATAGGACTTCTAGTGTGTTAGTGGCATCACACAGAGCTCCTATATTTTCTTCTCAGCAGCACCCATAGGACTTCTAGTGTGTTAGTGGCATCATACAGAGCTCCTATATTTTCTTCTCAGCAGCACCCATAGGACTTTTAGTGTGTTAGTGGCATCACACAGAGCTCCTATATTTTCTTCTCAGCAGCACCCATAGGACTTCTAGTGTGTTAGTGGCATCACACAGAGCTCCTATATTTTCTTCTCAGCAGCACCCCATAGGACTTCTAGTGTGTTAGTGGCAGCAAACAGAGCTCCTATATTTTCTTCTCAGCAGCACCCATATGACTTCTAGTGTGTTAGTGGCATCACACAGAGCTCCTATATTTTCTTCTCAGCAGCACCCATAGGACTTCTAGTGTGTTAGTGGCATCACACAGAGCTCCTATATTTTCTTCTCAGCAGCACCCATAGGACTTCTAGTGTGCTAGTGGCATCACACAGAGCTCCTATATTTTCTTGACAGCAGCACACACATTTTACCTATTGTGTCAGCAGCACCCATAGGACTTCTAGTGTGTTAGTGGCAGCACACAGAGCTCCTATATTTTCTTGACAGCAACACACATATTTTACCTATTGTGTCAGCAGCACCCATAGGACTTCTAGTGTGTTAGTGGCATCATACAGAGCTCCTATATTTTCTTCTCAGCAGCACCCATAGGACTTCTAGTGTGTTAGTAGCATCACACAGAGCTCCTATATTTTCTTCTCAGCAGCACCCACAGGACTTCTAGTGTGTTAGTGGCATCACACAGAGCTCCTATATTTTCTTCTCAGCAGCACCCATAGGACTTCTAGTGTGTTAGTGGCATCACACAGAGCTCCTATATTTTCTTCTCAGCAGCACCCATAGGACTTCTGGTGTGTTAGTGGCAGCAAACAGAGCTCCTATATTTTCTTCTCAGCAGCACCCATAGGACTTGTAGTGTGTTAGTGGCAGCACACAGAGCTCCTATATTTTCTTCTCAGCAGCACCCCATAGGACTTCTAGTGTGTTAGTGGCAGCACACAGAGCTCCTATATTTTCTTGACAGCAGCACACATATTTTACCTATTGTGTCAGCAGCACCCATAGGACTTCTAGTGTGTTAGTGGCAGCACACAGAGCTCCTATAGTTTCTTCTCAGCAGCACCCATTGGACTTCTAGTGTGTTAGTGGCATCACACAGAGCTCCTATATTTTCTTCTCAGCAGCACCCATTGGACTTCTAGTGTGTTAGTGGCATCACACAGAGCTCCTATATTTTCTTCTCAGCAGCACCCATAGGACTTCTAGTGTGTTAGTGGCATCACACAGAGCTCCTATATTTCCTTCTCAGCAGCACCCATAGGACTTCTAGTGTGTTAGTGGCATCACACAGAGCTCCTATATTTTCTTCTTCTCAGCAGCACCCATAGGACTTCTAGTGTGTTAGTGGCATCACACAGAGCTCCTATATTTTCTTCTTGACAGCAGCACCCATATGACTTCTAGTGTGTTAGTGGCAGCACACAGAGCTCCTCTATAGGGATGAGCCGAACACCCCTCGGGTTCGGTTCGCACCAGAACCTTCGAACCGACCGAAAGTTCGCGCGAATTTTCGAACCCTATACGTTATAATGGACGCGAACGTTCGAAATCAAAAGTGCTAATTACAACGGCCAATATGCATGTTAATGTCATAAAACAGGTTTGGGGACCCGGGTCCTGCCCCAGGGGACATATATCAATGCAAAAAGAACTTTTAAAAACTAACGTTTTTTCGGGAGCAGTCATTTTAATGATGCATAAAGTGAAAAAAAAAAAGTGAAATTTTCCTTTAAATATGGTACCTGGGGGGTGTCTAAAGTATGCCTGTGAAGTGGCATGTGTTTCCCGTGTTTAGAACTGTCCTTGCACAAAATGACATTTGTAAAGGAAAAAAAGAAGCCATTTAAAACCACTTGCGGCTTTAGGTTTGTTCTTAAGTAGAATCTGAACAGGTACATTATGAAGTGTAGCTCCATCCCAAAAAAATCTATTTTTAAGCTTTTTGGAGAACATAGGGAGGGGTTATCACCCCTGTAACATTTGCTGTCTTTGCACATCTGTTCAGAACATGTCACCTCACTTTCCGTCCCAATGACAAATGTTTTTGGAAAAGTGGGGTTTTAATTGAAACAAGGATTGGTGATAAAGTATCAGTAGAGAGGAGATACCTTTTTCCCAAATTAAATCTAACAGGATAGAATTTCCCTTCCTAGGGGTAGATTTCCTCTCACTTCCTGTTTTCTCTTTCCATTTGCAAGTAGGAGTCGTTTGTAAGTTGGATGTATGAAAGTAGGGGCCTGGCGTATATACTCTGCAGAAATTTGCCCTATTAGATGTTGGTGTAGCCACAAGACTGGTGGGCACAGGAATGGGCCCTGCTGTGAGTTAATAGATCAAGATTTGTAATTGCATGCACCTGTTGAACAGGGCAGAAAAATTGGGGGTGGTGGTGGTGGTGGTGGACGGTGTTGCCACAAGACTGTAAGCTCTCACAGTTACTCTTGGTGGGCGCAGGAATGGGCCCTGCTGTGAGTTATTAGATCAAGATTTGTAATTGCAAGCACCTGATGAACAGGGCAGAAAAATTGGGCCTTTGGCGGTGGTGGTGGACGGTGTTGCCACAAGACTGTAGGCCCTCATAGTTACTCTTGGTGGGCGCAGGAATGGGCCCTGCTGTGAACTATTAGATCAAGATTTGTAATTGCAAGCACCTGATGAACAGGGCAGAAAAATTGGGCCTTTGGCGGTGGTGGTGGACGGTGTTGCCACAAGACTGTAGGCCCTCATAGTTACTCTTGGTGGGCGCAGGAATGGGCCCTGCTGTGAACTATTAGATCAAGATTTGTAATTGCAAGCACCTGATGAACAGGGCAGAAAAATTGGGCCTTTGGCGGTGGTGGTGGACGGTGTTGCCACAAGACTGTAGGCCCTCATAGTTACTCTTGGTGGGCGCAGGAATGGGCCCTGCTGTGAGTTATTAGATCAAGATTTGTAATTGCAAGCACCTGATGAACAGGGCAGAAAAATTGGGCCTTTGGCGGTGGTGGTGGACGGTGTTGCCACAAGACTGTAGGCCCTCATAGTTACTCTTGGTGGGCGCAGGAATGGGCCCTGCTGTGAACTATTAGATCAAGATTTGTAATTGCAAGCACCTGATGAACAGGGCAGAAAAATTGGGCCTTTGGCGGTGGTGGTGGACGGTGTTGCCACAAGACTGTAGGCCCTCATAGTTACTCTTGGTGGGCGCAGGAATGGGCCCTGCTGTGAACTATTAGATCAAGATTTGTAATTACCCGCCCCTGTTAAACAGGGGCTGAAAAATTGTGCCTTAGGCACTGGTGCTGGTGCCACAACACTGCAACCCCTCACAGATACTGTACTTGGAGCACAGCAGTCACACGTGTTGCGAAGCATTTTTTTAAAAAATTGTAAGTACACGCCCCTGTTAAACAGGGGCTGAAAAATTGTGCTTTAGGCACTGGTGCTGGTGCCACAACACTGCAACCCCTCACAGATACTGTACTTGGAGCACAGCAGTCACACGTGTTGCGAAGCATTTTTTTAAAAAATTGTAAGTACACGCCCCTGTTAAACAGGGGCTGAAAAATTGTGCCTTAGGCACTGGTGCTGGTGCCACAACACTGCAACCCCTCAAAGATACTGTACTTGGAGCACAGCAGTCACACGTGTTGCGAAGCATTTTTTTAAAAAATTGTAAGTACACGCCCCTGTTAAACAGGGGCTGAAAAATTGTGCCTTAGGCACTGGTGCTGGTGCCACAACACTGCAACCCCTCACAGATACTGTACTTGGAGCACAGTGTTGCGAAGCATTTTTTTTATAAAAATTGTATGTACACGCCCCTGTTAAACAGGGGCTGAAAAATTGTGCCTTAGGCACTGGTGTGGTGGCATGGATCATTGAGGAGGAGGAAGAGGATAGTCAGTGAACATAAGAGGACAGTCACTCAGCATCAGCATAGGCAGTCTTGAAGGGATGTGATGTGACATTAAAAATTATTCGGTTATATCCGCCTCAGGTGCCTGGTAGCTGGTGGTGATCCAAGACTGATTCATTTTGATGAAGGTCAGTCGATCAACCGAGGCGGTGGACAGGCGCACCCTATGATCAGTCACAAATCCTCCAGCAGCACTGAATGTGCGTTCGGACAGAACGCTGGAGGCAGGACAGGCCAGTAGCTCAATTGCATACTGTGCAAGCTCTGGCCAGTGATCCATCCTCAGGACCCAGTAAGCCAGAGGATTTTCGGTGGGAAAGGTGTCCAAGTCTGACCTTGCCCCAAGGTATTCCTGCACCATGTATATCAGACGCTGGCGATGGTTGCTGGAACCGATCATACCTTGGGGCTGCGGACTAAAAAATTGTCTGAACGCATCGGTCAGACGTCCACCTTCCCCACCGCTCCTTCTGCCACTGACCGAAGCCTCAGCAACTCGTCGCCCAGGACCAGGAGTTTGTAGCCTCCCAGTTTCTGGGAACGCGTTGCACAGACCTTTCTGCAAGGCCTCCCTGAGATGTCTCATCCTCTGCTCCCTCTGCGACGGCAAGATAAGGTCCGCAACCTTACCCTTGTACCGCGGATCAAGGAGAGTGGCCAGCCAGTAATGGTCCCTCTCCTTGATCCGAAGAACACGAGGATCCTTCCGCAGGCTTTGCAGGATCAGGGAGGCCATGCAGCGTAGGTTAGCTGAGGCATTCGGTCCGGAGTCTTCTGGGTCACTGAGGATGACATGATCGCCAGCCACCTCCTCCCAGCCACGTACAAGTCCACTGGTTTGTTGGGACTGTACATCATCCCTAAAAGACTGCTGCTGCTGATGCTGAGTGCCAGGCTCCACCTCCATGCTCACACAATCCTCCTCCTCCTCCTCCTCCTCCTCCTCCTCCTCATCCTCTTCCTGTGTGATGGGTGGGACAGAGGAACACTGTCCGGATAAAGGGGGCCTTGAGTGGCAAGGAAGTCCTCCTCTTCCTGCCTTTGTTCTGCCTCTAGTGCCCTGTCCATTATCCCACGCAGCGTATGCTCCAACAGGTGGACAAGAGGGACAGTGTCACTGATGCATGCACTGTCACTGCTCACCATCCTCGTGGCCTCCTCAAATGGTGAGAGGACAGTGCATGCATCCCTGATCATGCTCCACTGACGTGGGGAAAAAAAACCAAGCTCCCCTGACCCTGTCCTGGTGCCGTAGTCGCAAAGGTACTCATTGATGGCCCTCTGCTGCGTGTGCAGTCGCTGCAGCATGGCCAACGTTGAGTTCCACCTGGTGGGCATGTCACATATTAGGCGGTTCTTGGGCAGGTTCAGCTCCTTTTGCAGCTCAGTCAGCCGAGCACTGGCATTATAAGATCGGCGGAAATGCACACAGACTTTCCTGGCCTGCCTCAGGACATCCTGTAAGCCTGGGAACCTGCCCAAGAACCGCTGCACCACCAGGTTGAGGACGTGAGCCATGCAGGGCACATGGGTGAGCTGCCCCTGTCGCAGGGCGGAGAGGAGGTTGGTGCCATTGTCAGAAACGACCATTCCTGGCTTAAGCTGACGTGGCGTCAACCACCTCTCGGCCTGCCCCTGCAGAGCTGCCAGAACCTCTGGCCCAGTGTGGCTCCTGTCCCCCAAACACACCAGCGCAAGCACGGCATGGCATCTTTTTGCCTGCGTACTTGCGTAGCCCCTTGTACGCCTACGGAGCACCGCTGGTTCCAAGGACAGAGCACTGGAGGAAGAAGAAGAGGAGGGGGTGGAGGAGAGAGGTGTGTCACAACCAGTAGCAGTAGTAGCGTTTTGGAGGCGTGGTGGCGGAACAACCTCCAACACTACTGCACCTTGTCCTGCATCCCTCCCAGCTGCCAATAGAGTGACCCAATGGGCCGTGAAAGAAAGGTACCGTCCCTGTCCATGCCTGCTGGACCATGAGTCAGCGGTAATATGCACCTTACCGCTGACCGCCCTGTCCAGCGAGGCATGGACATTGCCCTCCACATGCCGGTAGAGAGACGGAATCGCCTTCCGTGAGAAAAAGTGGCGTTTGGGAACCTGCCACTGAGGAACCGCACATTGAACAAACTCACGGAAGGGGGCCGAGTCTACCAACTGAAAAGGCAGCAGTTGAAGTGCTAGCAATTTAGCCAGGCTAGCATTCAACCGCTGGGCATGTGGATGGCTGGGAGTGTACTTCTTTCTACGGTCCAGCAGCTGGGGCAGGGAAATTTGCCTGCTGCAATCGGACGTCGGTGTACTGCAAGTACTTGGTTGTGACACACCTAATTCTACACCTTCAGTCCTCTCAGAGCAGCTTTCAGAGAGGACTGAAGGTGTAGTGGGGATGGAGATCCCAGCTGAGGAGGAGCAAGGAGAGGTCCGCTTAGTTCTTTGGTGTGGGTCTTTTATGTGTGCCTGCCAACGAGCTGCATGGCAGGTCGCCATATGTCTGGTCATGCTTGTGGTGCCCAAGCGGCTGATGTTTTGGCCACGCGAGATACGCTTGAGACAAATATTGCAAATAGCAGTGGTGCGATCTGCTGCACTCGTCTCAAAAAAGGCCCACACCAAAGAACTTTTCTGATAACGTGCAGAGGCAGCGCCCTGCACAGGCGGAGCTCTGCGGTGTTGTACAGTTGCTGTGCTGGCCTCTACCTGGCCTCCAGGGGGCACCCTGCCTCGTTGGACATGTGACGCCGCATCCTCCTCCTCCTCGTCCTCCTCCTCATCCTCTCTCCCTTCAGGCACCCACGTGGAGTCAGTGACCTCATCATCCCCTCCCTCTTCACCACTAGAGCAAACCTGGCAGTAAGCTGCAGCTGGTGGAACAGTACTGCCAGATTCCTCAAGCTGGGTATCATCATCCGAGCCTTCGAATCGTTGGGCATCCTCCTGGAGCATGTACCCAACACTGTGCTCAAAGAGTTCGGGGGACTCCTCAGGAGGACATGGTGGGTCTAGGGAAGGGGTGGCTGATGATGCTCTGCCAGTACCCTGAGCCTGGGTGAGAGAGGATGAGGAGGATGAGGAGGGCTTGGTCATCCATTCTACCAAGCCTTCAGCATGATGCGGCTCCACATGTCCAGCTGCCGAAAACAAAGACGCGCGTGTCCCATGGCCACGTGCTGATGACGATGCACGACCACGTCCACGTCCACGGCCACGTCCACTAGAAACAGAGCCTGCCTGCCCTGTGTTCTTGGCTCTGCACGCTCTGCCTCCCCTTGGCGGTCTTCCAGCCATTGTAGTCGGTAGTCCTGTGGGTGCTGCTGAGAAGAATATATAGGAGCTCTGTGTGATGCCACTAACACACTAAAGTCCTATGGGTGCTTCTGCAAAGAAAATAGAGGAGCTCTGTGTGATGCCACTAACACACTAGAAGTCCTGTGGGTGCTGCTGAGAAAAAATATAGGAGCTCTGTGTGATGCCACTAACACACGAGAAGTCCTATGGGTGCTTCTGCAAAGAAAATAGAGGAGCTCTGTGTGATGCCACTAACACACTAGAAGTCCTGTGGGTGCTGCTGAGAAAGAAAATATAGGAGCTCTGTGTGATGCCACTAACACACGAGAAGTCCTATGGGTGCTTCTGCAAAGAAAATAGAGGAGCTCTGTGTGATGCCACTAACACACTAGAAGTCCTGTGGGTGCTGCTGAAAGAAAATATAGGAGCTCTGTGTAATGCCACTAACACACGAGAAGTCCTATGGGTGCTTCTGCAAAGAAAATAGAGGAGCTCTGTGTGATGCCACTAACACACTAGAAGTCCTGTGGGTGCTGCTGAAAGAAAATATAGGAGCTCTGTGTGATGCCACTAACACACTAGAAGTCCTATGGGTGCTTCTGCAAAGAAAATAGAGGAGCTCTGTGTGATGCCACTAACACACTAGAAGTCCTGTGGGTGCTGCTGAGAAGAAAATATAGGAGCTCTGTGTGATGCCACTAACACACTAGAAGTCCTATGGGTGCTTCTGCAAAGAAAATAGAGGAGCTCTGTGTGATGCCACTAACACACTAGAAGTCCTATGGGTGCTTCTGCAAAGAAAATAGAGGAGCTCTGTGTGATGCCACTAACACACGAGAAGTCCTATGGGTGCTTCTGCAAAGAAAATAGAGGAGCTCTGTGTGATGCCACTAACACACTAGAAGTCCTGTGGGTGCTTCTGAGAAGAAAATATAGGAGCTCTGTGTGATGCCACTAACACACGAGAAGTCCTATGGGTGCTTCTGCAAAGAAAAAAGAGGAGCTCTGTGTGATGCCACTAACACACTAGAAGTCCTATGGGTGCTTCTGCAAAGAAAATAGAGGAGCTCTGTGTGATGCCACTAACACACTAGAAGTCCTGTGGGTGCTTCTGCAAAGAAAATAGAGAGCTCTGTGTGATGCCACTAACACACTAGAAGTCCTGTGGGTGCTGCTGAGAAGAAAAATATAGGAGCTCTGTGTGATGCCACTAACACACTAGAAGTCCTATGGGTGCTTCTGCAAAGAAAATATAGAGGAGCTCTGTGTGATGCCACTAACACACTAGAAGTCCTATGGGTGCTTCTGCAAAGAAAAAAGAGGAGCTCTGTGTGATGCCACTAACACACTAGAAGTCCTATGGGTGCTTCTGCAAAGAAAATATAGGAGCTCTGTGTGATGCCACTAACACACTAGAAGTCCTATGGGTGCTTCTGCAAAGAAAAATAGAGGAGCTCTGTGTGATGCCACTAACACACTAGAAGTCCTGTGGGTGCTTCTGAGAAGAAAATATAGGAGCTCTGTGTGATGCCACTAACACACGAGAAGTCCTATGGGTGCTTCTGCAAAGAAAAAAGAGGAGCTCTGTGTGATGCCACTAACACACTAGAAGTCCTATGGGTGCTTCTGCAAAAAATATAGAGGAGCTCTGTGTGATGCCACTAACACACTTCAAGTCCTATGGGTGCTTCTGGGAAAGAAAATATAGGAGCTCTGTGTGATGGGACTAACACACTAGAAGTCCTGTAGGTGCTTCTGAGAAGAAAATATAGGATCTCTGTGTGATGCCACTAACACACGAGAAGTCCTATAGGTGCTTCTGCAAAGAAAAAAGAGGAGCTCTGTGTGATGGGACTAACACACTTCAAGTCCTATAGGTGCTTCTGGGAAAGAAAATATAGGAGCTCTGTGTGATGGGACTAACACACTTCAAGTCCTGTAGGTGCTTCTGGGAACAAAATAGAGGAGCTCTGTGTGATGGGACTAACACACTTCAAGTCCTGTAGGTGCTGCTGGGAAGAAAATATAGGATCTCTGTGTGATGGGACTAACACACTTCAAGTCCTATAGGTGCTTCTGGGAAGAAAATATAGGAGCTCTGTGTGATGGGACTAACACACTTCAAGTCCTGTAGGTGCTTCTGGGAAGAAAATATAGGAGCTCTGTGTGATGCGACTAACACACTTCAAGTCCTGTAGGTGCTTCTGAGAAGAAAATATAGGATCTCTGTGTGATGGACTAACACACTTCAAGTCCTATAGGTGCTTCTGGGAACAAAATATAAGATCTCTGTGTGATTGGACTAACACACTTCAAGTCCTATAGGTGCTTCTGGGAAGAAAATATAGGTCTGTGTGATGGGACTAACACACTTCAAGTCCTATAGGTGCTTCTGGGAACAAAATATATGATCTCTGTGTGATGGGACTAACACACTTCAAGTCCTATAGGTGCTTCTGGGAAGAAAATATAGGTCTGTGTGATGGGACTAACACACTTCAAGTCCTATAGGTGCTTCTGGGAACAAAATATATGATCTCTGTGTGATGGGACTAACACACTTCAAGTCCTATAGGTGCTTCTGGGAACAAAATATATGATCTCTGTGTGATGGGACTAACACACTTCAAGTCCTATAGGTGCTTCTGGGAACAAAATATAAGATCTCTGTGTGATGGGACTAACACACTTCAAGTCCTATAGGTGCTTCTGGGAAGAAAATATAGGTCTGTGTGATGGGACTAACACACTTCAAGTCCTATAGGTGCTTCTGGGAACAAAATATATGATCTCTGTGTGATGGGACTAACACACTTCAAGTCCTATAGGTGCTTCTGGGAACAAAATATAGGAGCTCTGTGTGCCTGCCAGGAACACACTACAAGTCCTATAGGTGCTTCTGGGAAGAAAATATAGGAGCTCTGCCTGCCTGCCACGAACACACTACAAGTCCTATAGGTGCTTCTGGGAACAAAATATAGGAGCTCTGCCTGCCTGCCAGGAACACACTACAAGTCCTATAGGTGCTTCTGGGAACAAAATATAGGAGCTCGGCCTGCCTGCCACGAACACACTACAAGTCCTATAGGTGCTTCTGGGAACAAAATATAGGAGCTCTGCCTGCCTGCCAGGAACACACTACAAGTCCTATAGGTGCTTCTGGGAACAAAATATAGGAGCTCTGCCTGCCTGCCACGAACACACTACAAGTCCTATAGGTGCTTCTGGGAACAAAATATAGGAGCTCTGCCTGCCTGCCACGAACACACTACAAGTCCTATAGGTGCTTCTGGGAACAAAATATAGGAGCTCTGCCTGCCTGCCAGGAACACACTACAAGTCCTATAGGTGCTTCTGGGAACAAAATATAGGAGCTCTGCCTGCCTGCCACGAACACACTACAAGTCCTATAGGTGCTTCTGGGAACAAAATATAGGAGCGCTGCCTGCCTGCCACGAACACACTACAAGCCCCTCTTTCTAACTCAATCCTTCTAAATGAATCTATCCAACCTAACTCTCTCTCAGTAAATCTATCTAACTAAATCCAGCAGAGTGTCACAGATCTAGCCTGCTCTATCTGCGCCGGAACAGCATGTGACCGGCGCAGACGGCGTGGCGGCCTTTTATAGGGGGGGGCGTGTACTACAGCCCCTGAGCTGTAATTGGCTACAGGCGTCCTGCCTGTAGCCAATTATGGCTCTTCGAGTTTCCGGGGCTGTGATTGGCCAAGCATGCGGGGTCACAGTGCATGCTTGGCCAATCATCAGCCAGCAATGCACTGCGCCGGCCGCGCCGGCCGCAATGCATTGCGGGGCCGCTCGCATCACACGAACGTGATGCGAGCGGCCCAAATAGTTCTGGGCTCGCCGAGCGAGCGAACGCCCGGTGCTCGATGCGAACGTGGGTTCGCATCGAGCACCGGGCCCATCCCTACCAAGGAGAGGCAGAGCGTGCCGAGGCAAGAACACAGGGCAGGCAGGCTCTTTCTAGAGACAACAGTGCTGGCCGTGGACGTGGTCGTGCATCGTCATCAGCACGTGGCCATGGGACACGCTTGTCTTTGTTTTCGGCAGCTGGACATGTGGAGCCCCATCATGCCAAAGGCTTGGTAGAATGGATGACCAAGCCCTCCTCATCCTCCTCATCCTCTCTCACCCAGGCTCAGGGTACTGGCAGAGCAGCTGCCAACGCGTACTCAATGGCATCATCAGCCACCCCTTCCCTAGACCCACCATGTCCTCCTGAGGAGTCCCCCGAACTGTTTGAGCACAGTGTTGGGTACATGCTCCAGGAGGATGCCCAACGATTCGAAGGCTCGGATGATGATACCCAGCTTGAGGAAGGCAGTAGTGTGCGCGCAGAGAGAGGGGATGCTGAAGGACAGCAATCTGGCAGTACTGTTCCACCAGCTGCAGCTTACTGCCAGGTTTGCTCTAGTGGTGAAGAGGGAGGGGATGATGAGGTCACTGACTCCACGTGGGTGCCTGAAGGGAGAGAGGAGGAGGAGGAGGATGCAGCGTCACATGTCCAACGAGGCAGAATGCCCCCTGGAGGCCAGCTAGAGGCCAGCACAGCAACTGTAACACACTTCAGAGCTCCGCCTGTGCAGGGCGCTGCCTCTGCACGTTATCACAAAAGTTCTTTGGTGTGGGCCTTTTTTGAGACAAGTGCATCAGATCGAACAACTGCTATTTGCAATATTTGTCTCAAGCGTATCTCGCGTGGCCAAAACATCAGCCGCTTGGGCACCACAAGCATGAGCAGACATATGTCGACATGCCTGCCATGAGCACACATAAAAGACCCACACCAAAGAACAAAGCGGACCTCTCCTTGCTCCTCATCAGCTGGGATCTCCATCCCCACTATATCTTCAGTCCTCTCTGAAAGCTGCTCTGAGAGGACTGAAGGTGTAGAATTAGGTGTGTCACAACCAAGTACTTGCAGTACACCGACGTCCGATTGTAGCAGGCAAATTTCCCTGCCCCAGCTGCTGGACCGTCGAAAGAAGTATACTCCCAGCCATCCACATGCCCAGCGGTTGAATGCTAGCTTGGCTAAATTGCTAGCACTTCAACTGCTGCCTTTTCAGTTGGTAGACTCGGCCCCCTTCCGTGAGTTTGTTCAATGTGCGGTTCCTCAGTGGCAGGTTCCCAAACGCCACTTTTTCTCACGGAAGGCGATTCCGTCTCTCTACCGGCATGTGGAAGGCAATGTCCATGCCTCGCTGGACAGGGCAGTCAGCGGTAAGGTGCATATTACCGCTGACTCATGGTCCAGCAGGCATGGACAGGGACGTTATCTTTCTTTCACGGCCCATTGGGTCACTCTATTGGCAGCTGGGAGGGATGCAGGACAAGGTGCAGTAGTGTTGGAGGTTGTTCCGCCACCACGCCTCCAAAATGCTACTACTGGTTGTGACACACCTCTCTCCTCCACCCCCTCCTCTTCTTCTTCCTCCAGTGCTCTGTCCTCGGAACCAGCGGTGCTCCGTAGGCGTACAAGGGGCTACGCAAGTACGCAGGCAAAAAGATGCCATGCCGTGCTTGCGCTGGTGTGTTTGGGGGACAGGAGCCACACTGGGCCAGAGGTTCTGGCAGCTCTGCAGGGGCAGGCCGAGAGGTGGTTGACGCCACGCCAGCTTAAGCCAGGAATGGTCGTTTCTGACAATGGCACCAACCTCCTCCCCGCCCTGCGACAGGGGCAGCTCACCCATGTGCCCTGTATGGCTCACATCCTCAACCTGGTGGTGCAGCGGTTCTTGGGCAGGTACCCAGGCTTACAGGATGTCCTGAGCCAGGCCAGGAAAGTCTGTGTGCATTTCCGCCGATCTTATAATGCCAGTGCTCGGCTGACTGAGCTGCAAAAGAAGCTGCACCTGCCCAAGAACCGCCTAATATGTGACATGCCCACCAGGTGGAACTCAACGTTGGCCATGCTGCAGCGACTGCACATGCAGCAGGGGGCCATCAATGAGTACCTTTGCGACTACGGCACCAGGACAGGGTCAGGGGAGCTTGGCTTTTTTTCCCCACGCCAGTGGAGCATGATCAGGGATGCATGCACTGTCCTCTCACCATTTGAGGAGGCCACGAGGATGGTGAGCAGTGACAGTGCATGCATCAGTGACACTGTACCTCTTGTCCACCTGTTGGAGCATATGCTGCGTGGGATAATGGACAGGGCACTTGAGGCAGAACAGAGGCAGGAAGAGGAGGACTTCCTTGCCTCTCAAGGCCCCCTTTATCCAGACAGTGTTCCTTCTGTCCCACCCATCACACAGGAAGAGGATGAGGAGGAGGAGGAGGAGGATTGTGTGAGCATGGAGGTGGAGCCTGGCACTCAGCATCAGCAGCAGCAGTCTTTTAGGGATGATGTACAGTCCCAACAAACCAGTGGACTTGTACGTGGCTGGGAGGAGGTGGCTGGCGATCATGTCATCCTCAGTGACCCAGAAGACTCCGGACCGAATGCCTCAGATAACCTACGTAGCATGGCCTCCCTGATCCTGCAAAGCCTGCGGAAGGATCCTCGTGTTCTTCGGATCAAGGAGAGGGACCATTACTGGCTGGCCCCTCTCCTTGATCCACGGTACAAGGGTAAGGTTGCGGACCTTATCTTGCCGTCGCAGAGGGAGCAGAGGATGAGACATCTCAGGGAGGCCTTGCAGAAAGGTCTGTGCAACGCGTTTCCAGAAACTGGGAGGTTACAAACTCCTGGTCCTGGACGACGAGTTGCTGAGGCTTCGGTCAGTAGCAGAAGGAGCGGTGGGGAAGGTGGACGTCTGACCGATGCGTTCAGACAATTTTTTAGTCCGCAGCCCCAAGGTATGATCGGTTCCAGCAACCATCGCCAGCGTCTGATATACATGGTGCAGGAATACCTAGGGGCAAGGTCAGACTTGGACACCTTTCCCACCGAAAATCCTCTGGCTTACTGGGTCCTGAGGATGGATCACTGGCCAGAGCTTGCACAGTATGCAATTGAGCTACTGGCCTGTCCTGCATCCAGCGTTCTTTCTGAACGCACATTCAGTGCTGCTGGAGGATTTGTCACCGATCATAGGGTGCGCCTGTCCACCGACTCGGTTGATCGACTGACCTTCATAAAAATGAATCAGTCTTGGATCACCACCAGCTACCAGGCACCTGAAGCGGATATAACTGAATAATTTATAATGTCACATCCCTTCAAGACTGCCTATGCTGATGCTGAGTGACTGTCCTGTTATGTTCACTGACTATCCTCTTCCTCCTCCTCAATGATCCATGCCACCACACCAGTGCCTAAGGCACAATTTTTCAGCCCCTGTATAACAGGGGCGTGTACTTACAATTTTTTTTAAAAAATGCTTCGCAACAGGTGTGACTGCTGTGCTCCAAGTACAGTATCTGTGAGGGGTTGCAGTGTTGTGGCACCAGCACCAGTGCCTAAGGCACAATTTTTCAGCCCCTGTTGGGGCGTGTAATTACAATTTTTAGGCAATGCTTTGCAACAGGTCTCATTGCTGTGCTAAGAGTACAGTATCTGTGAGGGGTTGCAGTGTTGTGGCACCAGCACCAATGCCTAAGGCACAATTTTTCAGCCCCTGTTTAACAGGGGCGTGTAATTACAAATCTTGATCTAATAGTTCACAGCAGGGCCCATTCCTGCGCCCACCTAGAGTAACTATGAGGGCCTACAGTCTTGTGGCAACACCGTCCACCACCACCACCACCAAAGGCCCAATTTTTCTGCCCTGTTCAACAGGTGCATGCAATTACAAATCTTGATCTAATAACTCACAGCAGGGCCCATTCTTGCACCCACCAAGAGTAACTGTGAGGGCTTACAGTCTTGTGGCAACACCGTCCACCACCACCACCACCAAAAGGCCCAATTTTTCTGCCCTGTTCAACAGGTGCATGCAATTACAAATCTTGATCTAATAACTCACAGCAGGGCCCATTCCTGCACCCACCAAGAGTAACTGTGAGGCCCTACAGTCTTGTGGCAACACCGTCCACCACCACCACCACCAAGGCCCAATTTTTCTGCCCTGTTCAACAGGTGCATGCAATTACAAATCTTGATCTAATAACTCACAGCAGGGCCCATTCCTGCACCCACCAAGAGTAACTGTGAGGGCTTACAGTCTTGTGGCAACACCGTCCACCACCACCAAAGGCCCAATTTTTCTGCCCTGTTCAACAGGTGCATGCAATTACAAATCTTGATCTAATAACTCACAGCAGGGCCCATTCCTGCACCCACCAAGAGTAACTGTGAGGGCTTACAGTCTTGTGGCAACACCGTCCACCACCACCACCACCACCACCAAGGCCCAATTTTTCTGCCCGGTTCAACAGGTGCATGCAAGTACAAATCTTGATCTATTAACTCACAGCAGGGCCCATTCCTGTGCCCACCAGTCTTGTGGCTACACCAACATCTAATAGGGCAAATTTCTGCAGAGTATATACGGCAGGCCCCTACTTTCAAACATCCAACTTACAAACGACTCCTACTTGCAAACGGAAAGAGAAAACAGGAAGTGAGAGGAAATCTACCCCTAGGAAGGGAAATTCGATCCTGTTAGATTTAATTTGGGAAAAAGGTATCTCCTCTCTACTGATGCTTTATCACCAATCCTTGTTTCAATTAAAACCCCACTTTTCCAAAAACATTTGTCATTGGGACGGAAAGTGAGGTGAAATGTTCTGAACAGATGTGCAAAGACAGCAAATGTTACAGGGGTGATAACCCCTCCCTATGTTCTCCAAAAAGCTTAAAAATAGATTTTTTTGGGATGGAGCTACACTTCATAATGTACCTGTTCAGATTCTACTTAAGAACAAACCTACAGTCCGTGTCTTGTTTGCACCACCTATATACTGCTGTTCAGGGTTTTATTTTGGGTGCGGGGTCCCCCTTAATATCCATACAAGACCCAAAGGGGCTGGGGTGGGCGGGGGGGGGTGATGGGGTAGCCATGCCATTTTTCTCAAGGATTTTCAGCCATATGGCGGCCAGGACAAGACATGACATTAAAGCCGCAAGTGGTTTTAAATGGCTTATTTTTTTCCTTTACAAATGTCATTTTGTGCAGGGACAGTTCTAAACACGGGAAACACATGCCACTTCACAGGCATACTTTAGACACCCCCCAGGTACCATATTTAAAGGAAAATTTCACTTTTTTTTCACTTTATGCATCATTAAAATGACTGCTCCCGAAAAAACATTAGTTTTTAAAAGTTCTTTTTGCATCGATATATGTCCCCTGGGGCAGGACCCGGGTCCCCAAACCTGTTTTATGACATTAACATGCATATTGGCCGTTGTAATTAGCAATTTTGATTTTGAACGTTCGCGTCCATTATAACGAATAGGGTTCGTAATTTCGCGCAAACTTTCGGTCCGTTCGAAGGTTCTGGTGCGAACCGAACCCGGGGTGTTCGGCTCATCCCTACTCTTATGGAGTGTGCACCCAGGCATACCCTAAGACTTCCTTCAAATCTATCCAATCTGCCAATGATAAAGCATAGACATCATCCCCCCCATCCGATTGTCTAGACCTGGTCCATACTCTATGACATCAAATGACAACATTCTTGCTGTGCCCTGCTCCTCTGTGAGTGTTCCAACCACAACCAAACCTCTGATCATACCAACCAGTAAAAAGGTTACAACTTCAACCCTAATCAAATCTCCAATTACACTAATAATACCAAGGCCACAGTCCCAATATATCCCAGATTACCATCCACTCGGACCTCTATTCCATCCTCCAACATTGCACTTTGTACTAATATCTCTAGACCTTGTCCTCCACTTTCTTAATCTGACTCCAGTCATTTGACCTTATCTGAGACTTTGCCTAATCTTCTGGAGACATCTGATGGCCCTCGTGCTCATCCAAGCACTTTGGTCACAATGTCTGATCCAGCACCTACATCCAATAGTATTGTCTTAGGGACATCAGTTAATGAATCCACACTGTCTTCTCTTTCACCTTCTTTTTTAGAAGTCACCCCCCTGTCTTGCCCAAAAAGAAAGCACACCATGGGGGGGGGGGGGGGGCGATGAGCACTGAGGCAATGAGCACGGGGGGAGCTGGAGAGCATGGGAGCTAGAGAGCATGGGGGGTGATGAGCACTGGGGGGGCGATGAGGACTGGGGGGGCGATGAGCACTGGGGGAGCTGGAGAGCACTGGGGCGATAAGCACAGGGGGAGCTGGAGAGCACTGGGGGGCTGGAGAGTACAGGGGGGCAATGAGCACTGGGGGGGGGGGGTTGGAGAGCACTGGGGGGGGGCGATGAGCACTGGGAGTGGCTGGAGAGCTCTGGGGGGGCTGGAGTGTACAGGGGCTGGAAAGCACTGGGGGGGAGTTGGTGATCACTGGGGGGGCAGAGAGCATGGTGGGAGCCTGAGAGCACTAGGGGGCACTAGAAAGAAGCTGGATGGAAGAAGCAGCTGCCTACACAGTAGAAGAATCCATCTCTTTATTTTTCTCCTACAGCCTCTGAATGCCCATAGAAGGGAAAGAATGAGAAGCAGGCATTCCGAGGCTGTAGCAGAGAAAAAAAGAGATGGACTCTTCTACTGTGCTGCTCCTCATATCCAGGCGCACGCATGGGGAGACAACACTCACTTTCCCTCTGTCCGGCCGCGGCGGCCGCATCTTACGTAGATCCCCTCCCTCTTCATGGTCACAGGTAATGTGACCTGTAGTCTCCGCCCCCCCGGCCGAACTGTAATGGCGGCCGGCCGACCAGCCGCATAGAGGCTAGGTGAGTGGCGGGGGCTGAAGGAGCAGCTCAGCTGCCTTGGCCCCACAAGTACATGCAGCCCGGCGGCCCCGGCTCACCGGGCAAGTGCCCGGTGTGCCCTATGGCCAGTCCGGGCCTGTCTCACACCTACAGATATGCAGAAAATGCTATTCAAAAAAAAGTTTTGCCCTAAATTTTTTTTTTGAATAGCACAATAAAAGAACACTATATAAATTGTGTATCTCACACCTACAGATATGCAGAAAACACTGAAAAATATTTTTTATTGCCCTAAATGGGTGTTTTTGGAATAGCTGAATAAACCAACGGTATCTAAAGGGTGTATCTCACACCTACAGATATGCAGAAAATGCTATTCAAAAAAAACATTTTGGCCTAAAATGTTTTTTGTTTGAATAGCACAATAGGAGAACACTATATAAATGATGTATCTCACACCTACAGATATGCAGAAAACACTGCAAAATATTTTTTTATTGCCCTAAATGGGTGTTTTTGGAATAGCTGAATACACCAACGGTATCTAAAGGGTGTATCTCACACTTACAGATATACAGAAAATGGTATTCAAAAAAAAATTTTTTGCCCTACATTTTTTTTTTTGAATAACACAATTTATATAGTGTTCTTCTATTGTGCATCTCACACCTACAGATATGCAGAAAACACTGCAATATATTTTTTATTGCCCTAAATGGGTGTTTTTGGAATAGCAGAATACACCAACGGTATCTAAAGGGTGCATCTCACACTTACAGATTTGCAGAAAATGGTATTCAAAAAAAAAATTTGAAAAAAAGAGTGTATCTCACAATAACATATGCAGTGCTGGTGCACTGAGCTTGCAGATAAAAGTTATATTTTCTCTGGCACTGGGCTCAGGCCAGTGTAAAAAGACTGTAGACTGCACCCACACAAAAAAATCAATGTAGATCGCTGAGTAATTAGAATAGATTTCTGAATCAGGACTGCTATCTAATTCTCTCCCTCAAAGCAGCAGCAGGAACCTTTCTCTTCACTAGCTATCATTTATCTCAGGGCAGTGTAAAAAGCTTGTGCACTGCACCCACACAACTAAATCAATGTAGATCGCTGAGTATTTAGAATAGATTTCTGAATCAGGATTCCTATCTAATTTTCTCCCTCAAAGCAGCAGCTGGAACCTTTCCCTTCACTATCTATCATTTATCTCAGTGCAGTGTAAAAAGCTTGTGCACTGCACCCACACAACTAAATCAATGTAGATCGCTGAGTATTTAGAATAGATTTTTGAATCAGGACTCCTATCTAATTCTCTCCCTCAAAGCAGCAGCAGCAACTTTTCCCTACACTACCTAAAGCAGAGTGACGTGCTGTGCTGTGTGCCTCTAGCTTATATAGAGGTTGGGTCACATGCTGCACTGGCCAATCCCAGCCATGCCATTAGTAGGCATGGCTGTGATGGCTTCTAAGGGCACACCACTTAAACAAATGTTGATTGGCTGCCCTGCAGCTTTTTAAAATGCGCCATTACATTGCCGAACACCGGACCCGAACCCGATATACAGTAAATTTAACTTTACAGTTCGGGTTCGCTCAAACCTACTCTTGACCATCTGGAACTATTATACACTGAGGACTCAGATCATTATGTGGAACTACTCCCGCAACATCTGTCCTCATTCCCGCAGAGTGCACTATGCACTATGGGAGCTGTCATCACCCACGTTGGGTGGATAACATTCCGAAGAGTAAATTTTGCAGATTTAGGCATAACTGCCCTCGGATGCAGGATTATACCACCCATGGTGAGACTTTGAAAAGGAAGTTTAAAGATAAGGGCTACCCAGATGAGATCGTAGAAAGAGCCTTCCAACACTACCTTCATACAGAAGTCAGGAGAGACAGAACCAAGAGAGTGGATGATAACTCACAATCAGTTGGTTTTGTCACACAGTTCCATAGCCAATTTAGAAAAATGGAAAGGATCCTGGCAAAACATTGGTCAATTTTAAGTGAGGATCCCCATCTCAAATCCACACTTACAGATCGACTGCTGGTTACTTACAGAAGAGCCAAAAATATCAAGGCCAAAATAGCGCCCAGTAAAACAAAAACACAAACATCTAGATTGACTGCGAGTGCTTCTCTTACTTTCTTTAATCTCAAGGGAATGTACTGGTGCAAGAAACCCATGTGTCTTACATGCAAACATGTTACAAACAGCCAAAAATAATTTATGTGCAAAGGCAAGCAATACACCATACCAGAATTTTTCACTTGCTCTTCTGAGTATGTTGTGTATTGCTTGACCGCACTATCCGGACCCTTTGCAAAAAGTTTAGTGAACACTGCAGTTTTGTAGAAAAAGGCTTGGAAAAATATAGTGTTGCAAGGCACTTTAAGGAAATTCACCAACAGTACTCTGTAGGACTTCATGTTTGGGTCACAGAGGCCATTTCAAAGTAACTCCCCAAAGCAGAACATTACAAGAGGTTATGCGAAAGGGAAAACTATTGGATTTTTACCTTGGATGGTCTTTCACCTGGGGGCCTAAATGAAGGCATAGAAATCAATATTTTATTATAATTACTACTTAACCACTTCAGCCCCAGACCAATTTGCAGCCAAAGGACCAGGCCCCTTTTTGCGATTCGGCACTGCGTTGCTTTAACTGACAATTGCGCGGTCGTGCGACGTGGCTCCAAAACAAAATTGGCGTCCTTTTTTTCCCACAAATAGAGCTTTCTTTTGGTGGTATTTGATCGCCCCTGCGGGTTTTATTTTTTGCGCTATAAACAAAAATAGAGCGACAATTTTGAAAAAAATGCAATATTTTTTGCTTTTTGCTCTAATAAATATCCCCAAAAAATATATAAAAAAACATTTTTTTTTCCTCAGTTTCGGCCGATACGTATTCTTCTACATATTTTTGGTAAAAAAAATCGCAATTAGCGATTATTCATCGGTTTGCGCAAAAGTTATAGCGTTTACAAAATAGGGGATAGTTTTATAGCATTTTTATTAATATTTTTTTTTTTACTAGTAATGGCGGCGATCAGCGATTTTTATTGTGACTGCGACATTATGGTGGACACATCGGACATTTTTGACCCATTTTTGGGACCATTGTCATTTATACAGCAATCAATGCTATTCAAATGCATTGATTCATGTATAAATGACAGTTGTAGTGAAGGGGTTAACCACTAGGGGGAGGGGAGGGGTTATGGGCTCTGACGTGTGTGTTTTTTTTTTACATTAGGGGGTGGGGCTGACATCTGACGTCATTGATTGGCTTTCCCGATGACCGGAACAGCCAATCAATGACAGGCAGTGTAGGAAGCGCGGGGAGAGGTTTGTTTACACAAACCTCTCCCCGTTCTTCAGCTCCATAACCCGATCGCGGGACACCAGCGGCGATCGGGTCCGCTGGTCCCGCGGCCGGGGTCACGGAGCTCCCGACCGGGTCGCGAGCGCGCCGCTGGCGGCACGCGCGCGACCCACGGGCAGGCATTTATAGGATCACGTACAGGCACGTGATTTTGCCTGCCCGTGCCATTTTGCCGCAGTGTATCTGTGTTAGGCGGTCGGGAAGCGGTTAATTGCTCTAACATTAAGCACATTTTCTACATATCTATAATTGTAGTTTTTGCATATACACAATATAGCCTTCACATTCTGTGCCTCCACATGCACACAAATAATAATAATATATACCTACATCATGTCTGGTAATTAACATCTATTCTTTGACCTCTGAACATCTCCATCTTAGTAATTCATGATTGATTATTGATTTTTCTTATCAATGAATCTAATATTGATTCTTAACTAGGGTTGAGCGAACTCGAACTGTAAAGTGTTCAATTTACTGTATGTTCGGGTTAGGGTTCGGTGTTCGGCAATGTAATGGCACTTTTTAAAAAGCTGCAGGGCAGCCAATCAACATTTGTTTAACTTGTGTGCCCTTAGAAGCCATCACAGCCATGCCTACTAATAGCATGGCTGTGATTGGCCAGTGCAGCATGTGACTCAGCACATAGCACAGCACGTCACTCTGCTTTAGATAGTGTAGGGAAAGGTTGCTGCTGCTGCTTTGAGGGAGAGAAATAGATAGGAGTCCTGATTCAGAAACCTATTCTAATTACTCAGTGATCTACCTTGATTTAGTTGTGTGGGTGCAGTGCACAATCTTTTTACACTGCCCTGAGCCCAGTGCCAGAGAAAAGATAACTTTTATCTGTCTGTTAGTTATGTTGGTGTCGGCGGGCATTTTAGATTAAATTGAATATTTTTTTCCAGAAAGGGCGTATTCTGGGGCATTCCCACCATATGTGTGGCATCATGCCATTGAGTTTCTGAGGTTCTTAATCACTTCCTGTACCTCTTCTTCTGAGAAGGGGGCCTCCAGCATATTATTTAGAATTTTTATGTATTTTATGTTATTTTTAGTTTTTTCCCTATCCACATTTGTTTGTAGAGCACTTGCCATGCTCTTAACAACATTTTGCTGCAATTTGCAGCCCTCTAGCCCTTTCCATTACTTTTTTAGAGCCATTTTAGTCCTCAAAAGTTCGGGTCCCCATTGACTTCAATGGGGTTCGGGTTCAGGGTCAAGTTCGGGTCAAGTTCGGGTCAAGTTCGGGTCCCGGACACAAACTTTTTTGCGAAGTTCGGCTGGACCCGTCAAACCCGAACATCCAGGTGTCCGCTCAACTCTATTCTTAGCCAATTAACCAATTTTTTAATATCACTTTTATCTTAGATTGCATATATGTGTATGTATATATATATATATGTGTTAAGGCTGGCCGAAGGGCCAGCCTGTATTTGTGGGAGGAGTCAGAGAGACTATTTAAGCCTCCTCCTCTGCTAGGGCCAGGATCGTCGGCGTTCTGGGTTACGCCCACTCTGGCTCTTTGCAGAGCGGCGGTAGGATGTTGCAGTGGGGGTACTACCGAGGAGTCCGCCCGCCACCTTCTCATCACTCTGATCAGCCACCACCCCCCCCGTGTTTCCCGCCGGGGGGGGTGATTCGCCCGCCTGGAAGTTTATTTTCTTGGAGCTGATCTGGCTCCACGTGGGGCGCTTCTCCCGGCACTCATGTCTGGGGTAGCGGGGGCAGCACTAATATCCTCTCCCCACAGCTCCAGCGTGCAGCCGCCCGCCCGCTCTCCCGGCTCTCATGCCTGGAGGAGCGGGGGTGCCTGTCCTTCCGCCGTCCTCCACTTCCCCACTCTCCCCACAGCATGCAGCCCGCCCGCTCTCCCGGCGCCTATGCCTGGAGGAGTGGGGGGCGCCCGTCCTTCTGCCGTCCTCCACTTCCCCACAGCATGCAATCCTCCCGGCGCTCATGCCGGGGGGAGCGGGGGGCGTGCGTCCTTGCAGTGCTCACGGCGCTCTGTCTGGCCAGGCTGCCGCTCGTTTGACTGGGAGGGGGGATGTTCGGCCGGCGCCAACTCCTCTCCCCATACAGGTCCAGGAGGGACATGTTTGCCTGGGGGGGGGGGTTCGGCCGCCGCCGACTTCTCTCCCCGCATACGGCCACAAGGGACATGTCTAATTGGTGGGGGGTGGGGGTGTTCGGCCGCCTGCCGACTCCTCTCCCCATACACATCCACGACATGTATATCTGCTTGGAGCGGGGTGTTGGCCACCTGCCAGCTGCTTTTCCTGGGCTGATCTGGCCCCATGTGGGGGCCACCCGTTTCCTCCCGGTATTTGGACGTGGCTTTCTGACCACCATTTCTGTCATAGCGTTTCTGCCTGCCATTTTCTGTCATAGCGTTTTCTGCCCGCCATTTTCTGTCATAGCGTTTTCTGCCCGCCATTTTCTGTCATAGCGTTTTCTGCCCGCCATTTTCGGTCATAGCGTTTTTGCCCGCCATTTTCTGTCATAGCGTTTCTGCCCGCCATTTTCTGTCATAGCGTTTCTGCCCGCCATTTCTGTCATAGCATTTCTGATGGAATATCTGTTGTAGCATGTTTCTGCCCGGCATTCCTGTCATAGCGTTTTCTGCCCGGCATTTCTGTCTCCGCATTTTCTGCCCGGCATTTCTGTCTCCGCATTCTTCCCCGGTATATCTGTCATAGCGTTCTGCCCCTGCTTTTCTGTCATAGCGTTCTGCCCCTGCTTTTCTGTCATAGCGTTCTGCCCCTGCGTTTCTGTCATAGCGTTCTGCCCCTGCATTTCTGTCATAGCGTTCTGCCCCTGCGTTTCTGTCATAGCGTTTTGATTTTTAAATAACAATTTTAAATACTTTGTATTATTTTAGTAAATCTCTCAATAGCTTGTTAATGTTAGAATCCCATTGCGATATATTTAGTTTGGGTTTCTAGTGGTTTCCAGCGTTACCCAGTCAGCCAATCAGGTGGTACTGAGCTTACTAGGAAGAAAGTAAGAGGAAGAAACACGCATGCTTCAAACACGCGCACCCTCCCACTGACCTTGTACCCGGAAGTGACGACATTAATGTACTGGGTTCCGTCGCTACATGGGACGACCAACGGACATCACAGCTCACACCAGGCAACAATCTGTTCTCCAGGACAAGCGTGGATGATCTTTATGAAACATGCCTTTACCCATCGTTTGTTTGTGAGTGCATCTGTCATTTACCAAATACCTTTTTATTAAAATTACCTAACTGCTATGCTTAGAAGGCGTTGCTTTTTGTCTTTGTTTACATTTCAGATCCACTTCTATCTGCAAGCTGGCAGCCTTCTCTGATATTAGCTTATCTAGTATTTATATTTTTATGGACTAATTCTCATATGGACTAATTGTCATACATACGGTTATCCTTATCCCTTCCCCTTATCCCATTTGCCCCTCCCCCTCCCTCTACCACCTCTAAATGATAGATTCCAAAATCAAGGAAAGGTCCTTGTTTACACTTTGGTCAATGATGTCACCCAGGTTCCCCAGCACTGTTGCTTACATCCCAAAAGCACAGGGGGACTGTCATTTGTGATGAGGTTAGCAGTGGGACAGCATCATCATATCAACAGGTCGGGGGACCTCACTCATTATGATTCACACTAGAACTACATCACTGGATGACATGATTGAAAGTAGATATATAGTGCTGTATATCATGGGACACATTTTTTTGTAAATAAATAAGAAGGGGTACCCCATACTAATTCCTCCTTATTCTAATAGGGGCTTCCAAATGCTGATAAGTTACCTTCCTCACAGACCTCACAACACAGACCTGTGATAACTCTGGAGGAGATGTGGCATCCCTTCCTACAGAAAAAGCTCCTGGCTCTGATGGCCAACCTAATGAAGTTTATAGACAATAGGGAAGGATATCCCAACCCCTTTTGCTACAGATATTTAATGAGGCCCTTGAGGCCGGATGCCTTACCTTGCTTATGATCAAGGCCATCATTGTGGTCCTACCTAAGAAAGGGAAGGACCTATTATTTCTGGAATCCTATAGACCAATTTAATTTCTTACCACTACCTGTATATTTTTTTAGATAACATTTTGGTTAATAGGTTAAACAAAGTTATGACATGAATTATTCATTCTGACCAAACTGGTTTCATGGAAAACTCTTCAACTGCTGTGAAAATAAGACGCATTTTCCAATAATATTCAAACCCCTGCTGATAATTCGATAGGCAGAGCACTGTTTTCTTTAGATGCCGCTAAGGCATTTGACAGTATAGAGTGGTGCTATATATAGGAGGTGCTTAAACGCTTTGATAATAACTTTTGTACTTGGGTTTAGCTTCCATATATGTCCCCTAAGGCCTCTATACGGGTGAATGGAAGGATGTCCAATTCTTTTTCTTTGTCTCACGGGATCAGACAGGGGTGTCCGTTGTTGCCTCTTTCGTTTTTAGTAGCTTTAGAGACTCTTGTGGCCCTGCTAAGACAAATGGCAGGGGTGAGGGAACTCTATAGAGTTGCTCCAGAGCTTAGTAAATGAGGTAAAGGTTCACTTTGGAAAGAAAACCACATGCAAGGGAAATTAAAAAAAAAAACAGCATTTTGGTTGCATATGATTGGATGATGTAAGTCAGCAGAGCTTCTGCTTATTTACTAAGCTCTGGAGAAACTGCACTTTACAAAGTGCACAGTCTCTTTGCCTTTAGTAAATCAACACTGATATGTTGTTTTTTTCCAGCTGATACTCATGGATCGCTGTCTACTGCAATAAAGTTTGGTGCCTTTTCTGGAATAAGTCTTAACTACTTTCATTAAACCCTCTTCAGGGCCTTTTTCAGCATCACAGCTTTAAGAGGAAGTAAAGCCTCAGATTTTTTTTTTTTTTTTTAAATGGAACCTGCAAGGCAAAGGCATAATGAGCTAGTATGCATAGCATACTAGCTCATTATGAATGACTTACCTGAGAACGAAGCCCCCGAAGTGACCCTCATCCACGTCCTCAAAAAAACTGCTATGGGTGGCCCCAAGGGATGGTATGGGCAGAAAAGGGTGACAGGATGGAAAAGCAATGATTTAGTTCACAAAGTATATATGAAAATATCAAAAAAGTTTTATTACAAAAAAATAATAATATACACATCTACCCTGTTTCCCCGAAAATAAGACCTAGCGTGATTGTCGGTGTAGGCTGCAATATAAGCCCTACCCCCCAAATAAGCCCTAGTTAAAGTCTTTGTAGGTCTTATTTTCAGGGTAGGGCTTATTTTCAGGGAAACAGGGTAGGGCTTATTTGGGGGGTAGGGCTTATATTGCAGCCATCACCTACACTCACGCTAGGTCTTATTTTCGGGGAAACAGGGTATAAAAATAGAAACAAATAAAAAATGCATGATATACCAACTGCCAAAAATTGTTGAAATACACTGTAGATTGGACCACAAGGTCAGATGTGGGAAGAAGACAACAAGGCTAAATTGGTGTATCCATATCCTTCTTCAAGGGTTAAGCAGTGGCGTGTTGGTATGATTCTATTAAGGAATATATATATATATATATATGAGTATGATATACAAAAACAATGTAACAGCATGAACAACGGCATTTATAGTATAAATACTAAATAAATGACAGTATAAATAAATCAATAATTACTAGTTGAATACAGTACTTACAAAGCATGTGTCAAAGTGTTAAATGGCACAGTATGGATAGATGATCTCTCAGGCTTCAGATACTTGCTGAAGTATACCATTCATCAAAGCAATAAATGCTATGACATTGCGCATGTCAGTAATTCAGTGTATTGGCCCATAAGGGTCAGATATAAAGTTTGGGCAAAAAAATCCTCTCCCACAGAAAAGCAGCCTGTCAGTGCATACAAGGACCGCCAAACAGCTAGAAACCAAAAGTTGATACCTGTCAAAGATAGAGAGCAGAGACTAAATATAGGCTAGGAAATGGGAGGGGGGGGGGGGGGGCAGATATTAATTAGTACTGATAATTGAAAATGGACTGAAACAAACATATATCAACAGTCCAAAAAATTGGAGATGCATGAAAACCAAGGATCATCCACAGGTACAAAGTATAAGGCCCCTAATCTAAATAGAATCTTACCTTGAAAGTATAACAGTCAGCTTGAGCTCACAAAGGGGAAACCTGAATCCTGGCTGTGCAGCGCAAGTAATGCCAGCAACTAGCCAGGTTTATATAGGGCTTGAATGTGGGAGTGATGACAGGAATTAGCATATTAATTGTTAATGCTAAATAGAGACAGGTGTTTAAGTTGGCTGGTATTGGTGATACGGGCGGCACTGAAATGGAAAGGTCCGCCCGAACACCTGTAGCCTGGATCAGCCTAGTTGGAACCTTCCAGCATGTGGGCGGGCCTTCGGCTCGCGTAGTGCCCAGCGCCACCGGATGTAAGTCTGGTGATGTCAGGCGCAAACAGAGCCGCCGACATCAATCCCGGAGTGACTTCCGGGTTTCGCTGCTCCGATGCTGTGATTTGTCAGAGTCGCGATGATGTCACTCCCGCGCATGCGCACGGGAGCCGCCAAGAGCGGCATATCGCCGTGATCTGTGGCTTGCTCAGTGCGCCTGCGTGCCGCTGTCTACGGTGCATGCGCCGCAGACATCGGTGCCTGTCTTTTTGTAAATGTCTCCTAAACCGTGTAGGTTAAGGAGATATTTATTGGACCTTCAAGTAAGCCTTAATCTAGGCTTACCTGTAGGCCAAAGTGGTTTGTAAGGGTTTACAACCACTTTAAGGTGAATGCAAAAATGCAATATCTTGAGTAACTGTTTCCACCTACCCTAGGGACCAAATTTCTCAGAATTTGACAACTTTATTTAAGAAATTTAGATCTCAGGGCAAGGCATGGTGTAGTCTGACACTTTCTGTGGTGGGCCACACCAATATTTTAAAAATGATATGGATGCCTTAGTTAATGTACTATTTACATAACTCACCCTGCTGAAATTCCACATAAATAGTTTAAAAAATGTAGTACAATTTTTTGGAACTTGATATTGTGTAACAAACCTTTTAGAAATAAATACAAAATTCTTACAATGACCAGGGGGACTTGTCGGCACCAAACCTCTGGATATATTTTTTGGCTGCTCATCTTCAACATCTTGCAGGATGGGAAAATGGTGTCCTATATACAGTACATCATCCTATAATATACTTGCTTCTCTACATCATAACAGCAATCCCCTGCTAGCTCTGGACTTCACCATTCTACCCTTTAATTAATTCACTTACCGTAAACTTGATATACAAGGTCTGGCAGTCCACTAAATAAACACTGGACATCTCGGGGTATACTAGGTCCACACCATTATGGTTAAATAGATCATTTCCTGAAATTGTCTAAATTGCAAAGACTTTCTAGGTGGGAACATGAAGGAATCACTACCCTGATGCAACTATATTCCAGTGGGGTTTTGAAAACGTATCAACAACTCTGTACAGAGTTTACCCTAGATCAGAGAAGTTTTTTTCAATATTTACAACTAAGACATGCTTTGAAGATCCAAGGCCTGACCCTGATTGTTCCTTTTTTTCTGTTCCTATCTTAGATAGTATAGTTTGAGCAAACACTACTAAGGGTCTTATTTCCAGGGTCTATATGTGACTTCTATCTGCATTCCTTTCTACATTCCCTATTCCAGTGATGGCGAACCTTGGCACCCCAGATGTTTTGAAACTACATTTCCCATGATGCTCATGCACTCTGTAGTGTAGATAAACATCCTGGGAAATGTAGTTCCAAAACATCTGGAGTGCCAAGGTTTGCCATCACTGCCCTATTCCATGTAGGCAAAGATGGGAGACATATGTCGACGTGGCTTTGGGAGAGATATGGGAGCAAATATTGCAGAGTGTACAGATGGTTTCATTGTTTCCAACTCACAGGGTGACCCAGCTTTTCATCTTGTACAGGGCTTATTGCCCTCCAGATCTGCTGCACCAGATAGGCAGGAGAGAATATTCTGAATGTGCAAGATGTGCTCAATCTCCTGGATCTTTTATGCGCCTGTTCAGGAGATGCCCAAAGCTACACGGTACTGGCAGGAAGTGCTAGATATATTGAATTTTGTATACAATTTTAAGTTGGTTCATGATTCCCTTCTATTCCTATTAGGGTATGTAAATTCGAATAACCTGGATCATGATCAGGTAGTGGCTATTGTGAGATCACTTTTTATGGCACGTAAGCCTCTCGTTGGGTCTCACACAATCCTCCTACCCTTGAGGACTGGATCCAGGAAATGGTTAAATATGTGAAGTTTGAGAAATACAACTACACTCAATGTATTGCCCCTAAAAAGTTTGAAAAAAAAATATGGAGAAAATTGATAGACACATGACATTTTAATGTATAATAAAGGTTGAGCATGTTTTTAGTGAATTAGGACAGCCTGTCACAATAAAATTTCAAATTTCCATATGTTATTAATATAATACCTTGGTTACTCTTTGTGACGGGAGGGCACATGGAACCCAGAATCCCTTGGAAAGGTTGGGAAACCCATGTTTCAGCTCCCCATGCACCTATTATGTCTAAGTCACCCTGTGCCATCCTGGCACAGGGTGAGTGAGAAAATATATCTTGGATTAATTAAAATGTAAGTAAGTAATATTTATCCACAATATTTCCCAGGATATATGTAAAGACTATTCTTAGTTTGTTGATGAACTCAAGATGTTAATTGAGAGAGCTGATCACATTGTCCTCTGTACAATGTAGTAGACGGGCCGACTCCTAGTGGAGCTCCTGCTATTGTGACAAAATGTCTTGTGGTTGTACTTATGATAATGTATAATCTACTGTGTGAAGCTCGATGATAACAAGTCTGACCTTTAGTGAAATCCTGATGGGCACAGAGTCACATTGGCTGCTTAAAGGGATTAGTTAATTAGCTCATGTTAATTTGCTACAGGAGTATTGTTAGAGTAATATGAGCAGGAGGGGGGGGTCTCCTCTTCTACTGTATTATAAATACTTGTCATTTTGGTTCTAATAAATCAGTCCATGTTAGCACTTAGCAAGTGTTGTCCTGTTTTGTGCTTGGGGGTGGTTGGAATATCTGATATCTATATTCAGACTGGGAGGAAGTGGTATATGATGAAAGCACTCAAGCCGAGTGTAGGGACGTTTCATCGCACTCTTGAGTATTATTCTGAATAGGGATGGGTCAACCCCCCCCCCCCCAGTTCAGTTTGATCCAGAACATACCGAATAGGCAAAAAATTTGGCAGAACACACGGACACCGTTAAAGTCTATGGGACACGAACATGAATAATCAAAAGTGCTCATTTTAAAGGCTTATATGCAAGTTATTGTCATAAAAAGTGTTGAGGACCTGGGTCCTGCCCCAGGGGACATTTATCCAGGAAAAAAAAATGCATTTTTTTTTTGGGAGCAGTGATTTTGTTAATGCTTAAAGTGAAACAATAAAAATGAAATATTTCTTTAAATATTGCGCCTGGGGGGTGTCTATAGTATGCCTGTAAAGTGGCACATTTTTCCCGTGTTTAGAACAGTACCACAGCAAAATGACATGTCTAAAGGTAAATTTGTAATTTAAAACTGATTGCGGCTGTAATGAATTGTTGGGTCTTGGCAATATAGATAAAACTCATTGAAAAAAAGAGCATGGGATCCCCCCCAGTCCATTACCAGGCCCTTCAGGTGTGGTATGGATTTTATGGGGAACCCTGTGCCACAATTTAAAAAAATGGCGTAGGGGTCCCCCCAAAATCCATTCCAGACCCTTATCCGAGCATGCAACCTGGCAGGCTGCAGGAAAAGAGGGGGGACAAGAAAGCGCCCCCCCCTCCTGAACCGTACCAGGCCACATGCCCTCTACATAGGGAGGGTGCTTTGCGGTAGCCCCCAAAGCAACTTATCCCCATGTTGATGGGGACAAGGGTCTCATCCCAACAACCCTTGCCCAGTGGTTGTGGGGGTCTGGAAGCCCCCTTTAACAAGGGGACCCCCAGATCCCGTCCTCTCCCCCTGTGTGAAATGGTAACGGGGTACAAATGTTCCCCTACCATTTCACAAAAAAAGTGTCAAAATGTTAAAAAAAAACAAGACACAGCTTGGGACAAGTCCTTTATTAAAAAAATAAAAATGTCCCACGATGTCCATTCATCTTCCTATATCGCTCCACCGACGGACCAAAAAGAAAAAAAAAATCCAACACTGACCTGCCTCCATGGAAAGCTCCCGCCATCTGACACTTCATCGACTTTGACAGTTCTTATATAACTGAGGGCGGGGCCCCCAGCGACGTAACCGGGTGACCCCGCCCCTCTTTGACGCATGGGGACTTCCCCATGGCTTCCCCATGGCGTCAGAGGGGGATGGGGGTCACCTTTTTACGTAACCTGAAGGGCCTGGTATGGATTTTAGGGGGAGCCCTTGCAATTTTTTTTTTAATTTTGGTTCGGGGTTCCTCTTAATATTCATACCAGATCCGAAGGGCCTGGTAATGGACTGGGGGGGATCCCATGCTCTTTTTTTCAATGAGTTTTATCTATATTGCTGAGACCCGACAATTCATTACAGCCGCGATCAGTTTTAAATGACAATTTTTCCTTTAGAAATGTCATTTTGCTGTGGTACTGTTCTAAACACAGGAAAAATGTGCCATTTTACAGGCATACTAGACACCCCCAAGGCACGAAATTTAAAGGAATATTTCATTTTTTTGCTTCACTTTAAGCATTAAAAAAACACTGCTTCCTAAAAAACAGCCCTTTTAAAAAAAAAAAAAATTTGCATTGATACATGTCCCCTGGGGCAGGACCCGGGTCCCCAAACACTTTTTATGACAATAACTTGCATATAAGCCATTGCATATTGTTCGGTGTCCGCAGAACATCCGAACAACCAAAGTTCGTTCCGTTCCCCATCCCTAATTCTGAAGGTTTTTGTATATTTCAGAATAATTTTTGTATATTTTGGAAAAACCTGATGGCAGTGAACTAAATGTGCTGATGCTGTTAATTCTTTTTATATGTGTGTTTTTTATTTATTTTGTTATAAAAAAAATGTAAAATTAAAATAAAATCTAAATGAATTAAAAAAAAAGGATCTGGTATGGGTTTTTAGGGGGACCCATGCCCTTTTCTTTTTTATATACTGGAGCAGTACACATTGTTTAAAAATGCCATACCAGACCCTGATCCAGGAATGCAACCTGTTTGGTAAGATAAGGGGGAGCCAGCAAGTGTACTCCCTCCCTGAATCATTGCAGGTCACATGACCCTAACACTGATAGGGTACCTTGCAAGGGAGGGTGGCCAAGTTTCCCCTTTAGTATAAAGTGGCCCCCAAATATCTGGCCCTGCCCCTACATGAATGACTAAGGAGTACATAGTACCCCTTGGTAACTATTCACAAAAAAAAAAATAGTAAATAAAAACAGTGACATTGTGGAAAAAGACAAAAAGAAACAAACACAACTGTGACAGAATGCTAGCTAAAATCCTATGTAAATAGCAGAACTATGTAAATGTAGCATCTAGACTGGCTAAATGTAGTTTGTGGCTCTGTTGCACCCAGCTGAGTAGTAATTTATTTTCCAAATCTGGTAAGGTCTATTCCTAAGTCTGATGATTGATTGTTCTTGCCTGCTTCTGGAAAAAGCTTCTAGAAACAGAGTAGGAAGGTTAGTCACTGGGGTATAAATGTTAATCTGACCTCAACCAATCCTTGGGAGGCAGGCCCAGAAGGTATGGCTGGGGAGAAGATAAATGTCTTGGATGGTCTGATCATATGTCTCTCCTCCTGGGGTCTCTGTCCTTGGGAGGCAGTCTGTGCTGCTGGAGAGCTGTTGCCTCAGCATGTGCTTGGCTGAGGGCCTTGGGGGAACTTGAACTTAAGGAAAACACTGCCTGTGAAGCTCAACTGTAATAAAGAATGCTTTCACTGAACTCTGGACATTTTGAGTAGGACCTTGCCAAGAGCTCCATGGGTGCTTGTGCTTTGAGGATCAGATGCCAATAATTGCTACATGGACTGTGACTGCTCTTACAGAGTTGCATATTACCTGGCTATCCCCTTCACCCCTAGCAATGCTTAAGGCTGCTACTAAAGACATTTGCTTGAGAAATTTTCCTCTAATGCTTGCATGTGTTTTTGGAGTATCCTACACCCTCATCCCTCTTTTCTGTTCAAGTACGTCAATAAAATATAAAAAAGACAACCCCTATACTGAGTCTGCTTTTGTTGGTGTGCTCTGAAATTGGTAACTGTGCCTGGCAGCCTCTGAAAAAGAAAGGGAGACATGGTTTATTTCCAAGGCCCCCTCCGTGGATGAGTGCAACATAAAATTAGAATTAGAGTTAAGCTATGCCCATTCATAAAATATTAATGTTGGTCTACCTACCCACTGCAAAAGTTTAACCTAAAATCCATGATCGTTTCACACCTAGTGTCACATACTTTTGCTCTTAAATGCAAAAATGTCACAATGACAATGGGCAATGGATATGCACAGAGCGGCGCCCAAACCTCCACCAGCGCCCTAGCTCCTCCACTCCACTTTCTATGGGGACATTCCTGCAGGCTCACTCCTGAGTCTCCCCCGCTCTTCACTGGCTTAGCAGCTGCCTCAGAAAAGTCAGCAAGACCAGGAAGTGAGAAGAGAGAGGAGTTGCAGATGTGCAGAAGTGTTTTGATGGACTTTTTTGGACCTTGCATTGCATGGTGTTTATCAAGCTTTATTCATTCATTACTGGGCGCTGCCTATTTTTATCTACAGGTTATTGGTTTCCTTTTAAATTACTTCTAATGATGTCAGCTCCATACAATTTAACAATTTAACGGTCAGAGCATTGAATGTCAGGGAATATCAACTTGCTTTGTTTTTGCAGCTTAATAAAATGTAACATTTTCTAGCCAGTGAATTCAGATTGATTGTACAATACGAAAAAAAATAAAATGTCAGTACTAACAATTTTCAATACCAGATGAACAAAATGTATATTTCAATAACATGCAGAACAGGACAAGCCAATCAAACCAACAAAAACCAATAGGCCTATTTCAGTAAAACAAACAATGTGCAAAACCAATAGCATTTAATGGAACTTTAGATCAGTGCATAACAAATTTTAATTAGTTATTTTAGGTTCCTCCACTGGCACATTCATTTTTTGTGTCCTACTAATACATTTAAGTTAACCACTTGCCGACTGCTGCACGCCGATATACGTTGGCACAATCGCAGCGGTGGGCAAATGGGCGTACCTGTACGTCCCCTTTAATTGGCGGGGTTAGCGGGCACACGCACAGCGTGACCATGCCTGCGGGACCCGCGGACTCGATGTTCGCCGGTTGTTTTTTTTTTGGAGGGGAAGCATGTTGGGTTAAGAGTGGGAAGAAGTATAAAGGTGTGAGACATATGCATAGTGTGTGTTGTGTAAGGGAGGAATGGGTCACAAGAACAGCCCCTATGGGTAGCCTAGATAGGCAGAGTGGAGGGGGGGGGGTGGGAGTGTTAAGGGTAGATGGATGGGGAAAATAAGGTATGGAATCACAAGCAGCACATTTCAAACACAAGGAAGAAAGGGAGTAAAAAGCAACACTGTGGCACTTAGAAGAAATTTACTCGATTTGGAAAGTACACTTAAAAATTATGCACTAACAATTCAGCGGAGAAGATACTATTTCTATTTTGTAGGGTGTATTAAATATTTTTCATTTTTTCTTTCCAAAAAATTTTTGGATCACTTGGTATATATACCGGGGTATTTTTTACTCAATCTTCCCCCTAAAGCCTCTGCTGGATGTCCCTTTCTTTTTCTTTTTTTTTTATTATTGCGGTGTTCCCGCGTATGGTGCCCTTTTTTTTTGTTGCTTTTTCCTCCACTTAACTATGCGGCATAAAACATTTAATATAGCCTCCTGGAACGTCCGTGGGATGGGCGATCCAATTAAAAGAGCTGTTATTTTTTCCACACTTGATTTATATGGGGTAGACATAATTTGTTTACAAGAGACTCATTTAATGAGGGAAACAATAGCAAAATTAACTAATAAGAAATTTCAATACCAGTACCATTCAATTTTCTCTTCCTACTCGAGAGGGGTGAGCATATTAGTAAAAAAAGGGTTATCCTTTGTGTGTAGAGAAATTAATATAGATAAAATGGGCCGTTACATCTTTTTGTATTGCTTTATTGAAGATGAACCCTATGTACTGGCAAACATTTACATCCCTCCACCTTTTAAAATGGAGGTTCTGTATACACTAATGGAGTTTTTATTAGATAAGGAAGATACCCCAGTAACGGTAGTAGGAGACTTCAATGAAGTACTTGACAGAACATTAGACAGATTCCCAGTAAAAGCTGGGACGGATGGAATGAGGGAAGGACGTTTATCCCAATTTTTGGACGAAGTGGGGTGGTGCGATCTATGGAGAATAGGAAATCCAGACGTCCGGCGGTACTCTTGTTTTTCGGGCACACACAATACACTGTTTAGAATAGATATGGTATGGGGAAATAGAGATATATTGCAGTTAGTAGTAAAGATTATATACTACCCAAGAGGGGTGTCGGACCACTCTCCACTGGTGATTACAATGAACACAAAGAAAAAATGTCCCTTAAATAATTGGAAAATAAGCCCTTTCTGGCTGGAATTGATAGAAAAGCCAGAGGAGATAAATAAAAAACTAAGGGAATTTATATCCCTTAATGTAGGGACAGCACCAGTGGGGGTGGTATGGGACACTCAGAAGGCTTTTTTAAGGGGATTACTAATCCAACAAGTGGCCCAAATAAAAAGAAGCTCTAGAGAGTGGGAAGAAAGAGTAAGGAAGGAGGTGCTAGAGGCAGAAAAACTATATGTAGAGGAACCATCAACTGTTAGACAAAGAAGTTGGCTTGAGAAACAGAAGAAATATAAAATGATGGTTATAAAGAAGTTGGAGAATAAACATCTCTTTCAGAGACAGAAAGCATTCACAGAGGGAGAGAGTGTAGGCCGTATGCTTGCTCTCCTGACCAAAACCATTTCAACTCCTTCTAATATCTCTGCAATAAAAACAGTTGATGGGGTGATTTCCTCCCAGACCACGACAATCTTGGAGACATTTGAGACTTATTATGAGGATTTGTATTAATCAAAGAGCATAGTGACAACAGAGGTGGCAGAGGCAATGAACAGCTTCCTTGGAGGAATAGAGACATCGGTATTAAAGGAGGAAGATAGAGAAGCTATGGAGACCCCTATAACTTTGGAGGAGCTACAGTCAGCAGTAAGGGGGATGGCAAATCAAAAGTCTCCTGGGCCAGACGGGTTGCCAGTAGAGATTTATAAACAATATGGGGAGGTACTGCTCCCAGAATTATGGAAGGTAGTAAATAGTGTAGCAGCAGAAGGGAAATTGCCCATCTCGATGACAGAAGCGATTATAATCGTACTCCAGAAGGAGGGAAAAGATCGACTGGATACAGCATCCTACAGACCCATATCACTACTATGCTCAGATATTAAGATCATGGCTAGGGTGATAGCAGCTAGGATGAATAAATATATTCAGAAACTTATACACCCGGATCAGTCTGGGTTTATCCCCAATAGAGCAACGAGTACTAATATCAGAAGGGTTTACCTAAACCTGCAAATGCCAATAGAGAATACCGGGAACAGAGCTATTCTATCGCTGTACGCAACAAAGGCATTTGACAGCCTAGAGTGGGATTATCTCTGGTTGGTTTTAGGAAAATTTGGGTTTGGACCTTATTTTATTAGACTAGTAAAAACACTCTATAATTCCCCACAGGCAAAAATTAAAATTAATAATGAATGTTCCAAGATGTTCCGATTGGAGAGGGGGACGAGACAGGGCAGTCCCCTGTCTCCCCTCCTCTTCACATTGGCAATAGAACCATTGGCGATACTGATTAGATCCACACAAGATATTCAGGGATTTCAGAGGAAAGTAGGGGAGGAGAAAACTGCATTATATGCAGATGATATATTACTTTTTTTGGGGGATACCAATAAGTCTCTGAAAGGGGCAGTACAGCTAGTAGAACGATATGAACAATTTTCGGGCTTAGTGATAAATTGGGGAAAGTCAGCACTCCTACCTGTGGACCCATTGGACAATTTAGATTTAGGCGATATGTCTTAGTTAAAAGTGGTGGAAAAGATGGACTATTTGGGGATAGTGGTAACACGGCACCCAGAGCAGTATATCCATAACAATTTGGGTCCTTTGTTGGATAAATTTAAAAGAAAAGCAGACATATGGGGACGACTGCCACTGTCAGTGGCAGGTCGTATTAACCTCATTAAAATGATCTGGATGCCGCAATTGCTATATATACTTCATAATAGCCCAGTATGGATAGGAAAGGAATGGTTTAGGAAGCTAGAAACCCTGTTCAGGGAACTGATCTGGAAGAACGGTAAAGCAAGGATTGGGCTTTCAACACTACAATTGCCAATAAACGAGGGCGGGATGGCAGTTCCGCACCCTCGTAGCTATTTTCTAGCTGCTCAATTACAGCATTTGAGCGGATGTGGTATAAGAAATGGAGAAAATACCAGCAGTAAAAAGTTGCTAGTAGATGCTCCTCATAGTACTATAATAGAAAATCTTGAGGCAAACACCTTCTCGGTTAAATACCCAACGCTGGGAATGACTACGAGGGTGTGGAAAGCGAGTAAAGTAGCATTGGGATATGAGGGGTTGACGGAACATTCCCCCCTTTGGGATAACAAAAATTTGAAGGAAATCCAGGCCATGGGTAAAATCAGAGAATGGGAGAAGTTGGGTATAACTAGAGTAATACAATTATATAAGGCCAACACATTGAAATCCTTTGCGGAACTGAGTAGAGAATATTTTACAGGTACTTATAAATAAGGCATGCCTTACAAGTTCAATTTAAATCGCAATTAGTGGTATGGGAAGAAACCCCATATCTCCAAAGAATAATTAAAGGGGGAGACCTCAAAGGCATTATTTCAGATCTATACCTACAGATCAGCACTAGATCAATACCTAGAGATTCGGTGGAGAAAAATAGAGGGAAGTGGGAGAAAGACCTAGGCACTATAATAGCCGACCAATGGGTACAGATATTAGATCAAGGGCCACTGGTGTCACTATCCCCATCACAGAGAATGTCACATTTATTTTTAATACATCGAGTATATTATACCCCAAAGAGGCTGTATATGTATGGGAGGAAATCAGACGATAAATGCCCTAGATGCCAGGACTCAGGAGATCTTATACACATGATGTGGAGGTGCCCGAAGTTACAGAGGTGTTGGAGAACAGTACTGGATACAATTAACATAACTTTTGGGATAGAATTAAAAGTGGAAGCAAAAGTCTGTCTGCTAGGATGTATGGAAGGAAGCTTCGGACAAAAAAACATCATGGTAGCAGTACGAAGGTGCCTGTTTCAGGCTAGGAAACTGTTAGCACAAAACTGGCAAGCATCGAAAGCCCCGAAACTGACAGAATGGGTTAATACAATGAATGCGACAATATGGAAAGAAAGGGTAGTATTTATCAGAAGAGGAAATTTTAACAAATTTAAAACACTATGGGAACTTTGGTTGAAGAAAATGGGTTGCCCACCATAAAGGAAGTATAGTGAAGTGGTGCTAGTAAAATTGGGAAAGTGCCTATCTGAACAAGGCATTTCCCGGTTCTGCCTTGTGACATGACAGAGATCACTGCTCCCTGTCACAGTTAGAATCACTCCATAGGACACACTTAACCCCTTGATTGCCCATTAGTGTTTAACCCCTTCCCTGCCAGTGTCATTTACACAGCAATCAGTGCATTTTTATAGCACTGATCGCTGCATAAATGACAATGGTTCCAAAATAGTGTCATAAGTGTCCGATGTGTTCACCACCATTACTAATAAAAAATTAGGGATTGATCTGATTGGACGATACCGGAAGTGATGTGAGACTGGCGCTAGTCGACATTTTATGCTGAAAATCTTTTTGTTTCATGTAAGGATGCATTTTGTTTTACAATAAATTTATTTATCAAAACGTACTTCACTATTGGACCCCCCTTCTTTGTCCCCTACCCCCATCTCTGGTGAGGTGTGCTCTGCCGGAAAGCGGTGGTTATTGAGGATTTTAGGGACACGAGAGGATATCCCTGAGAAGAGGTATACCCCTAGTGGAGACAGTGGAGGAGAGGAGCCGGGACTGAGCCAAATTGTACATCCAATACCCCTAGTGGAGACAATGGAGGAGAGGAGCCTGAATAGAGCCTAGTTGTACATCTAGCGCCTTGTGACAACTGCCCTAAGGTGAGAGGCTAGTGAGCACTATTTTAGGATTGCATTTCCCTGCACCCACCTCCCCGTTTGCCTTAAGAAGACAAGTGTGGTCACAGTCACTTGCTCTGGTTCTGGGGCTGTAAAAGACAGATTTGGGACATATGGACATTGTGCAATTTTTTCTTTACTGATTTTTTGATACTTGAACTCTATTGCTTGTGTATTATCAGCACCAATTGGTTTGCGTGACATTACTGACCTTTTATATACACGTATTGGTTTTATTTATTATTATTTTACACACATCTGTATCACTATGGGATTTTAATGTTTTAATATGTATGCAATTTAATGTTTATTATTAGTAAGTGTGCACTAATACAGCATTAACACTAATATAGTACCATCACTATTAATAATCCCCTATTTTTGGGGGGCGTGGCGACCGAGCTCCGTAATGGACACTTAATCCAGAGCTCCGCTCGGCCGCCGGAGAACATCCGACGACATCCGTGCCCCAGACCGCCATCCACGGCTATAATACACCCTGCAGGCATCCCTCAGCTCCGCTGCATCGGCGGACATGACCCGCCATCGGAAAAACCCCCAACACCCGCAGAAACTACAGGAGTTCTTTAGAGCGCGCGGGTCTCCACAAGATGGCGCCGGCGCCTCAGGCATTCAAACGGCGAAGCAGGCCGGGACATCTGACGGCCGCTCCGGTCATCCACAGGCCAGAAACGGACCCCATCTGACGAGCGGATCCTCTTCTGGGACCTCTAGTCCATCCACCAGGAGCCCTGCTAAACAGAAGCAGAGGACCAAATCCCCTGTGAGACCGCTGATGGACCCTGAGATGGAGGTAAGCAGGCCTCCTAATATAGGGGATGTCACCACACAGCCCTCACAAGATCCCATAGCTGCCTTCCCTACCTCTGACAGGCCAGTTTCAGAAACGGTACTTAAGGATATGTTACTGTCCTTAAAAGCATCCATCCATGCTGATTTAACTGCTGGTATAACTCTTTGCCACAGAGAAGTTCAGGCCCTGGGTGACAGAGTGGATCAGGTGGAGCACAGCCTCAATAGGGTTACCTCATCATTCAACACAATGGTAGATGCACACAATAACCACAGTGAGGAAATCGCATGGCTTAAAAACAAAGTCGCAGATTTGGAAGACCGATCCAGAAGGAACAACTTAAAAATTAGGGGGATTCCTGAATCTGTACTGCCTGCGCAACTACTACCATACGCCCAGGCCTTGTTCTCCTCTCTACTGCCTTCCTTGTCCCCTCAGGAACTCATAGTAGACCGTATACACCAAGAACAAATCCTAATTACGTCTCGCAGAGCTGACAATAAACATCCACAATATGCTGATTTGCAAATACTCCCAGATCTATCTAGGCATACTCTCCAGCTACGTCGCAACCTGGCGACAATCACTAAGGCCCTGCGGAACCACAATATTCCACACAAGTGGAAATATCCCGCCAAGCTATCAATTACACACAATGGAGCTTCCTTGCTTGTCAACACACTGGAAGAAGGCTTAGCAGCACTCCGCCAATGGGGCATACTGCCCGACAATACGTCTCCATCTGCACACAATTCCTCCTCCTCCCCATCTCCAATGCCTGAAGAATGGCAGGTAGTATCCCGCAAAAGGTCCTCAAAAAAGGACACTGGTGGTCACGGATGATAACCACACAACCTATGTTACACTTTTTTCTCCGGACACAGGGGTTATATGTTACGATCCCTGTTTTTTCCCTCAGAAAGCTGATAGCAGTTTCACCTGCACATGGATCAGTTTATGGATCCTTTTCTTACTATGTTCAGTATCTACTTACTACTAACTATGTTCAACTTTTGTTGTTTATGTATTTTTTTAAGTTCTATCTTTGAAGCACTACAACCGGAACAGAACCACCATACGCTTGCAGATTCACCTGACATCCATGATCATCGCCAGATCACACTACTCGGTCGCAGTGAGTATATGCATAACACCGCCTTGCATAATCCACACCAACTGACCCATGCCTATTAACTGCCTATCTATTAATGCCCGTGGTTTAAACCACCCCGCTAAACGACTGTCCATGTGGTCTGAAGCCAAAAAACATAGGGCTGATATATTGTGCGTTCAAGAAACGCACTTCCAGGATACAAAAGCCCCCACTTGCTCCCACAGAGAGTACCCTCATGTATTTTTGGCCAATACTCCTGGATATAAAAAAGGAGGCGTCATGCTCGCTTTAAGGGATACCCTTTCCTTCCAACACAAAGAAACCATCACTGATCCGAACGGCAGGTTTATCATTCTTAAAGGAAACATAAACTCCGTGCCCTACACACTAGTATCCTTATATGCACCGAACTCTCATCAAATCCGCTTCCTTAGCAGACTGCTGAAAAAAGTGAAAGACCACTTTTATGGCTCTGTACTCTTATGCGGTGATTTCAATCTCATAGTGGACCCTAAACTGGACTCTTCTGCTCGCAAAACTAACAGTTCCTCATACCTCAGTAAACTGATGAACAATGCTGACCTGTTCGACATCTGGCGATGCATGCATGCAAATGAAAGAGACTACACTTTTTTTTCACACAGGCATTGCTCGTACTCTCGCATTGACCTATTTCTGTCAGACAAATGGTTACTACAAAAAGTTTCCTCGGCTTGTATACACGACATAACTTGGTCTGACCACGCAGCCGTGACCATTACTATTACTGATCAGGTTGTCTCCTCTTCCCCACCCATCTGGCGCACTAACACAAGGTTACTTCAAGACCCCCGTACTTCCACAGTGATCTCCAAACATATAAAGGACTTTTTTCTCAATAACACAGATTCTGTCAGTGATCCATTTACCCTTTGGAATGCCCACAAGGCATATATGAGGGGTATCTTGATACAATTAGGCGCTAGGGAAAAAAGACGCAGAACAGCACAAATCACAGCTATCCTACATGACTTACACACTCTAGAGGATCAGAACAAACAGGCACCGACTACTGTTCTCACTCACAAGATATCCCAATGCAGAGATACACTTAGGGCAATCCTTTCACAACAATACGACTACCACCTCAGACGCCTGAAATTGACGTCATATGCCAATGCCAATAGAGCTGGCAAATACCTGGCGAACAGACTCAAGAACGTAAAGGTATAGCAATGTACTACAATCTTTTGCACAACAAACAGGTATTTGTAAAATCGGTGGCACATATGAAGTGGGACTCCGACATGGGTATCACAATTACAGATGACCAATGGAAATTTGCATTTCACATTATACAAAAATCTTCCCATTGCATTAGCCACTGGGAAACTTCACTTAGAGATATCAACAGGTGGCAATACACCCCCTGTAGACTTGCGAAAATGTTCCCGGGTACTTCCCCTCTCTGCTGGAGAAACTGCGGTCACAAAGGCCATATTCTCCACATTCTCTGGGAATGCCCTAGTATCACCAGTCTGTGGAACCAAACGTTTACACTCATTTCATCCCTAACGGGGTTGATTACACATCCCACCCCCTCATTGACTATACTACTGATAGGTTTGGAAGATTTTCCATACACAATGAGACATGTGGTGTCCCACATTATATTGGTTACCAGATCCTTGATACTACAACATTGGAAAACAATTCCGACTGTCAATATCACTGATGTTACCAGAAAAGTCCACCAAAACTACACGTTCGAACGGCTCTTGGCAATTAACTCACTTAATTGTTCTAAATTTGATGACATGTGGAAAATATGGACCGACAAATACGCTATCACATAGCTTTCTACATAACTTACTGAGAATGCTGTACATACTCTGGTTCTGTGCTTCTATATACTTATAATTTTTGTTTTGTTCTATTTACTTCTTTGTATGTTACAAAACTCAATAAACATTTTTGAATGAAAAAAAAAAAAATAATCCCCTATTTTACACTTTATTTATATATTTTAATAAGTGCAATTTTAGTGCGAAATCATTAATTTTTCATTTGATTTTGTGGTTCTGTGTTCACCATTAGATTTTGCTGCTACACTTAAGAATTTTATTCTACACCTTTGGCACTTATTAGTTGGTTCTTATTCACATATTTATAGCACCATTTGAGATATTTATAAACTTTATATGCGTTTTTCACGTGCGCTCTTTTCTAGTTTCAAATAGTGCAAAGGTCACCTATATCACTTTCATGACAGCGATCACTGCTCCCTGTCATCGGGAGCAGTGATCGCTGTCATGTGAGATGTAGCCCATCCCCCCACAGTTAGAATCACTCCATAGGACACACTTAACCCCTTGATTGCCCATTAGTGTTTAACCCCTTCCATTCCAGTGTCATTCACACAGCAATCAGTGCATTTTAATAGCACTGATCACTGCATAAATGACAATGGTCCCAAAATAGTGTCAAAAGTGTCCGATGTGTCCACCATAATGTCGCAGTCCCGATAAAAATCGCATTTCACCACCATTACTAATAAAAAGAATGTAATAATAAAAATACCTAAGAACTATCACCTATTTTGTAGACACTATAACTTTTGCGCAAACCAATCAATATAAGCTTATTGTGATTCTTTTTACCAAAAATATGTAGAAGAATACATATCGACCTAAACTGAGAAAAAAAAATGTTTTTTATATATTTTTATTATAGCTAAAAGTAAAAAAAATATTGCATTTTTTTCAAAATTGTCGCTCTTTTTTGGCTTATATTGAAAAAAATTTAAATTGTTGAGGTGATCAAATACCACCAAAAGAAAGCTATATTTGTGGGAAAAAAGGACGTAAATTTTGCTTAGGTGCAACGTCGCACGACCGCGCAATTGTCAGTTAAAATGACACAGTGCCGAATCGCAAAAAGTGCTCTGGTCAGGAAGGGGTAAAATCTTCCAGGGCTGAATCGGTTAATCTAAACCCTTAGTGGATTACATTTAGCTTGCAAAAACACTTTGAGGGGAATTTGCTAAGAATGGAACAGCCAGAATTTGGAGCAATTGGGCATGGCAACAAATAAACTTCTATCTTGTGCTAGTTCAGACCAGATGCACGGCCAATGCAGTAAATTCCAGTCATTTTCTGGTCAGTTTCTGCACTGGAAACTGACTGGAATTGACTGCACTGGTGTAAACTAGAGCCTTTGGAATACATGGAAAACACTGTGCAAGCATTTTTAGGGCCAGTTCACTCCACAAACATGCTCTCTGTATATGTTCCGGATACGTTTTGCAGTCGTTCCAGTGCATTTTTGATATAATTTGTATATGTTCCAGTACAGTTCTGTGAAGAAAAAATGCAGCACGCTCTTCTTTTTTTTTTGCACCAGAAACTGACCGGAAACTGACTGCACTGGTGTGAACTAGAGCCATTGGAATACATGGAAAACAATGCATGCATTTTTAGGTTGGATACTTACACAACTTCTTAGGATTCTGTCTGCTGCATTTCTAGTAAATTTCCCTCTTTGTATTATAAACATTTGCTGTTTTTTGTTTTTATTCCATATTACCTATTTTTGTCCCCAGTTGTGCCTCTCAGCGCTAATGATCTCTCCCAACCATTTTCTGTATTCAGGCTTTCTCTCCAGATGTACAGCACATAGTTTCTCAGGACTATTTGCTGATTGTAACAATAGTTGACCATGCCTATGCAATGTGTGTCAGCACAGCCGGTTTAATCTACCTCAAGGGTCTATGTGGCAGGTAGGGATGAGCTTCGAGTTCGAGTCAAACTCATGCGGACCTTGGCTCAGCACCTGGGAAACCCCCTTATATATGCGTACACATATATACACACATAGCTATTGTCCATCCTGAACTTTGAACTGCCTGGCTAACCCATTCGTGCACAAGAGGGTTTGTATAGCTGAAAAATTCTCTGCCCCGGTGTGACTCCTGTCCTCTAGGCATACAAGCTGCAGCACTGTGTGGCATCTTTTAGTTTGAGCCACGGAATAGCCTCTTGAACACTTAAGGGGGAGTGATGGATCAGAGGGTGACTCAGCGGAAGAGGACACTGAGATGAGGAGGTGAAGGTGCAGGCAACAGTTCCATAACCATCAGCAGCAGCTTTAACTAAGCGGGGAGGCTGAAAAAGTTACAGCAGTGTGCCGGTTCTGCATTTTTGCCAGCAGAGTCATTAAGTTAGTCATAAATGATATATACCGCCCCTATACATACTTGATACATACTTGATGGACCACATATCTGTGATCATACTGACCTTGCTGCTGACTGTGTGGTCCAGGAATGTGGAATCACATCACCATCCACTTAATAGTGAAGGGCAGGGATGGCCTTAAGGGCAAATAAATGGTGGCAGGGAACCTACCACTGTGGTACAGCACAGGTCCAAGTTCCCGAAAGGGGAACAGAGTTCACTAGCTAGAAAGTTGTAAAGACAGGATTTTTACCAAGCTGGCCTTTAGGCACTGGACATGGGGATGACTAGGGTGCATTTTTTTTTCTCTAGCAACTGGAGCATCAAAACTTGATGTTCAATGCTACAGCTGGTGGGATGGGGTTGGCAGAATTGGAGCAAGGTTGCAGCCTGTGCTTGGCCCTATTCTGCCTGGCCCCATGCAGATGCTGTTCCCCACTGAAGGAGCCAGAGTCCTTGATATACTACCAGCCCTCTCGCTGGAGGCTGCTAAGAGGGAATCAAGTATACTGGGGGAGAGGTGAAAAGAGAAGAGATGGAAGAGGGGGATTTTGGCCCCTTCCTGATGAAGAGCAATCAAAAAAGTTTTTAGAAAATAACAAAAGTACCTGAGCTGTGATGTAATCCACAAAATAAGATGGCCACTTTCACAAACAAGCAGTATACTTGGCTTATATAGAAAATATAAAAAATGTGTAGCACCAACAAATGAAAAACAGTTTAAACAAAGAAAAACAAATGTATAAATGTTCATCAGATAATAAGATCAATCCTCCAAGATAGGAAAAGTCTTATTCAAAAGAAAAGTCTTATAAAAAAAGCAGATAAAATATAAATAATAATAATAAACAGGATCAGGCTAGGGTAAATTAAGCTTGCCAGGAGTCAACATACACTCATAGTATAGTATTTTTAAAATGAATGTATGTACATATAAAACCACAAATTAAAATATAAAACTTCTTACATAGAAAGAATGCTGACCCGGGATCATGCAGTGGCATGACTTTAGCACTAGTAAGTCCTACCGACATGTGTCGTCCAATAGGACGTTATCAAGGTGTTCTCTAGTGTCAACGTCCACCATCCTTTTGTAGCTTCTCAAAAAAAACGCCCTTTCAAGGCAATCACAGGCAAATCCGAAAATCTGAGATTATCCTTCCGCCATCTTGTCATAGATGCGGAACTGGAAACAGTATTTCCAACATTTTGTTGTAGGTCAGAAAACTGGAAATGGTAATTTGGCCATTTTACTGAAGGCTCCATGGGGAAAAATGTATATATATGCCCGGTGGCACTAGCACCGTCCTCCAGTGATATGGGGACATGGCAGTGTCTCCTGCTAGGAATTCGGATTAACAACCGCCCAATTAGAAATTATAAGATGAATGTGTTTATCCTCATAAGGACACATCAGTTTAAACGTATATCTTGGTAATGTGTACTGGCTGCTATGAGAAAGCGATATCGATCCACTACTAACAAATAAATATATCCCCATATAATACAAACTAAAGGACAACCAGTAGTTTAAAAGGTCATTCTGATACCAAATATCTATATATAACAATCTGAGCTGAATCTAGGTGTTATATAACATCCAGAAAAAATGTACATTACAATAATAATGAAAACTATTTATTATAAATAAAACAATTAATGTCCCAATCTGTGTTATGGCCATGAGGAGAATACAATTTAAGTTCATATACCAAACGCATTTCAAGCTTGGAAACCTCTTGCATCTTATTACAGCCTCTCCAATGTGATTTTAACCTATCAATGCCTATAAATTTGAGGTCCTTGGGATTACTCCCATGGACTATCCTGAAATGGGCTGAAAGGCTATGATTCTTAAATCTACTTTTAATGTTATAAATGTGCTCCCTAAGTCTCAGGCATCTCGTGGTTCTCCCTACATATTGTACACTGCAGGTACATTCCAGGAGGTATACAACATGCGTAGAAACAAAAGAGATAAATTAATAAATTTCATACTGTCACCCTGTATTAGAAGAAACAAAATCAGGCTTTTTTCGATGTCTCTGGCCACTAAACGTACAGATGACACATTTATTGCATATTTTCCTTCGTACTGGAAAGAATTCCAATTTTTGTGTTGGGTTCACAACATTTGGAGCAATTCTGTCCCTAAGGTTTGGTGCTTTTCTAAAGACTACTTATGGATTATCCGAAGGCTTTTCTTAAGAGCGGTATCCTGCTTCCAAATGCCCCAATGGAACTAAATTATTTGTCTAACCTGCCAGTGCTGAGCAGAATAGTTTGTGATGAAGGGGCAGGAAAAATTTGATGTGTTTTTTTTAGTAACTAACAAGGAAGATTTGTCCATTTGTGCTGGTTGCTAATTAAGTTTATTCAACTCTTTTTTATTATATCCTTTTTGTAAAAATCTGTCTTTCAAAATCTTTCTCTGTGTAAATTACTCTGCTGTATCGGTACAATTTATGCGCAATATCCCTTAGGGATATTTTAAGCCAAACTGGGTTATGGCAACTAGATAAAGGAATATAGCTATTCCTATGGCGGGGTCTGTCTCTATATGAGAAGTGATCTCAAAGCGAGTGTGAAAGAGGACCTAGCTGATGGAGAGTGTGATGAGTCTGCAGCCTTATGAATGGAATTGCATATAGATGTGCATAATTCAAAGTTAATCATTGAAGTTTGTTATAGACCACCCAATGTTAATGAGGAGGTGGAGACTCAGCTCCTAGCACAGATGGAAAGAGCTGCAAGGGCTGGGACAGTGATAATAATGGGGGATTTTAACTACCCAGAAATTGACTGGAGTAATGGCACTGCTGGGACAGTTAAAGGGCAAAAATGTATAAACCTATTACAGGACAATTTTATTAAAATAATACCTATAAGGATCACGGCCAAAGTAAAAAAAGAGCTTTTAAAAAATATAAAAATGAAGGAACACTAGTGTCGTTTAAATGTTACAAAGAATATAACAGAATATGTAAAAAGGAAATCAAGGACGCCAAAAGTCAAAACGAACGACAGATTGCAAAAGATAGTAGGACAAACCCCAAAAATGTTTTCAAATATATTAATAGTAAAAAGGTCAGGTCTGAGCATGAGGCCCTTTACAAAATAATCTAGAGTGGGTGACTGGGGACAAAGAGAAGGCAAATGTATTAAATAATTTCTTCATCTCTGTGTATACAAAGGAGCATGGGGGAGTTCATGTCCATAATAGGGGTGGTAGTGACACAGCCCCAAATGATCCACAATGGCTCAAAAGGGATATGGTCTAGAAATATTTAGACAGACTAAAGGTGGATAAAGCACCTGGACCAGATGGCATCCACCCACGGATCCTAAAAGAATTAAGCTCTGTAATTTCAAAGCCATTGTACCTCAATGCACTGTCTAATTGGGCGACTATGTGGCAGATGAGGTTTAATGTTAATAAATGTGAAGTTATGCAATTGGGAGCTAAGAATATGCATACATCATACATACTAAGGGGTATAAAACTGGGGGAATCGATCCCGTTAAGGGTGCCCGGAGCAGGCTCGAACCCCTAGACTTAATGCCGCTTATTTGACCTCCTCCTATGCATTACAATACATCCTAAGGGGAAGAGAGCTCAACCGTTCCAATATGATGGTCCATTACACCTGGGCCCAAGTTGAGTTTCAGAATTGTTTCATTGCAACACGGTTGTCACCTTTGTTTATTACAGTTTATTGATCTACCTTATGCTATACATATGCAAAGCCTACACTCTGTATGACTTGTTAAATTTAATAAAAATTTATTGAAAGAAAACTTGGAGACGGATCTGGGGTTTTGGTAGATCATAAGCTCAATAATAACATGCCAAGCTGCAGTTTCCAAAGTGAGCAAAGTTGTTTCTTGTATTAAGAGAGGTATGGACTCCAGAGGGAGATATCATTTACCCCTGTACAAATCATTAGTAAAACCTCATCTGGAATATGCAGTTCAGTTTTGGGCACCAGTTCTCCAAAAGGATATCAGGGAACTGGAGAAAGTGCAGAGAAGGGCAACCAAACTGATAAGAGGCATGGAGGAGCTCAGTTATGACTAGGGATGAGCTTCGAGTTGAACCCATGTTCGCCTCGAACATCAGCTGTTCGACCGTTCGTCGAATTGCAAATGTTATGGCCAATTATGTCTCAGGGGGTTTAGTACACGCCCCACACTATATAAGGCCGACTGCGTGGCGGCCTTGTGTAGTGTTTTGCGGTGGTGGTTAAATACAGACAGAGAGAGAGACAGTGTCATTTAATTTGAGTTATATAGAGTAGGCAGGCAAGCCAGTTAGCTGCACTTAAAGTGTATTGTGTATATATATATATATATATATATATATATATATATATATATATTGCAGTATTTTCACTTAGTGTACTGTGTCGTTTGCACAGTGTGCACCTAAAGCTTACCTGACTACAATTGCTGGTGTTCTTATACAAATACAGGCAGGGAACTGCAGTATTTTTATTTAGTGTCCTTTGCACAGTGTGCACCTAAAGCTTACCTGAATCTAATTGCTGGTGTTCTCATACAAATACAGGCAGGGAGCTGCAGTATTTTGATTTAGTGTCCTTTGCACAGTGTGCACCTAAAATTTACCTGAATACAATTTCTGGTGTTCTCATACAAATACAGGCAGGGAGCTGCAGTATTTTGATATAGTGTCCTTTGCACAGTGTGCACCTAAAGCTTACCTGAATACAATTGCTGGTGTTCTCATACTAATACCACATGCAGGGATCTGCAGTATTTTCAGTTAGTGTACTGTGTCCTCTGCACAGTGTGCAACTAAAGCTAACTGAAGACAATTGCTGGTGTTCTCATACTAATAACAGGCAGGAAGTTGATTCTGCTAGCTGCAGTATAATCAGTATATATATACATCCCAGCTTTGTGCAGCTACATCTCCCTGCAGGCCATTAGTATGTCTGGAAGGCCAACAAGGAGAGGCAGAGGGTCACGAGCCAATAATAGAGGGCAAGCATGCTCTGTGTCTAGAGGCAACAGTGCTGGTCGTGGACACGGTGCATCCTCAGCAGCACGTGGCCGTGGGACACGCTTGTCCTTTTTTTTCGGCAGCTGGCCGTGTTGAGCCACAACATGCCGAAGACTTGGTAGAGTGGATGACCAAGCCGTCCTCATCTTCCTCATCCTCTCTCAACCAGGCTCAGGGTACTTTGTCTGGCAAAGCAGCTGCCAACGTGGCCTCTTCCCTCGGCTCAATGGCATCGGTCACTCCTTTCCAAGCCACCACCATGTCCTCCTGAGGAGTCCCCCAAACTGTTTGACCACAGTTAACCACTTCAGCCCCGGACCAATTGTCAGCTTAAGGACCAGAGGTCTTTTTTCAATTTCGCACTGCACTGCTTTAACTGGTAATTGCGCGGTCATGCAATGTTGTAACCAAACGAAATTTGCGTCCTTTTCTTCCCACAAATAGAGCTTTCTTTTGATGGTATTTGATTGCCTCTGTGATTTTTATTTTTTGCGCTATAAACGGAAAAAGACCGCAAATTTTGAAAAAAAAAGATATTTTCTACTTTTTGTTATAAGAAAAATCTAATAAACTCAATTTTAGTCAAACATTTGGGCCAAAATGTATTCAGCCACATGTCTTTAGTAAAAAAAAAAAATGCCAATAAGCGTATATTTATTGGTTTGCGCAAAAGTTATAGCGTCTACAAACTAGAGTACATTTTCTGGAATTTACACCGCTTTTAATTTATGGCTTCTCATTTCTTGAGGTGCTAAAATGGCAGGGAAGTACAAAACCCCCCCCCAAATGACCCCATTTTGGAAAGTAGACACCCCAAGCTATTTGCTGAGAGGCATGTTGAGCCCATTGAATATTTTTTTTTTTTTTTTTAGTCCCAAGTGATTGAATAAAGAGTTGTCACTAAATGATATATTGCTCACACTTGCCATGGTTATATGTGGAGATGCACCCCAAAATACATTTTGCTGCTTCTCCTGAGTATGGGGATACCACATGTGTGGGACTTTTTGGGAGCCTAGCCGCGCACGGGGCCCCGAAACCCAAGCACCACCTTCAGGATTTCTAAGGGTGCAAATTTTTGATTTCACTCCTCACTACCTATCACAGTTTCGAAGGCCATAAAATGCCAAAATAGCACAAAACCCCCCCCCCCAAAATGACCCCATTTTGGAAAGTAGACACCCCAAGCTATTTGCTGAGAGGCATGTTGAGTCCATGGAATATTTTATATTTTGCCACAAGTTGCGGGAATATTACAAACATTTTTTTTTTTGCCCAAAGTTGTCACTAAATGATATATTGCCCACACATGCCATGGGCATATGTGGAATTACACCCCAAAATACATTCTGCTGCTTCTCCTGAGTACGGGGATACCACATGTGTGGGACTTTTTGGGAGCCTATCCGCATACGGGACCCCGAAAACCAAGCACCGCCTTCAAGATTTCTAAGGGCATACATTTTTGATTTCACTCCTCACTACCTATCACGACCTATCACAGTTTTGAAGGCCATAAAATTCCAAGATGGCACAAAACCCCCCCCCCCCAAATGACCCCATTTTGGAAAGTAGACACCCCAATCTATTTGCTGAGAGGCATGTTGAGCCCATTGAATATTTTGTCCCAAGTGATTACAAAAAAAAAAAAAAAATGTTGTCGCTAAATGATATATTGCTCACACATGCCATGGTTATATGTGGAATTGCACCCCAAAATACATTTTCCTGCTTCTCCTGAGTACGGGGATACCACATGTGTGGGACTTTTTGGCAGCCTAGCCGTGTACGGCACCCCGAAAACCAATCACCGCCTTCAGGATTTCTAAGGGTGCAAATTTTTGATTTCACTCCTCACTACCTATCACAGTTTCGAAGGCCATAAAATGCCAAAATAGCACAAAACCCCCCCAAATGACCCCATTTTGGAAAGTAGACACCCCAAGCTATTTGTTGAGAGGCATGGTGAGTATTTTACAGCTCTCATTTGTTTTTGAAAATGAAGAAAGTAAAGAAAAAAAAAATTTTTTTTTTTTTTTTTCAATTTTCAAAATTTTGTGACAAAAAGCGAGATCTGCAAAATACTCACCATACCACTCAGCAAATAGTTTGGGGTGTCTACTTTCCAAAATGGGGTCATTTGGGGGGGGGGGGGGGGGTTTGTGCCATCTGGGCATTCCATGGCCACCGAAACTGTGATTGGCAGTGAGGAGTGAAATAAAAAAATTACACCCTTAGAAAGCCTGAAGGCGGTGCTTGGTTTTTGGGGTCCCGTACGCAGCTAGGCTCCCAAAAAGTCCCACACATGTGGTATCCCCGTACTCAGGAGAAGCAACAGAATGTATTTTGGGGTGTATTTCCACATATTCCCATGACATGTTTGAGCAATATATCATTTAGTGACAACTTTTTGAAAAAAAAAATTTTTTTTTTTTTTTTTCATTATTCAATCTCTTGGGACAAAAAAAAAAAAAATTTAATGGGCTCAACATTGCTCTCAGCAAATAGCTTGGGGTGTCTACTTTCCAAAATGGGGTCACTTGGGGAGGGGGTTTGAAATGTCCTGGCATTTTATGCACAACATTTAGAAGCTTATGTCACACATCACCCACTCTTCTAACCACTTGAAGACAAAGCCCTTTCTGACACTTTTTGTTTACATGAAAACATATTTTTTTTTTTGCAATAAAATTACGTTGAACCCCCAAACACTATATATATTGTTAAAGCAAAGGCCCTACAGATTAAAATGGTGGGTGTTGCATTTTTTTTTTCCACACAGTATTTGCGCATCGATTTTTCAAACGCATTTTTTGTGGAAAAAATACACTTTTTTTTATTTTTAATGCACTAAAACACACTATATTGCTCAAATTTTTGATGAAATAAAAAATATGATCTTAGGCCAAGTACATGGATACCAAACACGACATGCTTTAAAATTGCGCACAAACACGCAGTGGCGACAAACTACATACATTTTTAAAAGCCTTTAAAAGCCTTTACAGGTTACCACATTAGATTCACGGAGGAGGTCTACTGCTAAAATTACTGCCCTCGATCTGACCTTCGCGGTGATACCTCACATGCATGGTGCAATTGCTGTTTACATATGACGCCAGACCAACGCTTGTGTTCGCCTTTGCGCAAGAGAAGGGGGGGGGGCAGGGGTGCTTTTTTTTTTTTTTTTTTTTTTTTAATTTACTTTTTTTTTTATTTTTAAACTGTTCCTTCCATTTTTTTTCTTAGTTATCATTTTTATTGTTATCGCAGGGAATGTAAATATCCCCTATGATAGCAATAGGCAGTGACAGGTACTCTTTTTTTGAAAAAAATTGGGGTCTATTAGACCCTAGATCTTTCCTCTGCCCTCAAAGTATCTGACCACACCAAGATCGGTGTGATAAAACGCTTTCCCAATTTCCCAATGGCGCGGTTTATATCCGGGAGGGGGGACATTCCCTCCCACTGCTTGTAAAAGCAGTCTAGAGGCTAATTACCTGCTAGAATTGCTTTTACATGAAAGCCGATCACTGGCTGAAAAGAATGATACCAAGATGATACCTAAACCTGCAGGCATCATTCTGGTATAACCATTCAAAGTCCAGCAACATACTGGACATATATTGTAATCTTTTTTTTTTTTCATGCAGCCTCTTGGCTGAACGAAAAAAAAAGAGATTGATTGGTGGGTATGCCCACCATTAGAATACCTCCCTTCATCCACCCACTTCTAATGATGGGCATACATGCACCATTTATATATGCCGAGGCATGGGGGCATCCTCCCGCAAAAAAGTTATGCCACGTACACATGGTCGGACTTTTCCACGGGCAAGCCTCCGTTGGAATTTCTACCGTATGTACGTGGCATTAGGAGCAAATCGCTCCTCCGCCCCTGCTGGCCCCATGCTCCGGCATATATGCTCTTTTTTCTTTTTTTAACTGTGGTGGTGAAATCACCTCCTACAGCGTTGGAGTCGCGGCTTTATGTATCGTGGGAGCAAACGCTGTTGCTGTCAAGATACATAAATCCGCGCTGCAACTGAATGGCGTACCTGCTAAGCAAATTATGGTTAACATTAAAACAATGTAACATTACAGTATAACAGTAAGACCTTACCATACCATACCTGCAAAGCAAATACCAAAAAAAAACATAGTAAAAAATAAAACATTTTTTTAACGCAACCGATGCTTAAAATATATATATGCCGAAGCATGGGGGCATCCTCCCGCAAAAAAGTTATGCCACGTACACATGGTCGGACTTTTCCACGGGCAAGCCTCCGTCGGAATTTCGACCGTATGTACGTGGCATTAGGAGCAAATCGCTCCTCCGCCCCTGCTGCCCCCATGCTTCGGCATATATGCTCTTTTTTTTAACTGTGGTGGTGAAATCACCTCCTACAGCGTTGGAGTCGCGGCTTTATGTATCGTGGGAGCAAACGCTGTTGCTGTCAAGATAAATAATCCGCGCTGCAACTGAATGGCGCACCTGAAAACAAAAAAATGGTTAACAATAAAACACAGTAAACAAAATTACATACCTGAAAAGCAAGCATCATAAAACATAATAAAACATTGCAGAATAGAATGGAGTACAAAAGAGCAACAATAGAGAGAGAATAGAGAGAGAGAGAGAGAGAGAGACAATAAAACGACAACTATTTTTGTTTTTTTTTATTTTATATTTTATTTTTTTTTTTTTTTTTTTTTTTTTTTTTTTTTTTTTACACTTTTTTTTTAAACTATAACTATAATTTTAACTGTAACGGTCGGGTCTCAAAATGCGATGGCATTCTTGAGACCCTGTAACTATAATTTTAACTGCAACGGTCGGGTCTCAAAATGCGATGGCATTCTTGAGACCCTGTGAAAGTGTATCCTAGCCTGTGAAATGCTGTACCCTACGCTAATACCTCACCAGTGAGTGGTAGCGTTCAAAACATTCACCAATGCAGAGACCAGGATTGTCAGGACAGCGTGGACAATAATAACGGGTGTCACGCCTACATCCGCGCTTGCTACAGACACAACATCTTTTTTGGGGGGCTCGTTGGGTAGGGGTACTCGGGAGGACATAAGAATAATGCCTCTCATGCAGCCGGCTTACTGCATTTGGTAGGGGATGGTGAGGTGCAGAACCGCCTGGATACAGGAGTTCTGTGACAACCTCTCCCTGGAATTCAGGGAAGGGTAAAGTCCCGCCTGAAGCTCTGTATAGCACAGGAGCATTCAGCAAAGCCAATTGGAACAAATAAATAGACACTTTTTTGTACCAGCGTCTAGCCTTACGGGCAACTAGGTACGGCGCCAACAACTGGTCGTTGAGGTCCACCCCTCCCATATTAAAGTTATACTCGTGGACACAGAGGGGTTTCATCACAACACCAGCCACCGTACGAATTTGGACTGTCGTGTCTGCATGAAGGGAGGTAAGAACGAAAACATTCTTATTATCCCTCCACTTCACAGCAAGCAAATTATTACACTTGAAGCAGGCTCTCTCCCCCAGCCTAAGAAGGGAATCTACAAGCCGCTGGGGAAAGCCCCCGCGATTAGGTCGCACGATGCCACATGCTCCAATCTGCTGATCAAACAAGTGACTAAACAGTGGCACGCTCGTGTAATAATTGTCCACGTACAAGTGGTACCCCTTTCCAAATAAGGGTGACACCAAGTTCCACACTATCTTGCCAGCGCTCCCTATGTAATCTGGACAGTTTTCCGGCTCTACGTAACTATCTTTTCCCTCATAAACCGAAAAGCTCCACGCATAGCCTGTTGCCCTGTCACAGAGCTTGTAGAGCTTGACCCTGTATCTGGCACGCTTGCTGGGAAGGTACTGTTTGAAAGACAAGCGGCCAGAAAACTTAATCAGGGACTCGTCAATGCAGACAACTTGATTGGGAGTAAACAAGGCTGCAAAACATTGGTTGAAGTGGTTTATGAGGGGCCGAATTTTGTAGAGCCGATCAAATTAAGGGTCTCCACGAGGACGACAAAGTTCATTGTCACTGAAGTGCATGAACCGCAAGATCTGTTCGTATCGTGCCCTGGACATGGAGCAAGAGAACACGGGCATTTGGTGGACTGGTGAGGTGGACCAATAAGTCCTCAGAGTCGGGAATTTATGTATGCCCATGTTGAGGGAAAGGCACAGAAAGGTCTTAAATTCGGAAACCGTAATTGGTCTCCAATCTCTGGCAAGGGAAGGCAACTGGGGATTAGCGGCGATGTATTGACCAGCGTATATATTACTTTGGTCCACAATAGATCTATAGAGATCTTCCGTGAAAAACAGCGAATAAAAATCGGATGGCTTAAAATCAGCTGTTTCCACCTGAATACCGGGTTGGCCAGTGAATGGGGGAAGTACGGGTTCTGCAGAAGTGGTGGGCATCCAATTAGGATTGGCGTATTCTGCAGGAAGGGCACTATGTGATCGATGGGCCTGCCTTTGTCTTCTTCTTGGTGGCAGCAGGACACTACTTGTGCTTGCCACCTCGCCAGCTTGAACTGCACTAATGGGACTCGCCACGTCACCACGTGTTACTGCAGTGCTGGATGTACATCCAGGGTGTACTAGGCCGCTGGTGCTTGCCACTTCACCAGAAGGAATAGCAGCGCTAGTACTTCTCTGCTCCATACGAGAGACCTGCGGTTCTTGCACCTCAACAACAGCAGAAGATCGGGATCGGGTACGCCTGACCTTAGCAGGGACCACACCTCTGTCGCCAGAGCTATCTGTCATGGAGCCGCTGTTGTCTACTGGATCGTATTCTGAGCCTGATTCTGACAGATGAGTGACCTCCTCTTCACTATCTGACATACTCAGAAACAAGTAGGCCTGTTCACTAGTGTACTTTCGATTTGCCATTTTGGGCTCTAAATTTAGTAGTACACTAGTGAGATTCACAGGTAAAAAAGCTCCTGACTGTTAGCGACTGAATCAAAACGCTACCAAAAAAACTGTTAGCGATCGCAGGGATCAGGCCTGACTCTGCGAACGCTGCAGTTATGTGTGCTTAGTGTTTTGTAAGTGACAGTGATCGATCGATACTGCACTTGGGTGGGCTGGGCTGGGCTGGGCGGGGGGGAAAACGCAGGTGCTAGCAGGTATCTGGGCTGATCCCGCTAACAATGCGTTTTTTGGAACCCTAAACTGCTGGGACCCTAGTATAGATCTGATCAGATATTGATCTGTTCAGATACTATACCACTAAGGGAGGTGTATGCTTTGCGCGTGGGTGTTTGCGGTACTGGCACTAACCTGGGGCGACGCAGACCTTATTTGACCCTAAAACCTAATTGATATCACCCGCCGGGCGATCAGGGGGTTAAACCGTTAGTTGGGTAATAAATGGCGGGGTGCCCTGACAGTATAAAAAACAAACTAACTAACCAGCATCACCCGTAACAGTTATACGGTGATCACTGGTGAAAGGGTTAACTAGGGGCAATCAGGGGGTTAAAACCTTTATTAGGTAATATATGGGGGTACCTGACGCTATATAAAAACCTGACGGGGAACCTAAAAAACTAAATAACTAACTGGCTAACCAGCGTCACCAGTGACACTTATACAGTGATCACTGGTGAAAGAGTTAACTCTAGGGGCAATCAAGGGGTTAAAACCTTTATTTAGGTTGTAATATGGGGGTACCTGACCTATAAACCTATTTATAAACCTATATAAACCTGGCGGTTAACCTAAAAAAAAAACTGGCTACCTAGCGGCACCAGTGACACTAATGCAGCGATCAGAAAAACGATCGCTTAGTGACACTGGCAAAAGGGGGTGAAAGGGTTACCTGGGGGGCAATCAAGGGGTTAAACCTTTATTAGGGGGGGGTAGGGGGCTACCTTAGACCTAAAGGGGCCTAAAACTAACTGCCCTGACAGTTATTGCAGTCACAACTGACACTAAATGCAGTGATCAGTAAATAAATGATCACTGCAATCAGTGACACTGTGACTGGGGGGGCAGGGGGTGATCTGGGGGGTGATCAGGGGGTGACAGGGGGGTGAAATGTGTGCCTATGTGTGCCTGGTGTCAGTGTAGTGTTTGTGCACTAACCTGATGTCTTCTCAGCTCGGCGTCCCGGTCAGAAAGACCGGCACGAGGAGCGTGACATCACTTCCTCTTGCCTGTGTTTACAATACACAGGCAAGGGAAGCATCTGATTCGCCAGGAGCGATCGCGAGGGGGTGGCCAGAAACCACTGGCCGTCCCCTCGTCCCGGATCGCTCCTGAAGCGATGCCGACCGTCCCCGCCGGCGGAGGGGGTTCCGATCGGACACCCCACCCGCCGGAAGAATGTCACGTACAGGTACGTGATTTTGCCTGTACGTGCCATTCTGCTGACGTATATGTACATGGGGCGGTCGGCAAGTGGTTAAAAAGTTTCTTTTTTTTAAATTTTTTTTAATCTTTATTAAATTTTTCATATATACAAAAGTCAAAGATAAAAAAAAAAGGTACCATATACATCAAGAGATACATTCCTCATTTCACGACTTCTATTCAACTCTATATATTCCTTTATCTCTCCATTATAAACCGTACATTGTTGACTACGCTTCTGTTTAACACATAGTGGGGAGAGCAGGAGGATTACTCTTCCCTTTCTACTTATTAACCCTTTCCCTCCCCCTTTTTAATCTATAGGCTCAGACGGGTTCATTTTAATTAGCCATGGGCTCCACATTTTATTGAATTCTCTAATATTACATCTCTTTATATATACCGCCTTTTCTTTATACAGGTTCTCGTTTACTATCCCAATCCAGTTATCTACCGTGGGTGGTTCCTTTGACTGCCATTTACCTGAAATTAGTTTTCTGGCTTGAAATAAACATCTCAGGACTGCCATAGTTTTTCTTCTACTCTCCTCTCTTTCTTCTCTATATCCCAAAATACACTCTTTAGGTTCCAGATTAAGTTTAATTCCAAATATCTCACTTATACTGCTAGTCACGCCCCTCCAGTAATACACCAGCTTGGGGCATTTCCACAGCATATGAATGAGATCTCCTGTTTTTTGGCATCTGGGACAGTTGTCGTCAGCCCTTTTGCCAAAGCTAAACAGCCGTTTGGGGGTATAGTATGCTCTATTAATCAGCATCAAGTGTGACATTCTCTGCGGAGGGGACACCGATACCTTTGACCCTTTTTCCAAAATTCTTTTCCATTGTATATCTGTTATTGGACCAACATCTTCCTCCCATTTTTCTTTTACCTTTACAAGTCTCCCCTTTGCATCTATTTCTTGTCCCATGGATTCATATAACCCTGATATCAGTCCTTTAGTTGATCCTGTCTGCAAAATCTTTTGGAATATTGGCATTCTTTGCCATATTAATGGTTGTTCCGAAAATTGTGCCCCAAGGGCATGTTCCACTTGTAGATATGAAAAAAGGGAGTTCTGTGATATATTGAACTCTCGCTTCAGCTCCGTGAATTTTTTCAATGTATTACCTCTATATAGTTGCCTCAGATTCCTAATCCCTTTTTTTTCCCACTCCCTTATTTTACCTATCAAGTAAATCTCTTTGAGGTTTTTATTATTCCACAAGGGTGTTTGGTCGATCATTCCTTTGTAATGTAGTTGTTTTTTAACTGATATCCAGACTTTCCCCACCATTTTTATTGTAGGATATTCATTACCAAATGAGCCCGCCTCTATTGTTTCTATTAGTGTATCATGTCCTGCTTCCACCAGCATCAGTTCTAAATTCGGGCTGCCCCCCCCCGGACCCCACACCCCAGCAGCTGCTGCAACTGAGCCGCCAGGAAGTAGCGCTCCGGGTGGGGCACCGCAAGGCCCCCCTCTCTCACTGGGAGTTGCAGGGTACCAAGAGGGATCCTGGCCTGACCCCCTTTCCAGATAAGTTCCCTAAAAAGGGTTTCGATTTTCCGGAACCAACTCTTGCATACCCACACCGGGGAATTGTGTAGCACATACAGGAGCTGTGGCATCCAGATCATCTTTATGAGAGCACACCGGCCCGCAACTGACAGGGGAAGATGTTTCCAAACAGCTATCTTCCTTTTAAACTTGGTCAATAACGGTACCAAATTAAGCCTCACATATTGGTTAGGATCCTTCGTCAGGACTACTTCCAAATATTTCAAAGCATTAACCACCTCCAGATGGGGCATTCTTGGCATTCTAACCTCCGCATCTGTACTAATTGGGAGTAGTTCTGATTTCTTCCAGTTTATCTCAAGTCCTGTAAACCTGCCATAATCCTCCACTATGTTCATTGCTTTAGTTAGAGATTGATTCAAGTCACCCGGGAATAGTAATACATCGTCTGCATATAGAGCAATTGTTTCCTCTTTTCCCCCCCTCCTTTGGAAACCTATTATCTCCGCGCTGTTTCTAATAGCAATGGCTAGTGGTTCCATTACAAGCGCAAAGAGGAGAGGTGACAGGGGACACCCCTGCCTCGTCCCCCTCTCCAACTCGATTTCTTCCGACAGTTCATTATTAATTTTTAATCTAGCCTTTGGTTTATCATAGAGCAGTCTTATCCACCTGGTGAATAGGGGACCTACCCCAAATTTCTCCAGCACTTTCCAGATGTATCCCCACTCCACACTATCAAATGCTTTTGTTACATCGAGTGCCATCACTGCTCTTGGTCCCTCATTCACCACCGGACTTTGTAAATTCAAAAATGCTCTTCTTATATTCATACTTGTAGATCTGTCGGCTATAAAACCTGTCTGGTCCGGGTGAACCAGCCTTGCAATAACCTTGCTCAGTCGGCTCGCCAATACTTTGGCCAGAATTTTTGTATCAGAACACAGCAGAGAAATTGGTCTATAAGCCGAGGTATCTAATGGATCCTTCCCTTCTTTCTGTAGGATTATGATGGTGGCTTCTAACATTGAAGCAGGTAACTTTCCTACTTTATTGGCCTCCTCCAGCGTATTTAGCAGTGCAGGGAGCAATATCTCTCCATAAGTTTTGTATACCTCACCAGGCAGTCCATCAGGACCAGGTGATTTTTGGTTTGCCATACTATTTACGCCTGTTGAAGCTCTGCCAAGGTCACTGGAGCCTCCAATTCCTCTCTCTCTACTTGAGTCACTGAGGGGATCTCCAGCTCCTGTAGAAAATCCTCCATTGCACTCTCCATCCCCACCTTCTGTGCTGTATATAGCTTTTTATAAAAACTCCTAAACGTCTGAATTATCCCCGTAGAGCTCGTTATAATCTCTATATATCTCTAATAGCCTGAACACCAGAGGCTGGGGAGTTTGTTTTTACTATTTGTGCTAACATCCTTCCTACACTTTCCCCTTCTGCAAACGCAGATTGCAGCTGGAGGAGCCTTCTAGTCTCTACTTTTTCCATAATAACTAGTTTATAGTTCATTTGCCTATCGAACCAGGTTTTTTTATTCTCTACTGATGGGTCCGTTACAAAATTTTTTTTCGGCTTCCATCATTTCTCTCTGCGCTTTCTCCTCCACTATTCTCGATTTTTTATTAAACTTGGCCACTTGTTGTATCAAAACTCCTCTCAGGAATGCTTTCAATGTGTCCCATATTATACTCCGCGATGCTGATTCTTTATTAAGTACTAAAAATTCATTTATTTTAGGCATGATCTCATCTGGTTCTTTGATCAACTCTAACCACCCTGGGTTTATCCTCCACTCTCCCCGCGCTCTTTTTTCCCCCACTTTCATTGTCATTACTATTGGGGAATGGTCCGATATCCCCCTTGGGCAATATTTAACTTTTTCCACCCTCGGCACCGATGCCGCACTCCCCAGGATCAAATCTATCCTGGAGAGTGTGGAATGCGTAGCCGAGCAGCATGAGTACTGATACACTTTAGGGTTATGTACCCTCCATATGTCCACCCATCCCAGTTCTTCCACCAACTGCCCCAATTTGCTTCTCTCCACCATATCAGGAGATGTCTTCAGAGGAAACCTATCTAGTTTATTATTTAAGACCTCATTAAAATCACCCATTACCAATACTGGGGTTTCCCCTTTATCCTGTAAGAATTCATTCAATTTAAGCAGCACGTCTATCTTAAATGGCAGGGGGATGTAAACATTTGCTATTACGTATGCTCCATTTTCAATCATGCAATACAGAAAAACATATCTTCCATTTTCATCGATTTCAATCTGTCTGCAGGAGAAATTCACTCCAGATTTTATCAGAACACTAACCCCCCTGCTATATGTAGAATATACCGAATGATATTGAAATTGATATTTCTTGTTCTGCAAGCCCCGGGCAGTATGTTTAGTTAAGTGGGTCTCCTGCAGACAGATCAAATCTACCCCCCATCCCTCCATTACGGCAAATACAGCTGTTTTCTTGGCTGGGGTCCCCAGTCCCCTAACATTCCACGTCCCTATGTTAATCACTGACATTCCCCCTTATATGGGTACAATAGCATCGGAGAGCCTGGGGTAGACCCCTATTTGAAGCCACCCCCACAACTATTATCCTTTCCACCCCTAATTCTAACAGAGAAAGAAAGAGGAGGGGAATGTTCCTATAATCTATTACCCCCATTATCTTAATTGTGAAAAGAAAACAAAAAACAAAAAGGTAAGGAAAAGAAGGGAGAAAAATGAACTATACAGATCCCTCCTCCCTAGCATCCTCCTCCATTCATGCATCCTTTTGTGTAGAAGTACTTTCTTAATCTTAAGTGAAATTTGTGTCACTCCTTTATTTAATGTGCTTATATTCTGTGTTGTGTATCTCTCTTTAAATTTATCACAAATTATTTTTATCCTATCTTCCCTTTTCCCTCCCCACCTCCCTCTCCTTCCCTTCCCCCCTCCCCACCTCCCTCCCCCCCCGCCCCCCCCCCCCCCTCCTCCCTCCTCCCCACCTCCCACTCCCTCCCACCCTTCTTTTCCACCTACCTAGGTGTTCCCCTAGGGGGCTATAGGTGACCAGTGCCCTTTCTAACATTACCACTCTTACCCTTTCACACATGTCCCTTTCTTACTTTCTGTGTATCCCCTGTGTATCCCCCCCCCCCCCCCGTCCCCAAGAAAAACAAAAAACGTAAACAACACCCATTATTTCTATACGTTAAATCTTAAACATTCCCCCCCCCCCCCTTCGATCTTCAAATAGTTGCAAGTCTTTCTTTGTTTGTTTCCATCCATCTCTCCACTGCTTCTGGGGAATTAAAAATCTGCGACTCCCCCCCCACTGTTACCCGTAGTCTTGCCGGGTACATAAGGGCATAGGGTATTTTTACCCTCTGGAGAGAACGCTTGACCTGTATGAATTCTGCCCTCTGCCTCTGAAGCTCTGGAGAAAAGTCAGAGTAGAACGAAATCTTTGTTCCATTGAAGAGGATATTTCCTATTTCCCTCGCTCTCCTCAGAAGCGCCACCTTGTCTTTATAATTAAGGAACTTAAACAGTAGTGGCCTAGGAAACTTTGCAGTTGGAGAGATTCTAAAGGGAATTCTATGGGCCCTTTCGATGGCGAACGCTACCGAGAAGAATTCTCTACCAAAGAGATCAGTTAGCCACTTCTCCATGAATTCCACGGGATTTTGCCCCTCGGTTTTCTCTGGGAGTCCAACCATTCTTACGTTGTCTCTATGGAGCCTGTTTTCCGTCTCTTCCAGTTTTAATGTATGTCTTGCTATTTGTTCTTTCATATTTTTTACGTCTGCCATTATGGGGGAAATATCGTCTTCAAGTTGACTTATTCTGCCTTCTAGCTCTGATGTCCTTTGCCCAATCTTTCCTAGCTCTTGTTTGACTATAATTATATCTTCCTTCACACCTCTTATCTCATCGCATAGTTCTTTAATTGAGCCATTACATGTGTTAACCGCCAGCAGTACATCTTTTAAGGTTGGTTCTCTTTCAGAGGATACACCTGATACAGCCATTTCGGTAGCACCTGTTTTTCCCTCCAGGCCAGCTGTATCTACTGTTGTGTTTTTAGAATTAGTGCCTTTAACAACCCCAGGGGTCAAGGCATTATTTGGTTGCCCCAGACTTTTCCTGTCTAAGGGCGCACCTTGTTGCATTTTGACCTGTATTCCCTTTTTAGGGGGTGTCTGTACTGGGGCATGCGCATACTGCTCAAGCCTCGCTGCAGCTGACGCAGACGAGGCTGCTATCTGTTGCTGAGTTTGGTGGATAGTTTTCTCCTTAGCTGAGCGCAAATGTTGCATAGTTGATAAAACAATGATGGTGGCTAAGATAGATAGAGAATTTGCAAAGAGTATCTTATTCAACAAAAAATACTTGCTGGATCTTAGTCTCGGTCTATTTTCAAACAAACAATATCTTAATAAAAGAGGGGAGAGAAAAAAAGAAAGTCCAGCACAGCCCAAAGCATACTATAAATCGTACTCTGTTCATAGATCCTGTATATGTCCTATTTGCACAGTCCAAGCCTTTTAAGAGCCTTCAAAGAGAGGCACACAATACTGAACAAAATCAGCAGCAATAGCAAATTTTTATTTATTTTTTTCTCCTTTTCCCCTCTTACCGGTACCTTTAATCAATTTCACAGCCGGTAGATATGTCACAGATAGAAGCTCCACAGCTTTAAGGCCAAAAAGTCGATTCCGTTCTTAATAGTGGAGTGATAAGCAGCACATGGGGTCATATATGGGGTCTCACCGCCGGAGCAATGACTTAATATGAGGCTCACAGTCTCTAAACCATCTTTGATCAGCTTTTAGTACCCCCAGTTAGTTACCGTTTGCAGCACCTACTATGAGTAACTATGAGTGCCTGTAAGTATTCTTATAAAAAGCAGAAAACAGTCTACCACATATCACTGGCTGCTCATTTCACCTCAGCACCATATGAAACAGTGGAACAGTGTCTTTAGCAGTTATTATGTCTCCTCTTTAGTCTGCTATGTTTTGTGTTGTTTTTACTCACGCGTCCATGCTTTACCAAAGCATGTCGGTTTAATGTATGAACAGACTTCAATCGGGCTTCCTCCGGTCCGTGCAACGTTATGTAGTCCCAGTCTCTCTGTCCGGTACACGGGCCCCTTTCCTCCACACAAGCGAGCCGGCTAACCGGCGTTTGTATCAGATCCTTGCCGCTCTCTTCCTCTCAGCACAAGCGGCGTGTAACAAACAGCGTGTGACGTCACTTTCGGCTATCTCCGGACAGGCGCAACGCTGTGTAGAACAGCTCGGGTCGGTTCGGACTGCTTCGGAAACATCCGGATGGCCTCGTAGCTCACGGCCTTCTCACTGCCTGTACTGTGCTGCGCTGCAGAGGGAGGATCGCTCAGGCTTCATACTGGCTCGGCATATCAGGAGAGCAGTGGGAGAACACACAGATGGACTCTCACTCCTCACTTATCGCACCTCACACCTCTCATGTCCGGTCACGCCCCCCCCAGCTGCTGCCTTTTCAGTTGGTAGACTCTGCCCCCTTTCGTGAGTTTGTCGAATGTGCGGTTCCTCAGTGGCAGGTTCCCAAACGCCACTTTTTCTCACAGAAGGCGATTCCGGCACTCTATCGGCATGTGGAAGGCAATGTCTTGGCCTCGCTGGACAGGGTGGTCAGCGGTAGGGTGCATATTACCACAGACTCGTGGTCCAGCAGGCATGGACAGGGACGTTACCTATCTTTCACGGCGCAGTGGGTGACTCTGCTGGCAGCTGGGAAGGATGCAGGACAAGGTGCAGTAGTGTTGGAGGTTGTTCTGCCACCACGCCTCCAAAATGCTACTACTGGGGATTCTGACACACCTCTCTTCTCCATCCCCTCCTCTTCTTCTTCCTCCATGGCCTTTTCCTGTGCTTTGTTCTCGGAATCAGCGGTGCTCCATAGGTGTTCAAGGGGCTATGCAAGTATGCAGGCGAAAAGATGCCATGCAGTGCTTGAGCTGGTGTGCTTGGGGGACAGGAGCCACACTGGGGCAGAGAGTCTGTCAGCTCTGCATGGGCAGGCTCAGAGGTGGTTGACACCATGCTAGCTTAAGGCAGGAATAGTGGTTTGCGACAATGGCACCAACCTCCCCTCCGCCCTCCAACAGGGACAACTGACCCATGGGCCCTGTTTGGCTCCTCTCCTGAACTTGGTGGTGGAGCGGTTCTTGGGCAGGTACCCAGGCTTACAGGATGTCCTGAGGCAGTCCAGGAAAGTCTATGTGCATTTCCGCCGATCATATAATGCCAGTGCTCGGCTGGCTGACCTCCAAAAGGAATTTAACCTGCCCAAGAACCGCCTAATCTGTGACATGCCCACCAGGTGGAACTCAATGTTGGCCATGCTGCAGCGGCTGCTCACGCAGCAGAGGGCCATCAATGAGTACCTGTGGGACTATGGCACCAGGACAGGGTCGGGGAGCTTGTTTTTTTCCCCACGCCAGTGGGCCATGATCAGGGAAGCATGCACTGTCCTGTCACCATTTGAGGTGGTCACGAGGATGGTGAGCAGTGACAGTGCATGCATCAGTGACACTGTCCCTCTTGTCCACCTGTTGGAGCACACGCTGTGTGGAGTAATGGACAGGGCACTTGAGGCAGAACAGAGGCAGGGAGAGGAGGACTTCCTTACCTCTCAAGGCCGCCTTTATCCACTGGCCCGTTGATCACACAGGAAGAGGAGGAGGAGGATTGTCAGCATGGAGGTGGAGCCTAGCACTCAACATCAGCAGCAGTCTTTAAGGGATCATTTACAATCCCAAGAAACCCATGGACCTGTACATGCCTTTGAGGAGGTGGCTGCGGATCATGTCGTCCTTAGTGACCCAGAGGACTCCGGACCGAATGCCTCAGCTAACCTACGCTGCATGGCCTCCCTGATCCTGCAAAGCCTGCGGAGGGATTCTCATATTCGTCGGATTAAAGAGAGGGATCATTACTGGCTGGCAGGGCCGGACTGGGAATAAAATTCAGCCCTGGAAAAAATTTCATACCAGCCCCACAGCATTATTATACCAGCGCAACAGCATAACGTCATTATTTTCTGGTTCAAGAAAGGGAAAACCATACATTTTAAAGCACATTTGAAGAGTGTATTATATATAAAAAATACAGATATGAAATCACATAGGGATATATATAAGCAAATTCCAGTTAAAAGTGGTCAATCATCAAGGGGGACCCCAGGAACTCAGAACGTGGGGGGGGGGGGGACCACATTCCGCAGAAAGAATACACTAAGGTAAGGGGGGGGGGGGTTACTGATATAAGGGGGAAACCCTTTATATCAGTGCCCCCTTACATTATTGTACTCTCTCCCCCCTTACATCAGTGACCCCCCTTCAGACTGGCCTGGCGGTGCTGTCACTGGCCCCCTCACAGGTGCACCAAGCAGGGCTCAGTCAGTCGGCTCCAGCTTGGTGGCTCTGGTTTTCCTATAGTCTCCTCTCCACAGTCCACACACGTCTGACTTCTCCCATGACCCCCATCCTGGCGGCGCTCCCACTCTTGACTCCTCTTCAGACTCCCTCAGAGACTGCAGACAAGATACAGGAGAGGAGATGGTCAGAGACTGCAGACATGATACAAGAGCTCAATGCAGCCTCACCAGTGTGCCCATCAAATGCAGCCTCACTCGTGCCCATCAAATGCAGCCTCAAATGCAGCCTCACTGTGCCCATCAAATGCAGCCTCACTGTGCCAGCAGCCTCACTGTGCCCAATGCCTCACTGTGCCATCAAATGCAGCCTCAAATGCAGCCTCACTGTGCCCATCAAATGTGGCCTCACTGTGCCCATCAAATGCGGCCTCACCGTGCCCACCATTGCGGCCTCACCGTGCCTATCAAATGCAGCTTTACTGTGCCGTGAAAGCAGTCTCACTGTGCCCATGAATGCAGCCTTACTGTGCCCATGAATGCAGCCTCACTGTGCCCATCATTGCAGCCCCTCCTGTGCCCCATGTCCCAGTCTGCAGTCCCTGTCTGTGGGAAGGTGTGTTGTTGATGCTCGGTACAGTACCTTGCATGCCAGCAGGATATCCATGATGGCCAGCAGCAGGCAGGGGCTGTTCTCGTTTTGGATGGGGACAGTGTTCCTTCCAGAGGATCTGTTTGCTGTGAGATGGAGTGGTCCCGGGCCACCTGCACCTTCAGCCGTCCTCACTTTCCGGCCCCAGTCAGCCTGTCCCCTGGTCCTGGGGAAGTGGAGAGCACTGGGTGGGAGCTGGAGAGAAGGGGGAGCAGAGAGTACTGGCGGGGCTGGAGAGCACATGGGTGGGGGCAAAGAGCAGGGGGGGGTGAAGATCACAGGGGTGGGGAGTGCAGAGCACTGGGGGGGGGGCAAAAATAACAGGGGTGGAGAGCACGGGAGGCTGAGAGCACTGGGGGGGGGGGTAAGAGTGTGGGGTGGCGAAGAGCACTGGACAGGAGCTTGAGAGCACTGGGGGGGGGGGGCAGAAAAACAGGGCTGGAGAGCACTGGGGGGTACAAAGAGCAGGGGGGAGTGGAGAGCAATGGGGGGGAGCTTGAGAGCACCCATGGGGGCCAGAAAGTACAGGGGTGGAAAGCACGGGGGACTGGAGAGCACTGGTGGGGTTGGAGAGCACATGGGTGGGGGCAAAATGCAGGGGGGAGTGGAGAGTACTGGGGGGAGCTTGTGAGAGCACTGGTGGGGGGAGACAAAAAGAACAGGGGTGGAGAGCACGGTGGGGGGTAGAGAGCACGGTGGGGGGTGGGCAGGGGGGGCTGGGGGGTGGAGAGCACGGTGGGGGGTGGAGAGCACGGAGGGGGCTGGAGAGCACAGAGGGGGGGGGTGGAGAGCACTGGGGGGGTGGAGAGCACTGGGGTGGGGGCTAGAGAAGGATGGGGAGAGCTGGAGAGCAGGGGGGGCAGAAAGAACAGGGGTGGGGAGCATGGGGGGGCTGGACAGCACTGTGGGGGGTGGGGAGCACTGCGGGGGGTGGAGAGCACTGTGGGGGGCACGGGGGGGGGAGCACTGTGGGGGAGCACGGGGGGGGGGGGGCACTGCACGGGGGGGTGGGAGCACTGCAGGGGTGGAGAGCTGCAGGGGGGCTGGAGAGGTGGGGGGTGGGAGCACTGGGGGGGGGAGAGCACTGTGGGGGGGGGGAGCACTGCAGGGGGGAGAGGGGAGAGCACTGTGGGGGGTGGGAGAGCACGGGGGGAGAGAGTACTGTGGGGGGTGGGGGGGGCACTGGGGGGAGCACTGCGGGGGCTGGAGAGAGGGGGGGGAGCATGCTGTGGGGGGGCACTGGGGGAGCACTGTGGGGGGGGGGGAGCACGGGGGGCTGGAGAGTACTGTGGGGGGTGGGGAGCACTGCAGGGAGGAGAGAGAGCATTGGGGGGGGGCACGGGGGGCTGGAGAGTACTGTGGGGGGGGGGGGGGGGGGGCAGGGGGGTGGAGAGCACTGTGGGGGGGGGGGAGCACGGGGGGGGAGAGGGGGGGTACGGGGGGGGGGGGGGGCGGGGGGTGGAGGAGCACACTGGGGGGGGGAGAGCACTGGGGGGGCGGATCAGGGGCTGGAGAGTACTGTGGGGGGGGGGAGCACTGGGGGGTGGGGAGCACTGGGGGGTGGAGAGGGGGGGGGGGGGGGGGGGGAGGGGGGGGGGGGGGGGGGGGGGAGCACTGGGGGGGGGAGCTGGGGAGCACTGCGGGGGGGGGAGCACTGTGGGGGGGGGGGGGGGAGGGGGGGGGGTTGGAGAGCACTGTGGGGGGGGGGAGCACTGGGGGGAGAGCACTGTGGGGGGGGAGAGCAGGGGGGGGAGAGCACTGGGGGGCTGGAGAGTACTGTGGGGGGGTGGGGAGCACTGCAGGGGGGGGGAGAGCACTGTGGGGGGGGGAGCACGGGGGCTGGAGAGTACTGAGCACTGTGGGGGGGGTGAGGCACTGGGGGGGGAGAGTACTGTGGGGGGGGGAGCACTAGCACTGTGGGGGGGCACGGGGGGCTGGAGAGTACTGGGGGGGGGGGAGCACTGGGGGGTGGAGAGCACTGGGGGGGGGGAGCACTGTGGGGGGGGGAGCACGGGGGGCTGGAGAGTACTGTGGGGGGTGGGGAGCACTGCGGGGGGTGGAGAGCACTGTGGGGGGGAGAGCACTGGGGGCTGGAGAGTACTGTGGGGGGGGGGGCACTGGGGGGGTGGAGAGCACTGGGGGGGGGAGATGCACTGGGGGGGGGGAGGGGGAGAGCACTGTGGGGGGGGGGAGCAGAGGGGTTGGAGAGCACTGTGGGGGGGAGAGCACGGGGGGGCTGGAGAGTACTGTGGGGGGTGGGGCACTGCAGGGGGGTGGAGAGCACTGTGGGGGGGGCACGGGGGGGGTGGAGAGTACTGGGGGGGGGGGGAGCACTGGGGGGGAGAGCACTGGGGGGGGGTGGGAGAGCACTGGGGGGGGGGAGGGGGGGTGGAGCACTGTGGGGGGTGGGAGCACTGGAGAGTGGGGGGGGGGGAGCACTGGGGGGGAGCACGGGGGCTGGAGAGTACTGTGGGGGGTGGGGGGCAGGGGTGGAGAGCACTGTGGGGGGGAGCACTGGGGGGGGGGAGAGTACTGTGGGGGGGGGGGAGCACTGGGGGTGGAGAGCACTGGGGGGGGAGGGGGGGGGGGGGGGGAGCACTGCAGGGGGTGGGGTGGAGAGTGGGGGGGTGGGGAGCACTGTGGGGGGGGGAGAGCACTGCGGGGTGGAGAGCACTGTGGGGGGGGTGGGAGCACTGTGGGGGGGGAGCACGGGGGGGCACTGGGGGGGGGGAGCACTGGGGGGCTGGAGTAGTACTGTGGGGGGTGGGAGCACTGCGGGGGTGGAGAGCACTGGAGAGCACTGTGGGGGGTGGGGAGCACTGCGGGGTGGAGAGCACTGGGGGGGGGGGAGCACTGTGGGGGGGAGCACGGGGGGCTGGAGAGTACTGTGGGGGGGGGGGAGCACGGGGGGTGGAGAGTACTGTGGGGGGTGGGGAGCACTGCGGGGTTGGAGAGCACTGCGGGGTGGAGAGCACGGGGGGGGGGAGAGTACTGTGGGGGGGTGGGGGCACTGTGGGGGGTGGGGAGCACTGCAGGGTTGGAGAGCACTGTGGGGGGTGGGGAGCACTGCGGGGTTGGAGAGCACTGGGGGGCTGGAGAGTACTGTGGGGGGGAGCACGGGGGGCTGGAGAGTACTGTGGGGGGGGGGGAGCACGGGGGGCTGGAGAGCACTGTGGGGGGGGGGAGCACGGGGGGCTGGAGAGTACTGTGGGGGGGGGGAGCACTGGGGGCTGGAGAGTACTGTGGGGGGAGCACTGGGGGGGGGAGCTGGAGAGTACTGTGGGGGGGGAGAGCACTGCGGGGGGCTGGAGAGCACTGCGGGGGGGGCTGGGGGGGGGGGGGGGAGCACTGCACTGTGGGGGGGGGGCTAGAGAAGGATGGGGGGGGGGGCTAGAGCAGGGGGGGGGGGGGGGCAGAAAGAACAGGGGTTGAGGGAAATGTGGGGGGGGGGGGCTGGAGAGTCTGGTGGGGGAGGAGAGCACTGGGGGGAAGCACAAGGAGAAGGGGGGGGGGCAGTAAAAGAAGTTGGATAGGGGGGGATCAGCAGGGGGGGGGGGGGCCGGGCTGCATATAGAGATAATGAGCTTTCTATATTCCTCCATACAGCCGCTGAATGCTTGGTTCTCCTCCTCTCCCTCCTCCAAGCATTCAGCGGCCGCATAGAGGAATATAGAAAGCTCATATCCTCTATATGCAGCCCGGCCCCCCCCCCTGCTGATCCCCCTATTCAGGCACACAGGGCGGCTGTACTCACAGCCTCACAGGCATCTCTCCTAGGAACACGGAGCTGGCCGGGTCTGTGTTCGGCGGCCGCTCCGTAACACGGTCCCGCCCCCCTAGACTGGCTGTGTGATAGGTGGATTCTATCTACTATCACATGAGCCGGTCTAGGGGGGCGGGGACCGTGTTACGGAGCGGCCGCCGAACACAGACCCGGCCAGCTCCGTGTTCACAGGAGCATAACAGGGGAGCACAGCAGCATTAAAGCGGCCCGAGGGCAGGCAGCCTACCGGGAAATATCCCGGTATCCCGGTAGGCCAGTCCGGCCCTGAACTGAAACTGAGGGGCGTGTAATAACATTTTTTGATGCAATACTTTGCAGAAGGGTTCGTTGCTGCGCTCAACTACAGTATCTGTGAGGGATTGCAGTGTTGTGGCACCAGTGCCTAAGGCCCAATTTTTCTGCCCCTGTTTGACAATTACAATTCTTGATCTAATATTTCACAGCAGGGCCCATTCCTGCGCCCACCAAGAGTAACTGTGAGGGCTTATAGTGTTGTGGCACCAGCACCACCACCACCAAAGGCTCATTTTTTCTACCACTGTTCAACAATGGCATGTAATTACAATTCCTGATATAATAGTTCACAGCAGGGCGTTCCAGCGCCCACCAAGAGTAACTATGAGGGCTTACAGTGTTGTGGCAACACCAACACCTAAGGCCCAAATTTCTGCAGAGTATATAGGGCAGGCCCCTGCTTTCAAACATCCAACTTACAAACGTCTCCTACTTGCAAACGGAAGCAGACAACAGGAAGTGAGATGAAATCTACCCCTAGGAAGGGAAATTCTCTCCTGTAAGAATTAATATGGGAAAAACGTGTCTCCTCTTCACTGATGCTTTATTACTAATCTTTGTTTCACATAAAACCCAAAATGTTCAAAAAAACATTTGTCATTGGGACAGAAAGTGAGGTGAAATCTTCGGAAGAGGTGCACAGACAGCAAAACAAATGTTACAACCCTTCCCTATGTTTTCCAAAAAGCTTAAAAGTTTTTGGCTGGAGCTAAACTTTAAAAATGTACCATTTCAAAATTACAAACAGATTCTATTTAACAACAAACCTACAGTCCCTGTCTTGTTTGCACCACCTGTATACTGCTGTTCAGAGTATATAGGGCCTGGGGGCCCAACGCCTTTCCTTTTTTTAATTTGGGTGCAAGGTTCCCCTTAATATCCATACAAGACCCAAAGCGCCTGGTAATGGACAGGGGGGGGGGGTACCCATGCCGTTTGTCTCCCTGATTTTCATTTATATTGCCGAAACCCAACATTATTAAACCGCAAGCAGTTTTAAATGACTTTTATTCCTTTAAAATTTTCATTTTGTGCAGGGACTGTTCTAAGCGCGGGAAACACGTGCCACTTTACAGGCATACTATAGACACCCACCAGGAGCGATATTTAAAGGAGTATTTCACTTTTTTTCACTTTAAGCATCGTTAACCACTTAAGCCCCGGACCAATTTGCAGCCAAAGGACCAGGCCCCTTTTTGCGATTCGGCACTGCGTCGCTTTAACTGACAATTGCGCGGTCGTGCGACGTGGCTCCCAAACAAAATTGGCGTCCTTTTTTTCCCACAAATAGAGCTTTCTTTTGGTGGTATTTGGTGGTATTTGATCGCCCCTGCGGTTTTTATTTTTTGCGCTATAAACAAAAATAGAGCTTTTTGCTATAATAAATATCCTCCAAAAATATATAAAAACATTTTTTTTCCTCAGTTTAGGCCGATACATATTCTTCTACATATTTTTGGTAAAAAAAATCGCAATTAGCGATTATTGATTGGTTTGCGCAAAAGTTATAGCGTTTACAAAATAGGGGATAGTTTTATAGCATTTTTATTAATATTTTTAATATTTTATATTACTTTATATTAGTAATGGCGGCGATCAGCGATTTTTTATTGTGACTGCACATTATGTCGGACACATCGGACATTTTTGACACATTTTTTGGACCATTGTCATTTATACAGAAATCAGTGCTATTTAAATGCACTGATTCCTATGACAGTGAAGGAGTTAACCACTAGGGAGCGGGGAGGGGTTAGTGTGACGTGTGTGTTTTTTTTACAGTAGGGGGCGTGGCTTTACGTCTCACGTCACTGATCGGCTTTCCCGATGACAGGGAACAGCCGATCAGTGACAGGCAGTGTAGGAAGCACGGGGAGAGGTTTGTTTACAGAGACCTCTCCCCGTTCTTCAGCTCTGTGACCCGATCGCGGGACACCAGCGGCGATCGCGTCCGCTGGTCCCGCGGCCGTGGTCACGGAGCTCAGGACCGGGTCGCGAGCGCGCGCCGGCTGGGCACTTAAAGGAGGACGTACTGGTACGTGCTTCTGCCCAGCCGTGCCATTCTGCTGACGTAAATCTACAGGAGGCGGTCCTTAAGCAGTTAAAATCACTGTCTCCAAACCCTTTTTAAAACAATAAGTTCCCATAGACTTTAATGGGGTTCTAAAGTTTGTGCAAACTTTCGGCGAGTTCGCAGGTTCTGGTGCGAACTGAACCGGGGGGTGTTCGGCTCATCCCTAGCTATGAGGAAAGATTAGATTAACTGAATTTATTCACTCTTGAGAAGGGGAGATTAAGGGGAGATATGATCACCACGTATAAATATATAAGGGGTCCATATAGTGAACTTGGTGTTGAGTTATTTACTTTACGGTCAAAACTGAGGACAAGGGGGCACTGTTTATGCCTAGAGGAAAAGAGATTTCATCTCCAAATTTGGAAGGGTTTCTTCACAGTAAGAGCTTTAGAAATGTGGAATACACTCCCTCCAGAGATGGTTCTGGCCAGCTCAGTGGATTGCATTAAGAAAGGCCTGGATTCTTTCCTAAATGTACATAATATAACTGGGTACTAACATTTATAGGTAAAGTTGATCCAGGAAAAATCTGATTGCCTCTCTGGGATCAGGAAGGAATTTTTTTCTCCCGCTGTAGCAAATTGTATCCCGCTTTTTCTGTTTTTTTTTACCTTCCTCTGGATCAACTGTGGGTATAGGATTGAGTATATGGGATAGTATGATATTTTTTATTTTATTTATTTTTTTTTTTTTATGGTTGAACTAGATGTACTTGTGTCTTTTTTTAACCTGACTAACTATAGCCGTACTCTTGAAGTCAGTTGAATGTTTTTATGATTGTCATTCAGAAAATTCATAAATTCATGTTCCCCACTTCCCCTCCAAATTAAGATGATATCGTCTATATACCTCTTGTAAAAACCCAGAGCAGGCCAATATTTGTCAA